>CM077460.1:8341476-8876476 GCA_039654765.1 Mylopharyngodon piceus | reverse complement strand
TTTTTTTTTAAATAGACCTATCCCATCTGTCAGAACATACTAATAATATTTCTTTAAATTATGCATATTTCAGTTTTTTCTTAAATTGAATATATTTTGTAATCTTTAAGATGCATTGAGGACAATTGGTTTTAGGAAAATGTAAGTATGCTGTGAGGACAAGGTTTTAGGAGTAAATAATATAATGTTATAATAAGGAAATCAACTAAAGTGGTACACTTGTATTGAGAACATTCTACTGATCATCTCTGATTAATTTAAAAGTGAAATTGTTGCTATTTAAAAAAAATAATGGCAAGTAATGTTATGTGACTTTTTTCCCCATTTCCTAGTGTAACAGAAGATAGCCAGACAAGATGCCGTCTCATGAAATTCTTTAAACATCAGTTACTAGCTAAAGGTAGCTTCTCTCTAAAACTTTGGAAGGAAAGATTCATCATTGCACTCTTGCCGAATATATTTTTATCACACTAATTACTATCATTCTGCTCAAGACACAGCTCTGACAGGAGTGAACGCACCATCATCACCACCTGTCTTTGTTTTAATAGGAGCCTGTGCCATCATGGGCACATTCTCAGTGGTGAAAGGGCATTAAAATTTAATGCCATTCAACCACTTTCAATGCCACTAATTGCATCAAACTACCACAGAGGAACCAAAGACATTGTGATAAGCTGGTGAAAGAAAGACCCTGAGCTCTTCTCGTCCCAGACTCACCCCTCCTCCTGTTATAATTGCTCATGGGAGCATAAATAAACACAGATTGACACCCATCTCCAATAAATGTCATCCCCTCAATCAATTAATTTCACCTTCAGAGCTGACGTTAAGCGCAGTTAGCTCAGTCAGACTCAAACAGCTGTCATCGATTCTGGCCCGAGTCCTGAAACATCAATAAGAGTCTCGTATGGAGCCCACTGAAAGCTCCCTGTTCATTGATCACCTTGTTCATGAGCAGGTGGCTCTTCCTCATAATGTCTCTGCAACAGCATTTGAAACATCAGTCCGTGCAGAGCCTGAAATGTTAAGACATGCAATTCATGACCCGCTACATCACCTGTCAGACGCAGACAACACCTTACGGGAGACACATCATCGCTGACCTGCAACAACTTCAGTTACTCACCTTTTCATCACAACCTGCCCAGGCCAGTGCTAAAATGAAAATTTCACACTTCTCCAGCCTCTCAGACTGGCTTGATAGTCGCTGATCATGATTGTGGTGGAAATTGTGATGAGCGGGAACTGTGGAGAAGGTTCGATGAAGTCATACTGTACTAGAATCATCCACTGGAAATCTATTTTTCTTTATTTTTGGAGACGGTTCATCTGGCAGCACTGTTCTAATTTCACCCCTAAACATTAAGCTTTGTAGTCAGACTGCAGCAAATTCCCTACTGTAATAGAAAACTCATTAGGATTCAGTTTGGGTTTGTTGCAGCTTGCGGCTGGAGAAGAAATTAGAATGGCTTTTCTACATTTAGCACTTAATGAAACATTCATGTCACATGAAAACAACTGCAAACTATGTCTCATATTTGTTTTCGGAGCCGTCTGTCTTTTGAATATTTATTAGATGATGAAAGCATTGTATTGTAAGAAGGAACGCTCCTCTAATTTAATAAGCATTTTACAGGCCGGGTACATTATTCTGGAGCAAACTCACTGAGGCATTTCTGGATCAAGTGGACACATTTATCTCTGTTTATTTTCCTGCTTATGAATTTAAATGCTTGATGTTTGAACTTACATTGAGCAAATATCACTTAATGTAATTATTGAAGTAGAACTACATGTGAAAAATACGTCTTTAAGGTTGCCGTACTGTTCAGTATGAGTCACTTTAAAGAGAAAAGCCTTGACCCTGATGGTACAGTTAGTGCCTAATAGTTCCTCATTTATGTAAGCCTTTAGTGCACTGGAGCGCTCATCTATTCAAGCATATTCTGAATTCCATGAACTCAGCATGGTCCGGCCCCACTACAAAGAAACTGTCAGCTTGATGCTGATCAATTTAAACCCTCTCCCTCACAGGTTTTAAGAAGAGATATCAGGAATGAAACGCACACACAACCTGAAGAGCAATAGCCCTGTTCTCTTAACCTGGTCAGCTGTGAGGTAGCACACTACAGAGGGTTTAACTGCATTGGCCTTGTTGGTCGGTGATAGACACTTGTGTGATGGTGGGGAGGGGTAAGTTGCCCTGTAGAGCGCGAGTAGGGTCAGCAAGTCGAGCTAATATGATTTTTTGATAATAATTCATGCATCCAGACTAATATAGTTTACATTTTCCACACAATAACAAACTTCCATGCATTTTTAAAGGACTGTGTTCCTGAATGTGAATTGAATTTCAATTGAGGAAGTAAAATTAAAATGAACTGAAATTGAGAAATTTATCTGTAATTTTTAAGTGCAATTTTTTATGGGTAGACAGCCTTGTTTGAAAGTAAAATATATATATATATACACACACACACACACAACACAAAAGTTATTTCTGGTTGTCAAATCTGATTGGCTGAGAGGTCTTTCCAGCTATGCGATATTATACCTGTATCGCCACAGGAACTGTTTCACCATTTGAATCACTCCGCTGTCAGCATTCTCACAGCGAGTGTCAAGACGGACAAGCAAACCCACCATATTTTTATAGATACTACTGTTATTTTGTAATGGAGTGTATGTTTTAAGAGTTTTTTTTAGGCGAGAATATAGTTGTGTAGATCTCAGATATGCGATTTATATGTAAACATAGCGCCTATTTGAAAATTTGTTTAGACGCTTTCGGAGATGCGAGCTCCAGGCCGTCAGCGACCATTCAGAGCTCATGTACCCACAGAGAACAGCTTCATCTCGGCCAGTACTTCAGGAATTTGCCGCTGGCTCTTATGTAGAAAGTGTTTAAACATGAGGTATAATTCGTTCTGGGTATATTAAACGGACAATCTTTGGTCTTATTAATCTATTACTTGCTCCAGAGCTAATAGATTTAGCTTAAGGGCTATATTAAGTTTATATTCTATGTTTACATTGAAATTAAATCCTGTAGGCCTACTAACTATAGCTCTGCTTTTGTACATTTGACTGAACTGTTTGCTTGTTTATTTCCTATTTTACTTCTTATACTGTTATAATGGCTATTGTTAATTTAAATATTATTGTTCAATAAATAATATTTTATATAAATAACATGCCGTATTTTTTGGTATTGAGAAAGAGTCCGTTAGTGATTTCGACTTCACTGAAAGTTATACGCCATGAGATGGCGGCGAAGACTGTCTTTATGAGTGAGTCAGTCAGTCGCAAAGACTTTTATATTGAAATTGAATTAAACAAGGAAGTTGTTTTTACTTTAAACAACATCTTACGAGACGCAACTGACAAATGCATTGACTAGCGCTCTCATAGGAGTGATGACAGCCTGATGTTAAAAGGACAAAGACAATGACATAGCTTTCCTCCGTGGGTAGCCGTGCGATATGGCTGTATATCAGCACACTGTGATTACCTACAGCCGAATCACAGCCGTGCTGATATAAAGCCATATCGCACGGTTACTTGTGTGATATTGCTCATATATACACACACATATATATACATATACACACACATATATATATATATATATATATATATATATATATATATATATATATATATATAGGTGTGTATATATATATATATATATATATATACACACACACACATATACAAATAATATATATATATATATTATTTGTATATGTGTGTGTGTGTGTATATATATATATATATATACACACCTATATATATATATATATATATATATATATATCTCAATGGTGTGCGGTCCATATAAGCTGCGAATGCTCTGCATACCCAAGCCATTCGTGGACTCGGCAATTAATATTAACATTATAAATTACTATTAAATCCCTTGTTTGATTGGCAATGCGTATGTAACTGTCCGTAATTTATTTATTTGCCAAACGGCGGTAATTTTCTTTAAATCTGCCAGTTACGGAGACCTACCGGGTAAGCTGATCTACAGTAGCTTTTGCGCCTTCGCACTTTTGTTATGGAGTGTCATCATTGTAGTGCGTTCTCATTGGTTTGCTGGCCTATGGCGAATTTCATAAGCAGGATAAGCTGTGAGCTGATAGCTTGCCCAAGAGGAAAAATGAGCTGCTGCCAGATCAAATACAAATACAAAACAAAACTAACTAGACTTAACCAAATGGGGGAAAAAAATCATAACTAAAACTATTTTCACAGTATTTCATTTTCTCCTTAGGGATTTTTTTCTGAAAACTTATAAATTGTTTAAGACAGTCCTACTGTATCCAAAGAGTATAGAAGTATAAGTTCTTTGCTGTAACTAGGCCTATCAGAGGATGTTAATCGACAGTCTGTGCATTTGTTAAAGTCATCAGTTTGCATAATTTCAGCTTATTTTTTAAAGAATAGGCTACTGATATATTTTTATTATAGCCTACTTATATTAATTATAATTACATATTATTTTTTATTTATAATAGGCTGCTAATACTAATTATGTTATACCTATTTTTAATTATTAATTTAAAAAGTACTGGCATGCATTTAAATTGACGCAATGGTGTTTTTTATTTGTCGTGTCTGATTTAGATCTGTCCTAAACTGATGCGTTTAAAGGTGAAGTATGTCGTTTCTGTGACACTAGCGGCACCTAGCGGATTACAAAAATATTTCGCATGCTGCGCCTCCGTCGACTCAAACATCACAAGCTCTTACGGTTGCTTGTGAAGGCACGTCTCAGGTAAATGTAGACTACTCTCAATAAAAGGTCCAACATATTAGAAATACTTTTCGCTGTGTCGCTATTTGTCATGAGCAAGCAAATGAGTAAACTAACAATGTCTAGAGAGAACGCGAGCGTCTCGCTTATTAGCTATAAACACATTCAACGTAACTGCATCGGCTACACTTTTTTACATGACGCACCACCCAGCGTACCCGGTTAAAAAAAGTCACCGCTCGCCACTGATATATATATATATTTCTGTTATGACAACTCTTGGAGTGTTTGGCATGGTAATGGGTATGACAATGTAGATGTGTTTGGTCTTGGCGGAATAGATCTGCTACGCTGCTGCTGCTGTTGATTATTGCTGCTGCTGCTGCAGAGCAAGTACGGGACTTGCTACTGCCAATACATACACGACACGCTGCTGTGAGCAAGTAAGACATGCTGCTGCTGTACAATATAGCGTACATGAGTAACCCGTAGCAGATCTATACAGGTGGAGCTGGGGAAGGTGGAGGGTTTCTGAAGCACGCTGCACTGCTAAGCAAATGCTAACTCATGTATTTAAAGATTGATCACGCAAGCTCTTTGGCTACTAATACAGCAGGAACCAATCAACTGTGTCCTATAAGATAATGATGTGATTATGAGCAGGTTGAGTTAAAGGACCTATTAGCCTGCCCATTAGAGTTTCATGCCAGAACTTTGTGTATATATATATATATATATATATACACACACACACACAAATACTTTTTGTACTAAATGAAAAGGGGGAACAGATGTACAGAAAACATAAACATAAAACTCAAACAAGCAACACAAACAAAAGGTATATCTAAGGTAAAGAGATGGATATTATTAAAATTACTTAAATACTTAAAGGGTTAGTTCACCCAAAAATGAAAATAATGTCATTTATTACTCACCCTCAAGTCGTTCTACAGCCGTAAGACCTTCGTTCATCTTTGGAACACAAATTAATTTGAATTAAATTCGATGGCTCAGTGAGGCCTCCACTGAGAGCAAAGCCATTCAAACTCTCAAGATCCAGAAAGCTACTAAAAACATATTTGAAACAGTTCATGTGAGTTCAGTGGTTCTATCTTAATATTATAAAGCGACAAGAATACTTTTTGTGCACCAAAAAAACAAAATAAAGACTTTTAAACAATATCTATATGGGCCGATTTCAAAACACTGCTTCATGAAGCTTCTGAGCTTTATGAATCTTTTGTTTCGAATTAGTGATTCGGATCTCCTATCAAACGGCTAAACTGCTGAAATCACGTGACTTTGGCGCTCCGATTCACTGATTCGATTCGTAAAGCAGTGTTTTGAAATCGGCCCATACAGTATACCCTTACGAAACAAAAATATAAAGGAATATACTGCAAAATATAATGCAATATATTACATAATACATTTCCATATATGGGAAAGTAGTGCTTATATTTTTCAGTATACTGCAATATATGCATCGACCATGTATGGCTATATATTGATACATATAAAATATTTATAAATAAAGACAAAAATAGCATTACATTCATAAAATTTTATCCTTTATTGTGTACATATATTGCACATACATGTTCCCATATAAATGTGAATGTATTGTACACACATATATAGACACATTCACAGATTGAGTTACAGCAGATTTCTAGTTCCCAGCATGCTTTGCTTCTGACTGTTAAATGAGAGTAAATGTTAAAATTAAGTGCTATTTCATGTGTTTTGCTCAATATTAATATAGGGGGAGATCTGTTAGCATTTAATGTTCTATTATTTGGAATTTAAAAGGTTTTCTGGTATGTGTGAGTTTTTGGGGTCACCATTGTGCTGAAGATTAGAGTCTGTGGTTAGGTTTATGATTGGCTGAACACCATTAAGACTATAATAACTTTATTTGAAGAGTAACTGCTGTGCACGCTATAGCACAGTGATAGTCTCTTTGGTAGAAAGTTTAGTACATGCAGGTGTGCTTTTGTTAACTAACTTGAAAATATGAAACATTTAAAATGTAAATAATTATAAAATATAAGAAATGTTACATAATATATTTTACCATATATGTGTTTATACTGAATGAGTAAATATATCTGCAATATATTATGCATGCAGTACCATATCTGATCACATATAAATGTATATATTATGAAGTATATTACTGAATATAAAATTACATACATTATGATATATTAGTAAATATATTATCACATATTTTTCAATATATGAAAAGCAGCAAATTCCTTATGTATTATTCAATATATTGTAATATATTTACACAATATATTTTTATGTATATTTTCAAATATACTGTTAAATCATGTAATATATTGATCATTCATATATAGGGAAATATATTTTCTTTCCATAAGGGTAGATGTTGTTGAAAAGTCTTTATTTTGTTTTTTTGGCGCACAAAAAGTATTCTTGTCGCTTTATAATATTAAGATAGAACCACTGAACTCACATGAACTGTTTCAAATGTGTTTTTAGTACCTTTATGGACCTTGAGAGTTTGAATGGCTTTGCTCTCAATAGAGGCCTCACTGAGCCATCAGATTTCATCAACAATATCTTAATTTGTGTTTGGAAGAGGTCTTACAGCTGTAGAACGACATGAGGGTGAGTAATAAATGACATTTTCATTTTTGGGTGAACTAACCCTTTAAGATGAATATTAGCAAAGTGTGAGGTCTTTAAACAAGAGGTCTTCACTGGGTGGTCTAGCATGCTGTTTTATTGATTCTGATCTCGGTCATTTGGCAGTAAAAGGTTGATGTCTTCGGATGATGATGATTGAGAAGAAAATGGACTTATATCTGGGTATCTGAGAAAGAAAGAAAAAAGTGAGAGAGAGAGAGAGAGAGAGAGAGAGAGAGAGAGAGAGAGAGAGAGGAAGAACAAAAAAAATACAGCACTAGGACGCAACAACAATACAGGCAGACAGATTTTTCAACACAGCTTGTAGATACTGTCACTACTATTCACAGGAAATAACGAAGCATGAATAGTACACTACCTCTTAAAGAAGAAAACACTATTTGTTTCTGTCTCATTCTCAAAAAAGAGGAGGAGAAAATGAAAGGCAATTCCAGTGAACAGTTTACCCTTTACTTTAAAATATCGTAATTTTTCCCCTTGCTCAGCGAGACAACTTGCAAGTACAGTGGGCAGGCGTTCTGAGATTCATTTAGTATATTTTCAATAACAAACCTCATTAATCAGCCGGCAGATCAAAGTGTGACGCTGCAGATGAATTTTAAATATTTAAACCCTCCCCACATTCAAATGCTGTCACTGATCAAAGCATTTCATTTTAATTTCACAAGTCATTTTTACTGGTAGAGAAAGCCATAAACAAAGACACACACAAAGTCCAATTATATGTCTGGGATTTCCTGTAAACCTCCCCTGCTCTGTTTTCAATTCTGAACACTCTTCTCGCTTTGTGAAAGTGAAGCATGGGGAAAATGCAAGCCGAATGAGGTAATTAATTAATTTGATTGTTTATATATGAGCTGCCAAGGAACTTTAAAGAAGCCATCAGTCAGTAATAGGAAGTAAACACTTTGCAAGGTGCCTGTGATTTGAGCTTTATAGTTGAAAGGTAATTACAGTGCCTAAGAAAACAAATATACTTAACCTTTCATTCTTACCCAATTTCTTCTGAAGTTCTGTCTGCATCTGCATGCTTGGATGCCATTTTTTGCCTTGCCATTTAGAGTGGGCTCTGATGGGCATTAATCTGAAAAGGAGAAAATAAGGTATCAAAATGGTGGAAATGAGTGTCATGCAAAGCATCAGGCTCTTCTTCACTTCTGCGGTCTTAATGTAAGGCAGACTACATTTACTTCCTGCAAATTACCTTTATGGTGATTTTCCATTAAAGCTAGCCAGGACAGAGCAGTGGTGAGCATTAGTCAAGCTTACTATAGGTCACACCTGTTACCAAAGGCTTTACTTCTATGCAGTCTAAATGTGAAGTGTCAGCTCCCCCACAGAATCCTGATTGCAGAAGGAAACGCTCCGGCGCCAAATTCATTCTCCGTTCCTGTCGCGTGTGTTAACAGCTAGCCTATTTATAAGCCTGCTTAACTCACAGAGCCTGGGGCCAGGCCATCTGACTCGGTGACTGCAGTAAAACTCCTAATATACACCTTGGCAAATGTCTCCATTAGGATAAATTACTTTTTCCTTTTTCAAAAGGTGAGGCCATGGCATGCTAATTGGTCCCAATCAAGTTTGTAATCTAATCCAATTAGAGACTGACACTCTGCTCATGGAAACCTTAATTGGGATTTTGTGTCTGTGTGAAGCTGTCAGTTGGAGAGTTATAGAGGAGGAAATAATTCATGATCACTGTAAATTGGAACCAAGGTGAGGCCTCTTAATAAAATGACCAGCTTCCTGATTGAGTTTTAACACCTGGGAGAAATCCTAGTGTCAGTCAGGCACTGAATTATGCACTTTATTGTTACTATTGTATTGTGAAAGAAAAGACAAAGTAACAAAGCCTCTTCTAATATTATACAATATTAAAGTGAATTGTCTGTATTATATATACTGATTGTATAAAGTTCTTGTAGGGATGAGAATTTTTTTTTGTTTGTTTTGTTTTTTTTTTGTCCATACAAATGATAGTCAAAATCAAAGTAAAAAAAAAAATGTTGAGCCTTTTTTTTGTCTGTGTGGTTCACAGAGGAAAGAAATGCATACAGGAATGATGTGTAGGTACATGTATTTTCACTTCTGGTGAACTATTCCTTTAATCAAAGTCATGTAATCCCACTTCTACTACTACATTTCCTCTCAAGATTTTGAGAATATCTATGCATCTAACTATCGATTAAACAAATGGATTTCTTCCAAGGTCAGGGACCATTGAGGGTTGCGCTAGCGCATCTTCCACAGTTGATGTAATATGATGCGCTCTTTGCGAAATCTGGATTCCGCACCTCCCCGGCTGTGTGAGAGGAAGCTTTTCCCTGGTGGATCCGCAGGGTTTTCATGAACAGGCAGATGGAGAAAATATTGTTGACATTAAACTGTTCCTCTTTTAAGGAATTGTTGTGACAAGGTGGAGCTCCCATCACTCGAAATAGCAGCTGTGTACTGTTTACAAAGAGGCCCAAAGCAATGTTTGTTTCCAATGAAATGGTGGCAACCATCTCTCTCTGTGTTTCCCCTCACTGCTGCTTCTTTGTAATGAAAAAGCTGCTCATATTAGAGGTTCCGCCTTATAGTTTGCTGTCATTTGTTTTTCTTCATTGCACCCTTTCCACCGGAGTCATTTAGTATGTACTAAAATGGCTTTTATTTCAAAAGCAAACATCATTTCTTATTTGCAACGTCAAGAAAATGGACGAACGTTGTCTCCCCTGCCTCCCCTCCACTTCTATCCATATTGTCTTCAGTATAATTGTTGAGTTCAGTTAAGCAAGTTAAAAACGCAAACTGGTGGAACCCGGAAAAAGGAAGCTAATGATTTGTCAGTGTGAAATCTCCAATGGCGAGTCAAATCAATGAGCTGTTCCAGGTTCATAATTACTGCTCTTTTTGCCAGTGTAAGGAAAAATCAATAAAGTCAAGTACATGAAGCACAAAGCACCCCGTTGTGTTGTAAACAGAGCAAACAGACTTCATGTGATTCACTATACATTCAGTATCTTCACAGGCCCCTAAATCAGACTATTTATTATTATTATTATTATTATTATTATTATTATTATTATTGAATCAATGGTCAATGTTTGTCTAAAATATATGAAAATTTATTTAAATTCAAAGTATCATAGTTGTAGTAAAATGATCATTAATGTTTATGTAATTTTTAAAAAAAATTTTAATGTGACCCTAACCCAAACTGTTTTTGTTTGGTTTTTAATCCCATCTGGCACATGGAATTCAATTATTAAACACCAAGACCTATTTAGCCGAATGGGACCATTTGTAAGAATAAAGAATTCACTTAAGAAATGCACAAAGATTTAAGTGCTCTCTTTTCATAAGTGACAAAACTGCACAGTATATCTTTCTATGGCCTTTGACCCTGACCTATTTCTCACTTGACCTGCACCGATCTCATGTAGTCAGTTTTAATGACCTATTTCCTGCAGATAACACTGCACTTCAAACACACCACAGGCTCTACATTTCAAAGCAGAATGTCAGTAATAAAAACAAATGCACTAAATTTGGCAGGAAATAAATTATAAGCTTTTCTATTGGGGATGTTAAAGATCTACTGACATTGAAGATACACTGTAAAAAATAATAATAATAATAATAATAATGTTAATGTAAATTACAACAATTGCTCATTACTACTTTTTACAGCACTCAAAAAAACAAAACAAAAAAAAATGGATTTACTTAAAAAAGAAGTGTCAAGTGGTTCCATGCAACTATACTGAGTAATTTGTACAAATGAGAATTTAGTTGTATGAACAAAAGAAATTCAAGTAAAGCTGACAAGTAAAATAGAGTAAATACAAATCATTTGAATTTGTCACTGTTACATAATATTTATATGTGCAGTTTATTTAATAATGTTATGTTTATTACGTAAGGTGAACAAATTTATTGACTTAATTTACCTTATTAAATTAAAATAGTTGGGTCAGGGGCATGTTTACCATGGTGTAGCATCTCCTTTTCTTTTCAAAACAGTTTGAAGACGTCTGGGCATCGAGTATATGAGTTTCTGGAGTTTTGGTGTTGGAATTTGGTCCCATTCATGCCTGATATAGGTTTCCAGCTGCTGAAGAGTTTGTGGTCGTCTTTGACGTATTTTCTGTTTAATGATGCACCAAATGTTCTCTATAGGTGAAAGATCTGGACTGCAGGCAGGCCAATTCAGCACCCGGACTCTTCTACAACGAAGCCATGTTGTTGTAATAGTTGCAGTACACAAGGCCTTCCCTGAAATAGACATCGTCTGGAGGGGAGCATATGTTGCTCTAAAACCTTTATATACCTTTCAGCATTCATAGTGCCTTCCAAAACATGCAAATTGCCCATACCATCAGAGATGCTGGCTTTTGAACTGAACGCTGATAACACGCTGGAAGGTCTCCCTCCTCTTTAGCCCGGAGGACACGGCGTCCGTGATTTCCAACAAAAATGTCAAATTTGGACTCGTCTGACCATAGAACACTTTTCCACTTTGAAACAGTCCATTTTAAATGAGCCTTGGCCCACAGGACACGGCGGTGTTTCTGGACCATGTTCACATATGGCTTCCTTTTTGCATGATAAAGCTTTAGTTGGCATCTGCAGATGGCACGGTGGATTGTGTTTACTGACAGTAGTTTCTGGAAGTATTCCTGGGCCCATTTAGTAATGTCATTGACACAAACATGCCGATGAGTGATGCAGTGTCGTCTGAGGGCCCGAAGACCATGGGCATCCAATAAAGGTCTTCGGCCTTGTCCCTTACGCACAGAGATTTCTTCAGTTTCTCTGAATCTTTTGATGCTGTTATGCACTGTAGATGATGAGATTTGCAAAGCCTTTGCAATTTGACGTTGAGGAACATTGTTTGTTAAAGTATTCCACAATCTTTTTACGCACTCTTCCACAGATTGGACAGCCTCTGCCCATCTTTACTTCTGAGAGGCTCTGCCTCTCTAAGACATCCCTTTTATAGCTAATCATGTTACAGACCTGATATCAATTAACTTAATTAGTTGCTAGATGTTCTCTCAGCTGAATCTTTTCAAAATTTCTTGCTTTTTCAGCCATTTGTTGCCCCCGTGCCAACTTTTTTGAGACCTGTAGCAGGCATCAAATTTAAAATGAGCTCATTTAGTGGATAAAAGTGTAAAATTTCTCCATTTAAACATTTGTTATGTTATCTATGTTCTATTGTGAATAAAATATTGGCTCATGTGATTTGAAAGTCTTTTAGTTTTCATTTTATTCAAATTAAAAAAAAAAAAAGTCTCAACATTTCCGGAATTCAGGTTGTATTTGCTCTACAAAATGCACTCAAAAAATAACTCATTGAACAAACTCAATTTAATTGAACGCAGGAATTCCATCCTAAACGTGTATATGAGCGCTCACAGCCTAAACACAGGTGCCACTCTTCTGCATAATGGTAACCACAAAATTCAAAAACATTACAGAAACTCCTCTAAATGTTATAAACACTAACATAAACTAACAACATCTTTTCATTTACTCTCCTAATGCAGTCCCTTGCAAAGCATGCTGGGAACTACAGATGCACTGAGTTAGTTAGTTAGTTACCCAGTTAGTTGTGTCAGCATTAATTTGTGCATTTCACTCAGCAATGTTAAGTTGACTGAACAAACAATTATTATGTAAAGCTGACAATACTCATTTTTAGTAGAAACAACTCATAGTTACATGGGTTTTTTAAGTAATGTGAACAAGGATGGTTTGAGTGAAACTAACAACAGTGAAAGTTCTTTTTTTTTTTTTGAATGAGTGGAATACAGCATTTTTTTTTTTTTTTCTTTTCAGCCTATATTATCACATAGTACACTAAAAAAAGAATAAAAAAGCAAAAATGTCAGTAAAACTCAGTGATAAAACTCAGAACTCAGTGAGGCAGGCAACCCCCAGCACCCCACTCCAATCTATTCCACATCCCCAAAGCACAGATCACATCTCCAGTGAGGTTTGAGAAAAGAAGAAACTTTCATCTGACAAATGGTACCACTTTCCTCACTGTCTTGTGAGAATGTATCTTTCTCCAAAAATTTGTTGATGACAAGCAGCCGTTTTCTTTCACCCAACTTATCTCAGCTGTTCCTCTTACAAATGGGCAGACAGACAGGTTTTTCTGGTACGCAGACTCAACTTTCATCTGAGACTAGGCTCAAATGTCACAAATCTACATCAGGTGTCCGAACAACCACTGTGAGAGTGAGACATTTGCACTATAAACAACAAGGCAGAAGGCTGATCTTATATAATGGCAATCCAAAAAAAAAAATAAATAAATAAAAAAAAATCACTTCAAGAGTGACACTTTTCCCCCTCTTCGCCTTTCCAACCTTTTTTCCTCTTTTTGATGCTCATTCGTTAGTAAGGTAGATTTAAAGAAAAAAAAAATGGTTAGAAACATCAGAAGACTGAAATATATTTTATTCATATGTCTTGGTTAATTCGGAGTAGAAGCTTTCATGGAGATCCCTTTGTGCTAATTAAGGAGGTGTGGAGGAGAGAGGTGAAACAGTGAGAAGGAATATTCTTTTGCTCTTAAGTTGAGCACTTTATGCCATGGAAACTAATTTCAACTGCACTATTTTGGGATTTATCATTGTGTACACGATCTCTGTGTTAATCTGTGAAACACCTCTATGACATTTGTACAGTAAAGAATAATGATACATCCCTCATAACAACGTGTGGGTAGTAGCTATTTGCAACAACACAGCAATTATACTACAGTTCTGCCGTTAACCGGCTGCTTAGTGTTTACAAATCACTCAGCTGGAAATGCACCCTACGTTGAGTTGATTTATTAAATGGAACGCTCATTTCCACCAAAAGCTGCTTTTAAATTTTGCTAATAATACCTCCTTTCAGCCTGTTCCTAAAAGCCAAATTAAAATTTCATAAGCTGGCCTCACATTTTCATCCCCAGAATCTCTATTAAAACTGTCTGATTGCTACTATGGCTTCTTTTTTCTCTCTGCACTTAAATTTAATCATGGGTTCTCCTTTCAGTCAAAAGCATACAGCACCCTGGCAAAAACATGAATTTGGAGGTAGATTATCTTCTCAGATGTGTGCATAATGAAAAGGTAGGCAGTTTTATGCTTTTCTACACCAAAATACACTATGTCGTAATCATAAAATTAAAAACTAAGTTCCTATTTGATGAGTTGTTATTGAATTTTGAATTCAACAAAAAGCTGACACATCCCATGCACATCCCAAGTTATAGTCATATGTATTAGGCCAGGGATGGGACTGGAGGGTACCGAAAGCATCTTAACTTTGAGGATTTAAGACAAGTTGGAGGGTATTTACGATAATGATTTTTTAAAGCATTTAAATGGCTTTTTAATGGCTTGTCTTTAGAACAATTTCAAGAAAAAAGATAATAACATTCTTAAAAAATATTTTTGGGAATACATAATATTCATAACTTTAATTTTAAGTTAAAAAATAAGAAGAACATAGCAGTTAATAAGATTTTTTTTTCTTAAAAAAAGGTTTGTGACTAACTGTCAATCCCTGAAAGTTTTATTATTGTTGTTGTTGTTGTTGTTATTATTATTATTATTATTATTATTATTTAGCAACCACTAGGCAGACTGCATCTGAATCAGATTAGTTCTAATTTAGTATTAATTAAATAATCAGTGGCCCGGTTTCACAGACAGGGCTTAGCCAAAGCCAGGATTAGGCCTTTCTTCAATTAGGATATTTAAGTAGCTTTTATAAACGTACACTAGAAAAAACATTACTTGAGACAAAACAATGGCACTGACATATTTTAAGATATGTCAGTACAAGTTGCTTTGAGTTAAAACAGCTCAAACATGCATTTTTGTATAGCTTAAGCCTTGTCTGTGAAACCAGGGGAGTGTGTTTTTATTTATTTTCACAGGGGTAATGATTCATACAAACAATGTCTTCAGAGAAATAAGAGTGATTTGATAAGCCTGTATGAGAGACATCAAGTCCCTGTATCACAGTGGTTAGACTGGGGTACTACACAACTAGCTGAGCAAAGAGATTCAGACAGCATAGACTTTTTCAGTTTTCTGCCTTTTTATGCTTCAAAGAAGCTTGGTTAAAAAAAAAAATGTGGTGTGACTTGAGGCAGTCTTTAGTTTTTAGCTCCTGTCATTTGAAAGTGGTAACTAGTGCTGTGGGACTGCTCGCCTGCTCACAGCTCATTTAGCTGATGTGTTTGTCCCTGGTGACTTATAAACTAAAGTGATTTATGCATATAGTGTTTTAATTGCTAATACAACACTATTATTTTATTTGTCAAAGTTCTTGATCTATAAGACCTCCTCAAACCTTTTACGTTTTGACAGGAGAAGCTTTTTTTTTTTTTTTTTTTTTTTTTTTTTTTTTAAAGTACAGGTATTATATTATGTTAAATACTTTAGTGTAATGAATGTGTCATGGTAAATTATGCTAATTGTTGTACCATGCAAGTTAATCATGCATAGATGATAAGAACATTCCCAAGACAAAGGTTAATATTAGCACAGAGAGTTTCTTCATCTAACCACTTAATTAACCAAGTAGCCTCTCTGTCTAGCCACATTTTACTCATCAGTGTAAATGGTGAAAGGGTAGAGCAAGCCAGAGAGAAGGAGGTTAGATCAACATTTGTACTTCATTAAACTTCATGTAGATAGATAGTAAGAGCTGTGCAGATATACAGAGCAGAAAGAACATCGCTGTTCAGTAGGGTGTAAGTGCCACAGAATGATATACTAAAAAAAAACTGTGCAGTGTGAATAAAACGTATAAGTTATTAAACATTAAACATATTAAACAAGTCATTTTGGGAATTGCAGTCAACTCCAGAATTATTGCATTTATTGCATTTATGAAGAAAAGGCTCAGCACCCAAGGCTCGATCACCTATTGCCAGTGTCTTTGGGCGGACTGCTGAGGCAGATTGACAGCAATAACCATTTTAGGATTGTTTGTGATTTGGTCAGTGACTTAGGAGTCCTCTTGACTACTCTAACTTTTCACAGATTTAGGAGCTAGTTTTAGTGCTAAAATTCTTTGTGAAATACTCTTAGAGCAAAAATTTAGGAGTACTAAATTTAGGACTGACACACCCATTATTACACACCCATTAAGAGTTTCTCCTAAAGCGGCAAGTTAGGAACTACTTTTAGCCTTAATATGTTTTGTAAATACATCCCCTGATTTGCAGCAAAAGATTGGTGAGCTTCACAAAATAGCACAAAATAAAAAAGTGGCTATAAGAAAATAGCTTAAGCACTGAAAATTACCATTTCCACCATCAGGACAATAATTAAGAATTTCCAAACAACAGAAATGTTACGAATCTGCCTGGAATATGAGGTGTTTCTATATCGTCCTAATGCACAGTGAGGAGGATAGTTTGAGTGGCCAAAGACTCTCCAAGGATCACAGCTGGAGAATTGCAGAAAATAGTTAAGTCTCTGGGTCAGAAAGCCTAAAAAAATATATCAAACAACACCTACATCACCACATGTTGTTTGGGAGGGTTTCAAGAAAAATCCTCTACTCTCATCCAAAAACAAACTCCAGTATATTCAGTTGTCAGACACGACTGGAACTTCAGACTGGACTGGCTTCTATGGTCAGGTGAATCTAAAAAAGAGCTTTTTGGCAGCAAACCCACCAGATGGCTTTGGTGCAAACATGGATAAAAGTACCCCATGTGTACGGTTAAATATACTGCTGGATTTTTAATGTTGTGGGCCTACTTTTCTGCCGGAGGTCCTGGACATCTTGTTCAGATACATGGCATCATGGATTCTATCAAATACCAACAGATAAAAAAATCAAAACCTGACGGCTCCTGCTAGAAATCTTATAATGGGCCGTGGTTGGATCTTCCATCAGGACAATAATCCAAAACAAACATCAAAATCAAAACAAAAATGGGTCAATGAACACAAACCCAAGCTTCTGTCATGGTCATCTCGGTCCCCTGACCTGAACCCTATATAAAATGAGTGGGTAAACTGAAGAGGAGAAGCACCAACATGGACCTGGGAATTTGAAGGATCTGTAAAGATTCGGTATGGAGGAATGGTCTCTGATCTCAGGTATTCTCCAAACTCATCAGGCATTAAAGAAGACTCAGAGCTGTTATCTTGGGAAAAGGAGGTTGCAATAATTGGGTGCCAATAATTGTGGCCAATGTGAACTAGAGAAAAACATTTATTTCATGAGATTTTACTTCAATGATATGTTAGAATTTTGTGAATTTTTTGAATGAAAGATCAAAAGGATAAACAATGTAGATTTATTTTCAAAGCTCCCTTTTCTCATATTAAAGAAGATTGCCAATAATTCTGGAGTTGACTGTATCTGATTATTTATTTGATCATAATTTGTATTGTTTTGTATTGTAAAACTTTAAAACTACCTCTTGCTATTTGAATTAAGCAAATTAATAGCACATGGAACAAACAAATATTTACATCTGTTTGTCTTAGCTAGAGGGACCCTATACAAAGATCCTGAGGGGAGGGTCTGAAATGAATCATAGAGAGGGTGAGATATGTCAGATATAATGTGATGTGCTTTCTTTAGCACCTGAAACAAATCTGATAACCCAGGCAATTTCACACTTATTACTTTACTGCAGTTATTTACAACTATATTACAACTTGAATTATTTTGTTTGACCTTTAAAGAGGCAAACCAACAAATCAATCAAAATGTTAAAATAGATTCAACATATGCCTTATAAAAAGTCATCAATGTCCTGTCAATATTAAATTTGGCTAATTTCCGCACACAATAATGTCTTTGTTGGCTCATCTTACACAATCTATCGGTATTCTCTACAAAATTTAATTTATTATCGATAATAGTGCCTAGGTACTTATAACTTTCGACCAATTCAATCAAATTATTATCGCCAATCGTACTTGGGACTGCTGACTGATTTCGCCGCAGATCGATGCACATGTCTTTAGTTTTCTCAGCGTTCAGAATTAGACCAGCCTGTCGACACCAGTTTGCAAAATACTCGACAACAGGCCCGTGTTCCCTCTCCTCACCAACCAACAAACTTACTTTCAGGGAACCGGGTTACATATGTAACCTGAGATGTTCCCTTTCGAGTGGAACTCGACGCCGCGTCATGACGTTGATGCTATGGGAACTTTAATTCCAACTTCACCACCCCTACAGCAAGAGCCTGCCCACAAGGCTGTGCAGAAGCACAGACACTTGGACTAACCCTGAAGGACAATAGCTCCTGGGGTTGTATCCATGTCTAAGCTGTAAAACCTGGTGAAAGTGTGCGGTGAGGACCAACCTGCTGCAGCACAGACATCTTGTAAAGGTGCACCTCGCAAGAGCTCTAGAAGATGCTACTATCCTAGTGGAGTGGGACCTAACACCTAGAGGTGACCTCTATTGCGACCACCAAAACATACCAAAAGCTAGGAAGATTTACACCACTGGCCTGAGCAGTGGACATAAATCCTCAAAGCAAGGACAGGGCATAACAAATCAAGGCTTTCTTGCTCCCGTGTTTGATGGGGCAGAGGAAAGAAAGCTTGCAACATAACTGGCTGAGGAGCTGAAGAAGGAACATGAGACCTGGAGGTCTCCTACTCTCTTTAGTGATTTTAGCGTCAACAACAAAGCTACATTAAGAGTCACCATTTTCGCTGAAACTGACTCTACACTCTAAAAAATGTTGGGTTAAAACAACCCAATTGCGGGGTTTGTTAATTTTCAACCTAACTTGGGTTGTTTTTAACCCAAAATTTTTTAAAGTGTAAAGGCTCAAACAGATCTTCTATCAAGGCCCCTAGAACCACCCTGTTAAAAAACACAGCATATGCTGGTTGGGTATGTTTTGAAGCATGGTAGCTGGTTTCAGCTGGTTTATGTTGGTCCTTAGTTGGTCATGAGCTAGTTTAAGCTGGTTCTGAGCTGGTTATAAGCTAGTCCTGAGCTGGAGCTAGTTGCTTAGGACTAGCTTAGGACCAGCACTTAACCAGCTTAAACCAGCTCATGTCCTGCTAAGGACCAACTAAGGACCAGCTGCCATGCTTCAAAACATACCTAACCAGCATATGCTGTTTTTTTTCAACAGGGCAATGCTAGGTCACGCTGAACTCACAATCAGCAGATAGGCCTCAACCATCTGGCACCTTGCAGGTACCAAGACACCAAGGGATGCCTCCCAAATGAGGTTCCATCCACAGGTGAGTGGCTAGCAGAGATAACGGCCACATATACCTTTTAGGTGGAAAGAGCCAGCAAGGAACTCTAGGAACTGGACCAACTGGGCAGTTAACTGAGTTCACATCACAATCTCTACAACGCGTTTAGAACAGTTGCCATTTCAGGGCATACAATTTTCTGGTAGAAGGAGCTCTAGCATTAAGAATTGTTTCTGTGACCTCAGTCAATAAACCAGAATCTATGAGCTGTTACCCCTCAGGGGTCAGACCCAAATTTTCCATATCTCTGGCCAGGGATAAAATATCATCTCACTTGAGAGAGATCATCTCTCCAGATTGGGATCTCCCATTGGAGGCCGTCCAGAAGAGATACTAGGTCTGCAAACCACACATGGGCCAATCAGAATGGAGTCACTAGAAGGCGGCGAACTCAGTCCTAGGCAAACCCTTGCTAGAACTGCTGGGAGCAGAGCTGTCGGAGGAAAGGCGTACAGATGCAGCCTTGGCCACTCCTGTACCATGGCATCCAGCCCCAGAGGAGCTGGAGGTATAAGGGTGAACCAGAGAGGACAGTGGTTGTCTCCTCGGAGGCAAACAAATCCACTTTCGCTCGGCTGTACCTCTGCCATATGGATTCCACTACTTGTGGATTGAGACACCATTCCCTGGGCCTCAGCCCCTGTCTCGACAGGATGTTTGTACCTCAAATATAACATATTTTCTATAATTTCAGTCTGCTCGAGGTCCTGAATCAGCGAACTGGCAGGGACTACTCGAGCAAAGATGGGGCGAATGGCCCGTTGGACGCCTCTACCTCCCGAATTACCGATGGTGGTGGGAGAAGTGCAGATGCCTTCTGAGAGACCCAAAGGGAATGTGGAACAGGATGGAGCGGTGTAACCAGAATTGAAGTTTTGCCTCCTGATACCTGTCAGTGACTGTATTTACTGTGTCGCCGAACAGGCTGGAGGGCAAGGGACGTTCAGGGATGCACCAGCCTGACCCGCTCCTGCATAAGCATCAGCTAAGTTAGATGTAACCCTACACAGCTTAGTGTGTAAGGTGGATTTCCTCCATGACAATTTTGATGAAGGAGAGAGATAGAGTGAACAATCACTTGCCTCTCGTATGGCCAATCTAAATTTAAGCTGGCCACCACGTGCGTAACAACCTCAAGCAGCTCCTCAAAAGTGGCTGACTGAGGAAGCCGCTCTGATGATACACCCACCTGCTTATCTGCATTCAATCCCTCAGGATCAGATGCAGAAAGCACAAGTTCCTCATTCTCGTCCAATGAATTTGCAGAGCGAGCATCGAGATCCAGAGCGGGGTCCTCTGAGTCAGCATAAAGAGCCAGAGATAGGGAATTATCTGTCTCAAAATCTCCTTCTATGAACTCAACCTGCGAGCCCCATGCCTGGAGTTGCTGGTCGACCCAAACCACAAGGTACATGGGCTTGACTCTTATCCCTCGAGAAGTCTAATCAGAACTGTACTGAAGACTAATCAGTACAGTAACTGGTGACATATGAAAGTTGCTGAAGATGTAAACGAGGCTTCATATGCCAACAAGTAAGCAAGTTTAATGGCTGGGTGGGTTTTTCAATTTTTTACATATAAATGGAGACATAAAACTCCAAATGCTACCAATAAGACAAAGGTTATGTGTCACTTGGAAATCTTGCTATCAAGGTCATGTGTCACTAGAAATCTAGGGCTGATGATGAGAGTGTGGCTTGTCTGTGCAATGAGAGAACATCTCCATTACTCCTTCAGCGCAAATTAGATGCACAAATTATTAAGAACCTTTCGTCCATCATCAGCGGCTCTGAAAAGTGCTTACTGGGGTTAACATGCCACAGAGAGCTTAAAGTGCACTTATTAATTTCAAAGAAAATATTTAACGCTGCCGAAGCGTCCGGCCTCAGCAGATCTCAAGTGGTCATCCACGCTAAACTGGTGGTAAGATTTATCAATGAGCCCAAGCGGGCTCTGCAAATCGGCATGCCTTCCTCAAACAAATTAATGAAATTCAGCACTGTAGCACATTGGGAAGAATCCTCCTGACTGACACGGACTTAAGATTGACCTTGAGACAGTAATCCTGCTTATATGACAAGTTTTAATACAAGAAAAGGTGGGAAATTGATTAATTACAGAAAAAGGACACCTACATTTGTTGCCAAATATTTGGACATAAGTCATACTTAAAATGCATTGTATAACAAAATATCAAACCAAATGTCATTATTTTAAAGGAAGATAAAAACACTTTTCCAGCAAATTATTTTCACTGTAGAAGTGTCCAAATATGTTTTGGGGACTCAGTTCATATGCTTTTGGAATACAACAGATGGACAGATGCCTAACCCTGCCTAAAAGTTTTCATGTTGGTCTGTGAGACACATACTGTATACTGTAAAGTACTTTACTTGTCTAATCCTACATTACTAAACAGTGCATGCAGCATACAAATAGAGCTAGAGTAATTCTTTCAGGGTCTCAGTCTGTCAACCTCATCTTTCTCTACCAATCTCCTGTCCTCTTTTTCTCTTTCTTTATAACACAATGCCTCTCTCAGCCCTGCTGAATGCCCATGGCATGCCCTGGCTTGCCTTCTCATTGACTTCCACCAAACAGTAGAGTCCAGGGCCAAAATAATTTGTATCTGTTCAATAAATCATTAAAGACTGTCATGCTATGTTCTACACTCTACTCCTCACCCTTCTCTCTCCCCATTCCCTTCTCTCAAAGGTCTTGTTAATGTTTCAAAACTGCACATAAGACACAGCAGCCAGACGCTTAATTTGAAAGGTGCCCATAGGGCACCTGCAGGATTTTTTTCCCCCTTCAACTCCTCTTGCCTCTGTAGTGTTAACACCTAGTGCATTTCAGACGAGGGATGTCAGGGCTGGGGGTGAGGGGGAAGATGGAGGGACAGAGGGAAGAATTGTACAAAGTGTGCCCTCCAGAAACAGCTTTTACCCTAAAAACCTCATCTGATGAGTGCCATTCGAAGAAGCATAGGGTTAAGTGCTTTAACACATCAGTTTTTAAATTGTAAAAGGTAGATATAGACAGTCAAAAGCACACAGTGAAAGCCCAGGCAATTTCAACACTAAGCCTAATAGGCTTATGATGTTTTGAATTAAACTTCTGAATATTTTCCTCCATGTCAGGGTTAATTTAATAACTGGCTTCTAAACTATGTTTCAAAAACAAAACTGTAAACTTTCTGAGCAGTCGAGGAACACACACACATGCACGCATGCACGCACGCGCAGGCACACACACACACACACACACACACACACACACACACACACAAATAAATAATAAAAAAAATAAATAAATAAAAGCAGGATATTATAACTATGGCATGGTCATTAAAAAGTCATGTGGTTTCACTGTGATGTGCTTGCTGACCCATGCAAAAAGTGTCCTGACGAGTCAATTTAAGATGCACAAAACTAATGAACTGCAAAAAAATGCTTTTTTATGCATTAAATGCCTCTTGGAAACTGTCGATAACCTTAAAAAGCCTAATGATTTCTTATCAGTGCTTGAATGAACCGTAAAATCACCTTTTGAGATATTGACATTTACACAGTCATGAGCAGCAGAACTCCAGCCTCCATATAACAGCTGACGGCTACTTATTCCAAAAGAAAAACAGCCTTAGTGCTGAGCTATGGAAACCAATGCTGTATGCATTCATTTCAGATAAATAGTTAACTCTCAGCTTCATAAATAATAGATAAATACTCATTAATAATTTGATCAAAAATATCCCCGAGCAGTTTTTGCCTCATTGTACATCATTTTTTAAGTATGTCAGATGAACCCTCATTTATTTTCAATTCCGTGCCATGTCTGTGTTTTGTAAATTTGTATATTGGTCTTTCTACTTATTTATTTTACAGATACAGTTTTAATATTTGATGTGTAGCACTAAATTACATTTGTTTCCTTTTTATGAGGAGACCCGGAAAGCTAGATACAAGAGGAAGGGTGCTGAGATGTTAATAGTGAGTGTTATTAATGTCCATAGAACTCAAGAACTTCATTAATTTTTAACTAGAAATACATACTGTGCATGAAATCTGGGGCTAATTTGCCTTGTGATTGCTGAGGGAGAGTATTCGAATTATTCTAGCCTTACTTGTTTACTAAAGAAGTACAACTGGAAGACCTCGTGTTTTCATTGAATTACAAGTGTGATTGAAAGGTTGAATGGTTTCATCCACCCCCCAAGCAAGCAAAGCATTTATTTTGTAAGGAATAATGGGAAAACTACATATTTTTTGACTTACTCAAAATAATTTGTAATAAAAAGGAAATATAAAAGTAATCATAAGTTTTGACTACAGTTCACTGTATGAGAGCTCTTGACAGACACTCCTTGATTTAGGGTGTTGAGCAATATATTGTCAGCTTTGCCTAAGCAAACCATTGCTATAGATAAAAGCAAGAGTGGTGGTCAGAACTAGCTGCTCATTACTGAGAGGAGCTCAGTGCCTGTCTCAGAGCCCTGCTTCACCCCAGGGTGCTAACACTGCTCAGAACCCAGTCGGCAGCAGGTATGGGCTGAACTTTCCAATGAAATTATGCTTTTTGACATCTGCCCAAACAGTGCTTAGCCAAACACCAGGAAGGCTGTTTGTGAAAATCTATCACAGTTGAGGGCACTGTTTGTGGCAATCTCTGCACATCTGTGCTGGAAATGTGAGGGGCTGGAGGTGGGGTCCAGGAGGCACAGATTGAGTAATCGTTATTGAAGGACAGTGTAAGTAGTCCTTGGCCGCCTGACTAGAAATCAAATATTCCAGTGTTCTCTCGTGCTCCTGAGTTGGCTGTAGGAGTAGGTCAGTGCACAGTACGAAGCCCGGCAATAGGTTTGCTGGCGCTCACATGACTATTTGTAGAGTGAGGAGGTGGATAAATGCCATTCCTTCCAGAAGGTTTAGCTTAATAATGTGGACCATCAGCTCACTAAAGACCACATTATGACCATGAAAACCATAAAATCTCGGTGGTTATCTAAATTAAAAGAAAATATGACATTATTCACCTTCGTTTCACCTGGACATATCTTGCTTTGCTTTGCATCAAGTGTTTACATTGAAGTTTTGAAGGAAAAAAGTCAGGTGTTTTATGAAATGCATAGATAAAGTGGTAACACTTTAGAATAATGGTCCATCATTAATAGGAATGCAGGAAGTAATGCAGGACAGATGAGTAGTACTACATTAACACTTCAGCTACTACTATTAACTAATATGGAAACAAGATTAACTAATCAGTTAATAATAGCAAATTTTGGACTGAGACAGTTCCTTATTAGATAATCAATAATTACTGAATGAGATTAGCCTCATTAAGAACTAATAATTATGACAAAAATATAAAGAATTACCAATTAATAACTAATCATCACAACATTATGTGTCTGAAACATTAGTAAACATCTTTTTTACTCTAAAAGGGGTCATAAAATGCATTACTAATTACTCAAGTATTATCTAGTGTTTCTGCATGAACTGCTAGTGATCTGGACCATTATTTTAAAGTGAATATATTTTCTCTCTCTTTTTTTAAATTTTAAAATAATGGTCCAGATCACTATAGGAACCTCTTTGACTGATCCAAAAGCTGTCCAACCAATTCAGCTACAATTCAGCCAGTTTGAAAAAAAGAAAAAAGAAAAAAAAGAATTGATTGGTTTGATGACATTTTATGTCATAAGACTTACATCATAACATTTGCTGGATGCTGCTGCGTTAATTCTTACCACTTAAATGAATTAAGTTAACTCAAGTTAACCCGAGAACCTTTCTGACTGATTCAGAGTTGTTCAACCAATTTAGTTCACAAATGAATCATTTAGTATGATCAGTTGAACCAGTTTGCAAAGAACTGACTAAAAAAAATAATGCATTTGTTCACAAATCGGACATCAATAAAATGGTCTAAGTAGTGTGATTTTTTTTTTCTCAAACTAATTAAGTGCAAACCCTGCAATGCAGCCGATTTTAAAGATTTCATTGGTCACATCAATCATAGTGCTCATTGCCTACACAACAAGGAAACAAATACTAACCCCTAACCTAAATCTAACCTTGACCTTAGCATTGGTAGTTCATCCTGGTAGATAACATTACTGTTTGTTGTAATCAGATCCATCCATGTTATTTCGGAACTCTGAACTGAATCCATTACGTCTGAACTTTTCCTGACATG
This sequence comes from Mylopharyngodon piceus, assembly GCA_039654765.1. Lineage (NCBI taxonomy): Eukaryota > Metazoa > Chordata > Actinopteri > Cypriniformes > Xenocyprididae > Mylopharyngodon > Mylopharyngodon piceus. The sequence continues at coordinate 8,850,574 of CM077460.1, read as the reverse complement.
ACTGAGTGATTAAGTTGACTAATGAAATTGGCTACTGTGTGGAGTTAGCGCTTAACTGGTTTTGAAGGGGACAAATTCACATGGTCTAAGTGTAACAAGCTAGCTGTGTCTCCATAGTGTACAAAAATAACACCAGAAGAAAAAATATAATTGTAAGGATTGTTTTGAAGTAGGACTTGTTTTGATCCACTCTGCGGGAGTTGAGTAGTAGCTTTAGCTTTCTGACTATTTCAGCTCTACACAAAAGGCAGAATGTCAAGTATTAGAGCTATGGGCACTCTAGAGTAGAGAAGAAAGGAAATTAATTATCTTGCAAAGTACATTTTTATCATGGGCAGAAACTGACACGTATTGATTAATGAGCCAGTAAGTGTTTGCTTGCTGGAATATTAATTAATTTCCTTGTAAAGGCAAGAGAAATCATTAAGACAGGTGAGAAGACCTTGACTTCACAAGCCCAACAAAGGCGCAGGGAGCCACAGAACGAAGGCTTAGGAGATGTGGAGAGAGAAAGAGAAAGAGACAGCAAGTGAGAGAACGAAGTTCTCGATTGGTTGCCTCTTCAGGTCATCCACATGCCCTGCCCCAGACGTTCTCTCACCACATCAAACCACCATACTGCGCCAATTAGCACAGCCACTGTGGAGAGGAGGCCGTGCTCTGTTCCCTCTTATTTATCTCTGTTATGAATCCCATCATCTCGTAATTTTCCCTCTAAAGGATCTGTAGTGAAGATCAAGTAGCTGCGTTTGAGTATCAGGGCAGGAGGAATCACAACAAGTTAACCAAGAAACTCTGCAAATAATCACATCCTATTTTCTCTGCATCTACTGTTCTTCTTTGAAAAGACTTTGTGTATTTATTATTATTATAATTTCCCCCCAGAACTGGTTCTTTGAAAACTGCTGCTTGATCACACAAATCCCAGTGCTTTGGGCACATTTACTGCCTATTGTACAATTGTAAAGTTCTTGTACAATAAAGAGGAAATATAGGTTTAAAGCAACAGAGCTGGGGAAGCCTCATGGCTCCGCTCAATTATAATGGAGTGTGTGATGGAAGATGTAGGGCAGGCTTGGCCGGAGGGATCCACATGGGAAACCTGCTCAGGGTCTACAATGAGAGCTGGATGGTAACAGACCTGTCTCCACTCATAGGCCTCTGCCTGAAGCACTCTCACCTGCCCTGGAGCCCAGAGGAGGCCACGCACCCTCCTCATCATCCCACTGTGTGCTCTGTAGAAACTCAACCCTGACCCCACTCTTGGCCGCTTTATCATGGACCAGTGTTGAGGGATGTGGGCTGAGAAAGGCCTTTGGACTTATACAGACTTAGTGTATTTTGTGTGATGGTTGCAATCTTTAAGAACAAGAGAGAAAAAAAAAAAAAAAAGATAAAATTGATAAAATCAATCAGTTAATAAATTTACATGTTAGACGCACAAGGGGTATTTTTGTAAGATTTACTGTAATATAGCACACAAAGAAAGTGAGAGATTTCTGTCCCTCCTTTGAAAGTCCATTACACCAAAACTTTGATGCTCAAAAACTAACCATTAAACTATATTAGATGATTTTTTTTTTTAACACTGTGCATCGAAAAACATGAGGAGAACAATGATCATACAGTTATAAAAATCTGTAATCCTAAATCCATATCCTGCTCATAGCCCTGACAATGAAACCAAGTTAATGTTGTCATTAAACGTAACAGCATAGCCAAACAAGTTTTTCACTTGCTATTGGACTTAAAGGGTTAGTTCACTTTAAAATGAAAATTCTCTCATTAATTACTCACCCTCATGTCGTTCCAAACCCATAAGACTTTCGTTTATCTTCGGAACACAAATGAAGATCTTTTTGATAAAATCCGAGAGCTTTCTGTCCCTCCATAGACAGCCTATGTACGTTTTGCTTTGGATGGATGCGCTTTCTTGAGCTTTATACTAGTTGGACCAATTCACTGCCATTATAAAGCTTAAATGCGTCAGGATATGTATTAATATAACTCTGATGTGTTTATCTGAAAGAAGAAAGTCATATACACCTAGGATGGCTTGAGGGTGATTTTCATTTTAAAGTGAACTAATCCTTTAAGGCCTTGATATACTCATGGTGAAGTTCTTTTTCATTCTTCGTTTAGGGTTAAAAATAAGTTCAAAATACCTTTTCAGTGGTATATTGTTAGTGAACATCCTGATACCGTGCACACTGCTGAGTGTGGCATTTTGATGAATATGGCACTTCATTCAAGTCAAGCAAGTCATATTTATTTCTATAGCTCTTTATACAATAGATTGATTTAAAGCAAGTAGTTTTACAGTATTAAACTGAAAACAGTGTTAGTGTTGCTTTTAATTAGAATTAGAACTTTGATTTCTACTATAAAGCAGCTTGCTAGTGTGTTCATATATCATTCATATTTTTACTCACGTCTGACCTTGATGGACTGAACAGAAGAAATAAACCAGAGAAGATTTCCACGTCAAAGAAGGTGGAGACCCAGAGCACACCTACCTATTATGTAATTGGCACAGACAATTGGTAGTTCGAAGGTGTTTACCAGCCAGAGCAAGTTTGCTTTGGCAAGGTGTTTCGAACTCCAAACTAACTTTGTTTTGGCCTGATTTTTTTTTTTTTTTTTTTTTTTTTTTTTTTTTACGACAAACCATTTCATTCTTTGATTTGGCTTGAAGTATATTGGGGCCTTCAGAATATACAGGTAGCACACAAGTCAAGAAGATTTCAGTTTCTGTCAATGGCTCTATAATGTTAACAAAACACATGGATGTATTTCTTGTCTGTCGCTACCACATTTATCTCCTGACTGGCATTGAAAAACAAGCAGGTACAACCCAGCCGCCATATTGATTAAGGCTAAATAAGCCCCAGCAGCACTTGTAGTGAGTGCTTGTTTGTGTCTGTTCATGTCAGGGGCCATTTCCACGGCAGGAGACCCCTGAGGAGTGCAAGCTGCACACTGCAGAGCCACCTGAAATGAGGCGCTGCCTGAGCCAGGCCCTCTGCTCTGCGCGCCATCATTATTTTGAAGGAGAAAAACCTGGTTTGACAGATGAACTGGGGCCAGAGGAAAAAAACACATCACTGATACGGCACATAACAAGCTCTCAGAAGAGAGCAACACTGATTCATTTCTATGGTAACCTGTATCAAAACAGACTTCCAGGAAGGATCTCTTTGTTTTGGTGTGGGGGGGTGATCATTCTTTTTGGTGGGAGGAAGAATTCAGGTGTGAGACCGATGCAGGTTCAGGGGTATTAGCACTCAGTGTGGTGATGAGTTAAATAGCGAAAGGTGAGTCGGCAGCGCTCCCAGAGCTGGACTACGGAGGGATCAGTGTTAGAGTTGCTGTAATTTAATGGGTGAGATATATTTAGGTCTAGTAGACCTGCAGGGCAGGGGCCGCTGGGTGAGAATGTGAGAGGGAGCAAAACTTCAAACCGCCAGTGAGGTTACGGGATTTACTTCGGTATGTGGGCTGGTACGGCACTCTGCTGTTTCTTGAAGAGGAATGCTCATATTGCCTTGACTCTCAACTCACACCTGTTTGCTTATTACTTTTACCTACCTCAAGATTTAGCCTTTTAGGTATTCTTTAGAGTTATTTAGTTCCTTTTTTTGATAGTTTTGCGATGTAATTAGATTGCGGAACATTTTCTGCTGAACCCCGTCATGTTAGGTTTGGGAGTCTTATTATAAAACATATTGATATCTTATGACATTTCCTAATATTATGAAAACTTATTTTAAACTATTTTCACTTGATAACACACTTCAAACATCCTCCATGAAAATGTTACTTCTCTTTGAACACTAAAATTCTGATTGATGAACATACTGTTTGGAGTAGTTTTATTATATTTATAAAAAAGAAAAAAGAAAAACAATGCTACCTTCTGACATATTTTTGTGAAGAAAAAAAAAGTTAAATCAGCAAAAATACCTGCCTGCTGAGAAACGTAATAAAATAATTTGAAGGGAAAATAGGTTTATCTAAAAATTACTATTATTAATTTTACACATACAGCATTGAGGTCTCTAGGGCCCCAACCATATAGTAAAGCCAAATCTTAACAGTACAAGAAGGCAATTATAAATGAATGTTTATAAGATTAAAAGTACATCATGAGTTGGTTTCTCTTGAATGTCAATATTTCATTTCATATACATGAGTGAGCCAGGATGGGAACAGGATGACTTTAACAAATGGGGCACAAGCAGTCACAGAGCTGCCCTGTTCCCATGAATGTAAAACAATGGCAGGTTTGTGGTAATTATGGGATGTGGAGACCACTGGCCTAAATGTGGGTCAGCACTGATGAATATCCTGTCTGCATGGGGCATCCCTTACCCTGTCCCACCCCTCGCTCTCTTTCCCCCCGGTGCTTATTCAGTGGTCATGCATATGCCAGGATAGTCAATAATGGCTTAACCCTATTTTTACTCTCCTTTAAGCCCCAAACTTTTTTGTTCATTATCTTCCTCAATCCACAGAAACACACTCACGTATCACTAAAAATGAATTGTGTCTACTGATTTGCATAGACAGTTTGCATTGGTTTACAACCCAGTTCAATAAAAAAGTGCTAATCTGGTAATAAAATTAGCTCGGAATGCTATTTACATGGCACAGTTCTCCATCTTTACTAGGTACTAGTACTAGGTTGTGGTGGAAACTGCAGACTACAATCTGACATACTTTATTGCACAGCATCGCTCTACCACCTGAATCAGCTCTATAAATTGTTGAAAGTGTGTTTGTCTACTCCAAATGTTTGGACATATGCCCACTTAAAATGCTCTTACCCATCATTGGATCATAATTTGAGGAATCTCTGCTTCCATTGTAGAAAATGTACACAGCCTTCTTCTGCTGTTTTCATGATGTACCAAGCTAAAAGGTGGATTTCTGCCATCTACTGGACTGGAGTGTGAAGAACTGGATGGTGCACAGAAGTGTAATGACGGACATTATCCCTGCGTCCCAATGTCCATACTATCCATCCTAAATAGTATGTGAGATTAAAATAAGTGTGTCCCAAAGCATAGTATGTTGAAAAGAGTATGCCAAAAAGTCCCTGGATGGTCTACTATTTCCGGTAGATTTTCGAAGGGTGGATCCGTGCACACTATAAAGGCTACTATTGCCCACAACCCATTGCGCTTTGGATGAGGATTCAGTTCAGAACTACAAACACGAGTAAAAAGTGTTAAAAAACTACAAAACATGGCGGATATGCACGACTGACGCTGAGAGGTTTGAGTGACTGATAATCAGTTCAACCTGATAGAAAATATTTATTTAATGTTATCCGTGTTATATTTCATCTGCAATACCAATGTGGACTTTTATAATGATCCGATTGGCCATTAACTTTTAAATGCATCATTATGCATTAATATGAGGAGAGTTCTCCACATGAAAGGCCCGTGACTGCAGATCAACGTGGTGCTGCATTTCTCTCCGATACGGTAGGAAATTAGCTAAATGAAATGTGGATGACTGACAGGCCAGTTTACAGTGACAGGATGCGACAGAGAGCAAAGACGCAATTAAATGACGTGATAGTATGTCCCAAAGCTTACTCTACTTACCCTACTCTTTTGCTACACACTCAAAAGTATGTACTTTTTGTTCACAGAAAGAGTACATACTTTTAGGGCGTAGTATAAGTAGGCGAATTGGGACGCAGCATATGAGTTTACTAGTATGTCCGCCATTACACTTCTGTGCACCATCCAGTACTTCACACTCCAGTCCAGTAGATGGCAGAAATCCACCTTTTACATTGGTACATCGTGCTCTTTGTATCTGAAGAGCGCGAGCCCTCCCGCATCGCGCTGTTCCTGTCTGAACGGAACGTCGAAACATCCCACCGCTGTATGGCCAGATGATATGCAAACTATGTTTCTCGGCTTGATAAAGCAAACCAGCTTCTTGCTATGAAAGTTTTGATGGATGAGGATTGCAATCAAAGTAAAGACGATTGCGGTGACGTACAGAAGCACGCGTGAGTCTGTTACATTGATGCGCAAACAAATCATGTAGGAGCGCTATTGATGCACTGATCGCACATTGTATTTATGCACAGACACATTTCAGTACATTCACGTTGTTTTCACACACATTCAGGATAATGTTTGGATTTGTCCTGTGTATGTGGTCCTGTGTATGTGGTCCTGTTCAGTATTGCAACTTGACTTGTCTAAAATGTAAACAAGCACACATTATACACTGTGAATTCTGAAACTTTTTTTTTTTTTTTTTTGCTGTGATTTTTTATTTATTTATTTATTTATTTTTTATTTATGGGTGCTTTGGTGTAGCCTACATAAATGTATGAATTATATGAAATCATATCATTTTGTTGTTTGGTGTCCTTTTTTTGGAAAGACATCTAAATTTACCTTGAAAAAAAAGCTGAAAAATACAGTTTTATGAAAATCACACTTCAATCTGATGGTTTACTTTGCTGGATATAGGCAATGATGGCAAAATGGATGTGTTAAACAAGATAAATGGTGTATGCTTAATTTCACGATAAGTGGGATTAATCACGATTAAAAAAATAAATAAATCTATTGACAGCCCTAATATATATATATATATAATATTATGTTAACCCAAAAATAACATTTCTGTCATTAAGTACTCACCCTCATGTCCAAACCCACAAGACCTTTTGGGTGAACTAACCCTTTAAGTAACTTTCCCCCTGAATTTAGTTTTAATCAAGAGGTCATAATCCAGGCCACAGAACTCTGCAGTAACTTCAGCATAATTTTGCAAAATTGTAAAGCCCCTCATTCTACATCTCCCCTTCCCCTCTCTAAATTTGTTTATTAAATATTTTGGCTAAATTGATCATGCTTTCAGCTACCAATGAGAATCTAGCTTAGTTTAACACATTGTTACCATTGTAAATACATATTCTGTGTAGGCCTAGTCATAAAATAGACTGTAAGACATTGCTGCAAGAAGCTTGCTCATAATAGATGTCTTGCCCTTTATTTTTATTTATTTATTTATTTATTTATTTTTTACACAAAACTTTACTAAAGGAAACGTCTCAGGTTACGTATGTAACCATGGTTCCCTGAGAACAGGGAACGAGACACTACGTTTCCAAATGCAGTGTAGAGTTCCCTTTCGAAAGGGAACATTAACAATCTTAGTAAGGATGTTTTTATTTATTTATTTATTTTTTTTCTCTCAGAAAGATACAACCATGGATAAAATTTCTCTCTTTGCCTTTCAACATCTTTTTAAGACACCTCCAATCATTGACATTGAAGGTGTGCTGGTAATGAAATCAACTTCTGAAGGCTTTGATTTTCAGTCTTAATGAAGGCAAAAGAAGGGAAAAGCAGCAGTATCAATCAGTCTGTTTGGTTTCTTTCATTTGTAGAACAAGCGGGGAATAATTTGGCACCTGATGCAGAGAGGAGCTGGGCTAAATCAAAGCGTATAAATAATGAACTCTAATTAGCAGCGTGTGGGAGAGGTGTGATGTCTGTCTGGATGGCGGAACCTCTGCCTGTTCTCGTGATCAGTCACTGCGAGAGCCTCACTAACGCAAGAGGAAGTCAGAACTTCTCTGTTAAGGGAGGGAGGGAGGACAGGAAAGTGGGAATTGGGGGACCCACATGCTTCTACAAACACTAATTGAAATCTTAGTGTGCACATACACACACATTCGCACATACACGGTGGCACAAGCTGCACTGTGGTTAATTTAGAATTAACCTGTCCCGTTGTGAAAGGTATTGTACCTATGTTCAGTATTTTTGTAATAATCGCTTGACTAATTGAGGGTGTTGGGTAGTTTTGCACAGAATAAATAGTGGCCTAATTAGAAACACAGCAGGTTTGTGATATCCTAGCAATAATACTGACACTTTACAACAAACACTCACTGGTGCACAAGGCTTGGCACTGTCTCAGTGGCTCCCTGAATTGGGAGAGGTGCTGGGTTTCACCGTGTTGCATCATGGTATATTATCTAACAAGCACAAATGTCACTGTGCCAACAAACATCACTTGGACCTGGTGGGTAAATAAGTCCCTTGGTTTACACCAAAATGTGTAAAAAAAAAAACAAAACAAAAAAAAAAACGGGAAAAAAAAAGCTCTCACTGATGACTGTGCTGTGGTGGGGCCTACCATTGCACTTATTTAATAAGACATATATGTTTATTATACAACCTCCGAACCACCCCCCACCCACCCACCCCACAGATTTTCCTGCCATATTTATCCTATAGTATATAAAGAGAAGAATCTGATTAGACTCATTGGCTGACCCCTCTTCCTCTGTGATGAATTATAAGAGTCAAGGATGCAGAATTTGATTTATCTCCCTGACCTTTTCTATGCAAAGGATACACAGTCTGTACAACCATAATGTGACACGTCAGAAAAAGAGGTCATGTCTGTTAGAAAACATTGGTGCTTTTCGTTCTTTCTCTCTCTTTCTCTCTCTCCTGCTGTCTCCTATGGCTCTATTGTTTTGTGTGACAGCACAGAATCCAGCACCGGTCTAATATGATTTTTGTGCCGTTTTTACTGGAAATGAAGTGAGCCTTAGCAGATGAGATATTTCCCAGACTGCATTTGCTCAGATCGAATCATTAAAGCGGATCTGTATAAATTGATAAACAGAAATTTTAATATTTATTTTTCTCCTCTTGACACAATAAAAGAGAAATCAGAATGATTGGTGATGACTTTGATCTCTTATAGCCCATCACTTTCTACCTCCTATGAGCCTCACTGAATTGATCTTAATTGCCCCTAATTTCTTAACAGTTTATGTAGGCTTTAATACAAAGAGAGAGTAAATGAGGAGGGAGGAATAAAATAATAATAATACAAAAACTAAGTCCGTATTAGGAGGATGCAGAATCAGTTCAATAAAAGCTCTATACTCTGAATGAATATTACAGTTATCTTCTATGTTTGCCACAATTAATCCAAAATTAATAAACATTACCCTTACTGTAGAATATTCTGAGCAAAGAGGCACCTGTATTAAAACACATATATAAATTATGTTTATCTCTTATCCTGAATAAGAAATCAGGTCTGAATTGGAAAGGGAGGATGCTATAAATATTAATGATTTTTTTAAACTTCAAAAGGGCGATAATATGGGATTCTCAGGAGGTGTCTCATCTTGAAGGGGGTAGAGAGAGGGGGGTTTGGGGGAGGGGAGGGAGAGCAACTGTAATTAAACATGGATGTATGCCTTCCTACGGCCGGTCTGGGGTTTGACAGGCCTGCAGAACAAGCCCAGGTGCAGCTGAGCGTGACAGCGAGCTTGTGAGTACAGGGATGCTACACACACATTAGCACCTACCCTGGACAAGAACACTAGCACAGGGAACGCTGACTGCACACGATCCGCCTGAATCTGCTCTGTGTGCGGCAGTGATTTCAGCCGGGAAGAGAATGAAATGAATAACAGTAAGATGCAATTAAAAGGTATATTCGACTATGTTAGCAACTTAATAATAATGCAAGTAGGCTTGTACATGTTGATGAGGGTCAATGATCAAGTCAGAGATGTCAGGGTGATACAAAAAAGCCTCATTAAAAGAGTCAAATTCTTAAAAGAAAAATTGACACAAACTAAAAGATTAATAGTATTATTTCTTAGGGAGATTATTTCTTAGGAATAATAATGATTAAGTTATAAGTATTCAATGTGTAAGGGAAATGTACTTTTTACATGATTGTTCAAGCCATTAAATTTAAAATTTGCTGAAATGGTGTAAAAGTTTTCTAAACTTAAAAAAAATAAGTATATCCTTTTTTTTTTTTTTTTTTTTTTTTTTTTTTATAAATATATTGGCACTGTGATTTGTCAATGCCTCAGCTATCATTAATGCACTTTAGCATTTTACTGAAATTCCAGATTGAAAAAAATAATTCATTGTTCAAAATCATTTATGGAATTTTTTAGCAGTAGACAAACAAAGAGAGGAAATGCTGGTGAGGTGTTGAAAAAGAAATGGGCTTGTGGGACAGGTGTTTGTGTTCCTCTCATTCCAGCTTTAACTCAGTAATTAATACATGAGAGGCCAAAACGTTTGCCAAGCGGTTTCCAAAGCTGTTTACTGTAAACAATAACAAGAATAACAACCAAGGAAAGGGAAATAAAACGCAGAAGTGCAGCACAATGGATGGTCATGTAAGCGGCTAGCTGGAAGGAAGGAGAAGAGAAAAAAAATTGAGAATAAATGAAAAGACATGAACAGTCCAGGTGGTTTTAAAGAGCGTGCAAGAAAATGGGTGAGAAATGAGAGAGAGGGGAGGAGAGCAATAGGGCAAGAATATTTTTAAAAATGTGGTATTGTGAAATCGACGGAGGGAGAAATAGAGAGAGAGAAAGGAGACAAGGGAAGTGAGGTAGTGAGTGCTAAGCCCCAGGGCTCTGAAGGGGAATTGTAAAGTAACGCTGAGTGAGTGAGCATATCCAGTTCGGGGACGTCTCCACAGCTTTTTTGTCCGCTGCCGGACACCCAGAGAACACGGTAAGTCCCAGAGCGCCTCAGCCGGGCTCGCTCTGACATATGCAGCCTTCCAAAGATGAACAACATCACCCCCAGTGCTTGCCAGAAGGTCGGGAAATTGCTCCCATTGCACATCGCTTCTTCTTCACACATACACACAAGAACCCTCCCTCCTGTTTCCCCCTGGCCAGGGTAAAGGTAGCTTTTACTCTCCTTAACTCATCTACTCTAAGGGACTGCAAGCTTTCTCTCACTCACCAGACCTTTTTCCACATGACTTTACCCAGTTACAGGCACGCTAGAGTAAAAACCTTCCTCCTTGCGTACCCGCACGGGGCTGAATAATAGATAATGGGCCTGTGATGAATTTTTTGGGGAAGATCTTAACGACACCCAACACCTCTTCCCCTGCACACCCCCTAGTCCTCCATAAATTAAACACCACTTATAATTAGCTACGGAGAGACAGTAGAACAACTTTGAGCGTTAATAAAACATGAGCACCAGCACTATTTGGCTTGCTGTACATGTTTCTCGTGGCGAGGATGATCCTTTTCAGACTACGCTGCGATCGCTTACAGGGGAAAGCGCCTTGAGTACAGAGTGCAGTCGGAGGGCATTCCCGGGCAAAATGATGCCTGTTTGCATGTGAAAAGCCCCATTTACCTGCTTTATACCTACCGGCGCTCACTCACCTCGTCTTTAGCTCACTCTTACTATCGTGCTTTTGAGACCTTCATCAATTTTCATTGGTTCAAACAGCATGCATGCAGCAGGCGGCGCAGGGGCAGGTTCTTAGTCTACATCCATTTATCCACATTAAACGGGAGCTTTGGGGACATCACCCTGCGAGAGATGAGAGTTTAATGGCACTGTCCCAAATAAGTTTTCGCTGTGTACTTCCGCACTCCATTTAAGATTCATATTCCCTTTTTATGCTTTTATCACCCTGAATAAGTGGCGACCCAGCCAAGCGTTCACCCAGCCCTTCATCTGCCATTTCAGAGCACATTTACCAGCCCAGCCGAGTAAACCCCCGCCACTGAGCCAAACAAAAAAACCCCGCTCCATACCGGCGCGTTCCCCTCCTTATTCCCCCATGTACATTTAGAGCCAAAGGAGGAAGTAACTGCATCACATCCCCACCAGGGCTAAGAACCATTTGGATATTTTGGATCTTTTTTCTTTTTATTTGTTTTAACAAAACCCTCTCCCTAAGTCCCACTACAGCCAGCATTGCCGCATTAAACGCAGTCAACCGTCTTTACAATGCTAAAAGAATTGACCTTACTTGCACCAAATAAAATAATTACCATTTAGAACTATATTTCCTTTTCAGTGGCTCCTACTTAACTACTTAAATCATGTAGCTATTAAACATATCAGATGCTAACAGTGTTTCTGACAAATTAGCATGTATGGTATCAGAATGAATGTGGAAACATATGAAAATGCCAGTATGCATTAGGCTTTGTGAAAGAGACGCACTAGCTGTAATGCTCTATTGGACACAGAGGGGAGAGACAGAGGTGTGTAATGTGTACTGACTGAGTAAATGAGCTCATAAAGTACCGCCTGCCTTCAGGGAGTGGAAAACTACATGTGCTAATCTTCATCACCATCCGCTCCCTGCCATGTAAAAGAGCAGGAACAACTGAGTTACGCACTCTGGACACGAGCAGCCTACATTAGAGGGGAGTGTTTTCCGGCGCAGGACACCATTACTACCACTCCCAGCATGCCTCAGGATGAGACGACTGTCACTGAGAATTAGCCACGGGGGCTCTGCCATGTAAACGCATCATATGTAATTGGAAGAAGGAAAAAGGCAAAGGAAAAGTGTAGGGGAAAAGGAAAGGCTTTTAAAATAATCTGCCAGTTCACCGTTACATTGTCGAGACCATGTGCCGACAACATAATGAAGCTTTTAGCAACTGTCAGACCATTGGGCGCAGAATACGTTACGCCCGTCTACCTGCTTTCCCCGTTTGTTTCATTCTTTTTTCTTCCGAGTGGATCTGTGGATAACCTTGTGTTGATATTTACTCACTGTGAGTGCTCTTGCTGCAGTTTTCTCGAAATGACCAGTTTACTTGATAATATCGACAGCTCTAGTGTAAAATCTGCTGGCATCAAAGGTCAAAAAGAGCAATGTTTTTTCCCCCTCCCATCTCTACGGGCCGTCTTCCATCTCGCGCTGAGTAAATCTCAGAGCGGAATCACTTTTCTGACAATAATTTATAAATTATGCACTGCTTGTGTTTTGAATTGAGAAAGGCTTTCATATCTTTTCCATTAACTCAGATTAAGTTTTCATAGTGATGCTGGAGAGAATGCTAGCAATATACCCGTCTCATTTTAATGAAAATTTTATCAGTGCTCTTTTCTGTTGTACACTCCTATTGGGATGTCTGTGAATCTACAGCTTGGCTTTTGGACGTGAACTCCCCTCAACCTGCCTGCCAGTGGCTCTGAACGCTTCAATATTTGATGGGCTCTGGCTAACTCAGCCGTAAGAATTCAGCTGCAGAGATTTAACTCTAATGTAAAAATTGTGAACGGATGAAAACTGGGATGTCATAAGTAATACATCTATTCCAAGAGGGGGAACCGCTACCATTTGTGGGGAAGAGGAAAGACAGGAGAGCAAGAGAGACAGAGAGCGAGAGAGAACGAAGAAAAGAAAGGGATTTAAGAAGGAACACTACACTCTCTTTCTTCCTTTTATGTTCTCAAAATGAAAAGCCTGGAAGCTATGGGGCTAACAGCTAACATTTTCCCCTGACTCAATTCCTTGCTCCTCCAATTGATTCTTAATTATGAGCACTCTTTTTCCCTTTCTTCACAACCATCAATAAAAAAAGGTCCTTTAATGTCATCTTTCTGAAGAAATGGGCATCACACCACTTAACGTTCATAGGTCAAATCCATTTCAAGGAGCATTATGTTCCTCTCTCTCTTTCTCTCAGGCTCTTTTTCTTTTGCAGACAAACACACTCACACTCTCGGTCACCAAACAGATTCCAAAACATTCGGAAAATCTGTCTATACAGTTCTACTGTGTTGATGCATGCTTCCTTCGAAGCGGAAGAGGTCAGCTGAGATGGGTCTGATGAGCACGTTTTGTATCTATAGATGACTCCCTTAAGCCATATGCTCTTTGGCACAACGCATACTGCTGGTAATAGCTCATCTAACAATGATTTCTTTGTGTCGGGGAATCCAAGGAGAAACTCTGTGTGAAGAGAGGATGGTGAAACACTTTGTTGCCTTAGTTTTTTTTTTTTTTTTCTAGCTTCTCATATAAAAAACACTGGGAAGAAATGTTAGTTGTTTAGTATGCAGTTTAGTCGTTTAACCAATAAGATTTTTTTGGCTTTTTTTATGTAACCGTCATGTTGTGTTTGGGGTCTCAGAGACCCTGAGGCCTTTTTATATTAATAGTTTGAAAAATACTTAACATTGACATATTAGGCTGATACTTCTGATACTACTGATACCTTATGTTATGGCAACTGATTTTTACTTCAACCAAAACTCCATCATAAACTTCAACCATCCTCAAAGAAAGCTTTACATTAATTTATATGAATAAAGGAATTTTCATACTGTATGATAGCAAAACATCTGTGATTGGTGTAAATTAATATTTACCCCAAACAGAAAGAATGCTAAAGCAGAATTGATTTTTTGGAAAAACAGAACAGGAAAAAAAAAAAAAAAAGAAAGAAATATAGACGTGATGCAAAAACTTTTGTGGATGACTCGCATAAAGGACAGCGTATACCTAAAGTGGCACAAGCTATTCCTTACGCAATGTTTATCACTTTTTATTACCAATAATAACAGAGCTCCTCAGGGAGCTGGAGGGTAAGTATGCCCGGCAGCACTCTTTCAGCCACTTTTAGACTGACTGCATCCAGCAAGCACTCAATGTATAACGCTTACTGGGAGTCTCTCCATTTCTGAATGTACACGACTACAGTGTCTCTTACAGCTGATAAATAAAAAATCATTACTGTTATGGCACTGATTTGGACTTCACCTGGGTACTACCTTGCACACAATCTAAAATATAAATAAAAAGTCAGGACCTTTATGCAGTGGGGCAGAAAGTCTGAGATCACATTGAAAGTATGGAAATAATAAAAAAAAAAAAAAAGAAAAAAAAAAGATTTGAATTAAAGTTGAAATGAAAAGAAAGGAATATGATCACAAAATGAGTAAGATATATATTAGAATCAGAATGAGATTTATTGTGAAATATGTTTACACACACAAGGAATTAGTCTTGGTGACAGACATATAGTAAAATAAAATAAAGATAAGTGGCTAAAGACGTACAAATGAAATGAACAGGGAATGGAATAAGAAGAGGTAAGGAAATGTTAAATATAAGTGATATTGCACATATGTATACCATTTAAACATTTTGGGTCAGTAATATGTTTTTTAAAGCAATTAATACGTTTATTCTGTAAAAGTGACAGCATTTATTATGTTACAAAGATTTATATTTCAAATAAATGCTGTTTCTATTAATCAAAGAATCCTGTAAATGTATCACAGTTTTCACAAAACTATTAAGCTGTTTTCGACTTTGATAGTAAGAAATGTTTTTGAATCTGAAAATGATTTGAGCATCAAATCAGCATATTAAAATGATTTCTGAATCATGAGACACTGAAGATTGTAATAATGGCTGCCGAAAAATCTGCTATCACAGGAATAAATTACATTTTAAAATATATTTATATATAAAGCAGCTATTTTAAATTGTAATAAATTAGATGATAGATAGATAGATAGATAGATAGATAGATAGATAGATAGATAGATAGATAGATAGATAGATAGATAGATAGATAGATAGATAGATAGATAGATAGATAGATAGATAGATAGATAGATAGATAGATAGATAGATAGATAGATAGATAGATAGATAGATAGATAGATAGATAGATAGATAGATAGATAGATAGATAGATAGATAGATAGATAGATAGATAGATAGATAGATAGATAGATAGATAGATAGATAGATAGATAGATAGATAGATAGATAGATAGATAGATAGATAGATAGATAGATAGATAGATAGATAGATAGATAGATAGATAGATAGATAGATAGATAGATAGATAGATAGATAGATAGATAGATAGATAGATAGATAGATAGATAGATAGATAGATAGATAGATAGATAGATAGATAGATAGATAGATAGATAGATAGATAGATAGATAGATAGATAGATAGATAGATAGATAGATAGATAGATATGTGTTTAACTAAATGTTAAACTACTGTAATCATCCTCCCTCAACTCAGGCACATAGCATTCACGCATCCAATGCAAAGGTACTGTGATGTGAAGTAAAGTGTATAACACTTCCCTCTCTGTGACATTCACCAGAGACCATTAAAGTGAGAGCCAGTGGCTGTGGACGGGATCCTGATCTTTAGCTGGGAAATGATCACAATTAGGAAAGCACACTGTCCCCGGTGACATTTAAGAATGCACTTGCAGGAAGTACAGTTGTAATGGCTTGTGAGTGTGTGTGTGCATGTGTATTTGTGTGTGGGCACTGCTTACCTTTGTCTTCCAGATTTATGTTTGGCTTTCGGCCCTGTTTTGCAGAGACTACAGCAGTTTTTACATCTGTCAGAACTCTGCAATCTCTTAACCGAACTTTGAAACTCATGTTTATACTTTCATCTGATCTGTCTTTATATGTGCCATAACCTACATTTAACATTCTGTTTCTGTTATGAAAACAATGGGCTTGCTTTCCTTCACACAGTCTCTCTGAGGGCGTATGCTGTCGAGGAGGACCACTCTTCCACCCCACTCTCTGAAAGTGGCATAAGGAAAAACATGATTTGATGCTATTATTTTTTGATAGCATCTGAAAATGTCTAATGTTAAACATTTAAGTGCTGTTATAGCTGTATTTCTATGAAAGGGAGTTGAAGTGCACTCGTATTCTGCATCTCTGAATAGTGTATGTGTATTTAAAGGTAATTTGTAATGTAAACATTGATTTGTTTGTCTTCTCTTCATAAAGCTAAAGGTCACACGGGATGATTTACTTCTGTTGACCGGTAATAGGGGCTTAAAAAAGACACACAGGGCCTGTCAAATTCAGGTTGCCACAAAAAAAAAACTTGTGACTTTGTGTGACAGACTAATTAGTTAAAAGTCACAGCCATCATCAGATCAGAAGGACACACATCACCTCTGGGTAGATACACAGCTTCAGGGTTAAAAAGCACATTCTCAACTATCAATAACTTCCACTAATTATATGCTTTGTAATTAGACACATAATCAATTATGAAACCTTTACGTTTTCCCTAGTGAAAATTAGACAAATAAAAACCTTGAAAATCGCCTCGTACCTTCATAGTATTATGTTTATGAGTGAGCATGTCCCGGCTAATCATAATGTTACACGCATGCTTCATTTTGATGAGAATTATCCAGCAGCTTACAGTAATCATGATTAAAAGAAAGAAACGTGATCATTTGACCTCTGCATTGTTGAACTGCAAATGATGTGCCTAATCGTCAGCTGTCACTCCCAATCTTAATTAATCCTAATGGAGTATTGATGCCGCTCAACTGTTGGGCTTTGTAATTAGCAATGCAATTTAGATCAGATAATGCACCGGGGCAGTCCAATTACTCAGAGGAAATGTAAAAAGCTGTGATACGATAATTGCGAAATAATCATCACCAGACAGCGGAATTGTTTTTATTTTATATATTTATTTTTACATAACCCAGTGACTGAATGTATCAAGCTGTAACAATTACTCACAAATGACTGACTGAGGCAAATAAAAAAGAATACTTTTTGCGACGAGTCCCTGCAGCATTTTCTGCTGTTGCAGACGTGGTTGCCCTAATTGATTGCTGCTATCAATGGCAAACAAATCTGTGAAGCTGTCCGTGCTGATATAATCTGACCCCGATTTTTTCAGCTGTCACTCTCTGTGAGAAAGATGCCATGCTCCAATTCTCCAAAAGCTGCCTGCCCAGTCAGGACATCAACATGTCTTTTGTTTTTCCACCCCGATAGGGCAATTAATAAAATATATGTTAATAGGATCTTAATTGTTTTACAACAGTGGCTTGACAAGGCATTAAGAGCAAGGAGACTTGTCACTGATCCGTAGTCTGTGGACATTTGTCTCGGCGGTGCCTTGAGCATGGCATATGGTCATCTTTCCAGGCTTAAAAACTGTACCATTATAATGGGCCCCTGCTGTTTATGTTTGAAAAAAAAAGAAATTATGTTACCACTCCCTTAATCTTAGTCAAGACAACGGCTGCTGTCTTGTTTTTCCTCTTACTGCAGATTCAATATTGTAACTCCAGTGATAGTCTTTATGGAAAGTAAAGAAAAAAAGGGGAAAAAAAAAAAAAATATATATATATATATTCTTCAGTGGTTTCATTCAGTATTACAGCTGAATAAAAAGTGTCTTTGTTGGAGAATAACACCATACTTAGTCAAGCTTGCAAATTAGCCCTTTAAAGTTAATTAAGAGAGGCTTAACTAAAGGTGAGGGAGACGAGCCATATGTTTGTGCAATCTACTGGGGACAAAGAACCAGGAAAAAAATGAGACACACGCACACACTGTTACCATATTGGAAGGAGACCTTTGTTTACTAACTGTTCTGATTAATGTATTTGATTAAAATGTTCTGTTAATGTATTTTGGAGTGTTTTGCGTATTAATTTATCAGGAGAGTACACTGCCACCTGATGTCACCTGATGGAGTTTGGGTTCCTTGCCGCTGTCGCCTTTTGGCTTGCTTAGTTGGGGACACTTGACATTTGACTTGACATTTGATATTCAACAGTGCTTTGATCTACCTGCATTGACACTATTCTTTAAGAGCTGCTGTGCAGCCAAATAATGTACCAGTTATCAATGTAAAGCTGCTTTGACACAATCTACATTGTAAAAAGCGCTATATAAATAAAGGTGACTTGACTTGACTTGACAAGGCAAAACTGCCTCAGGTCTTAAACTGTTTATATGATAGTGTTTGTGACAGATTGCCTGAGATGAAAACCTTAGATGAAAGACATTTAATTGCTATCCCCTTTATCTGCATAAGGGCAGATAAAAACAAATGACACTCAGATGACATATACGTCATCTGCTGACTAGATTCTCGTAATATTGTGTGTGTGTGTGTGTGTGTGTGTGTGTGTGTGTGTGTGTGTGTGTGTGTATGTGTATAATGATGTTTTAAATTTAATATATATATATACACACACACACACACACACACACACACACACATATATATATATATATATATATATATATATATATTAAAAATGAGTCTAATCTATAAGCCACAGTTTCTGTAGTAGCTGTGCTATAGTCTATAAGATGCCAAACGACAGAATCCTGAATGTCCTGAGGGAGGCAGCAGTGAACAAACAAGAGCCTGCTCTTGCCTTCTATCTCTCTCCCTCTCACTCTTTATGGCCTCCAAAGGCCATTTACATAGTGAAATCTAATTACCCTGGCGTTATGAGAGAGCATTTGATCTCAGACTTAAGCAGAGCAGAACATATTATTTCCAAAAAAGGCTTTTCTCAAATGAAAGTGGCTTACTGAACAGAGGGTCCACCTTGTACACAATTCAGTCTCTCCATTTTAATTATTTTTTCACTGGCACCATGTTGAAAAAGTAAGGGTGGGAAAAAAAGAACAGTCATTTGTTTGTCTGAGGAGGGTTTTTTTGTATTTTCTTTTTTTTTTAGTGTAACCAAGGAGGCGACACGTTTTGGACAATTGTATGAAAACAAAGTGTCCACTATGGCTCTCCCTCCACGTAAAAGAGGGAAATAAAGAGGGTGATAATACTTATTCTAGCTGTCTCTCTGCTTGAACAGTGTGGTGTCCCTGACTCACGTCATCACATTGAATTGAATCATTTATTATTGCCATTACAAAACTCCCACAGAAAGGTCATAACTGTTAGATGTGTGTATATATATGCTAATCATGAAAGGTGTATTTTCTTTTACAGTATTGCGGCTACATTTACCACTCTTTTACAGACATACATGTGAATGTGTGTGCATGCATACTACATGGGTGCACACATGTGTATTATACTGTTTACTGTTGCTCTTTGCCTGAAAATTAGGTCAATTTTAAACCCCACACCAATTTCAGTGTCCATAATGTGACTGATGTTTTTTTCATTACATAAACTCTCAAGTGTTTCCAGCTTGCCTTTATTCCATATGACAAGATTAGAGCTTTCTGAAACAAATGCACAAAAGGTTCAGGCTCTTTCTTTCATTTTCTTCGTCCTCTTGCAGAAATGATATGTAATTGTAGTCACTCTGAGAGGCTTTTTTAGCTTTGACCTTTACAATGCAATAATATATAAATTGACGGGGGGAGGATCGTCTGTTGCCGGCATTTCAACTTCCACGTAGTAGCGTCTGCCTTCGCCGGGCTATTGTGATACTGCTGGGTGTAGTGTCCTCTTGCATGCAATTACACCTCCATCACAAGCGATTTTTCACTTCTGCCGAAGTACTGCTGAATGCGCAGGACTTCTCATTCAAGCTGCAAAATGGATGCAAAATTGATCAGATTCCCCAGTAAATATTCCTCTTTGCTTTGATCATCCATCTTGGAAAAAAAGGGGAAATAAGCAAATAATAATTATGAGAAATATTAAAGTTCAATAAAGTCTCTTAGTCATGCCGTTCTATAGCACTTTATTATTGAAACAACATCTAATAAAACATAGAGTGTGTGTGAATGAAATAAGAAATTACCTTTTGTCACTAACTGAAAATTGCAAGTGAACACTGTTCTCTTGTCATGCCTTTCAGCCCAGTTCATCTTACTTTTATACACTGTAAATAAATAAGTCTAAAAAAAGCACACCTCTCAGAAAACGTTATTAAACATATTGTCCTACTCTTGGAAAACAAAATCATGCCGCGTATCTTAAGTGCGCACAGGTGGAGGATACTGGTAGGCTGATATTTGCAGAGACCTGTGTGTTTGTTTTGGAATCACAGCTCTTGTGTCGGAACCTGGGCCCTTTGAATTCTCCATTGTCCAAGCAGCATGTCGACAGGCTTAAGTTGCTTCACAAGGGAACATTGGCAAGGTGACTCGCAGGAGGGCCTCCTGGGTGTGCTTAACCAGAGGGGCAGTCAGGGCCACATTGCACCCTTCCTTTGATACAGTCTGAGGTTTGGTCTCACATGTGACTCAAAGTACACGGCAGGTACACACATGCGGTGAGCAGAATTACATATTGCCATAGTCACCCAGACTCCCTGCCAAACTCTAATTACCACACTGCAGCTCCTGCCGTACTGCAAACACACACACACAACGTCTCTTAGAGAGCAACACAGGACAGGGTCTTTTGAACTATGAAGGTGTTTTTTTTTTTTTTTTTTTTTTTTACTTGATTTTGATTATGGAGAAATGTTGTGCATATTTGTAACAATTCAACACCTCTATATAACTGCACTAGACATATACAAGTTGACAAATAAATTGTCCACGATAAAGAAAAATAACTTTTTTCTTCTTCTTCTTCTTCTTCTTTTTTTTTTTTTTTTTAGAATTTTACACCTTGTATTTACACCTTGTATTTTTTTTTTTACTTTTATACAATTTTATGCCAAGTTTTTTTTTTTTTTTTACAAAATAAAACAATAAAGCTAAAAAGTTTAAAACATATTATTAATTCATAAATACAATAATATTACAATCTGAAATAGACTCGCCATGTCATAAAAGGGTTAAATCATCTGACATTTTAACTAAAAACAGTGAAGCAGTATTGCTAACATATGATTTTTTATTATGAAATAATAACAAAGATAATGCCAAACTTCTTAATAATGTTTTCTTTTCAAGATTTAAAAACAATTGCCCTGACATTTTTGAGTTTATGCCCCAAAATAATATCAAAATGAATTCAGAAATTAAAAATATGCTTATCATAGAAGAGGTTCAAGTCTTTGTATATATAAATTGCATTTTTAATGTACTTTTGAAATTAATAACTGTCAAAAAATCTTATGTATAGCAAGAGATTCTTTTATAATGTTTCTAATTTCTGTAATTGATTATTACTAAGAAAAGGTTCCTACCTGATGCAACCCAACACAGTTAGCACAATTCCAAGAGCAGTTAGAATAGCCTAGCTAATTTTACTCGATGACACTCAAAATCCACACGATTACAAACTCAAGAAATCCACGTTATTATTTTTTTTTTTCAAGCTGCTTATCTCTTGCTCTGTCATATCTCTTTCTCACTCTTAAACTCCAGTAAAGCCACTTTTTCTACAGATGTAATCGAGGTAACCTTTCCTCCTTTCTTTTTTTCCCTGTTTAAATCCCTCATAAAACGAGTCTAAAGTCTTTATAATGAGGACTGAGCGAACACTTAAAGAATTTTATAAATCTCTTTTTTTTTTTTTTTTTTTTTAATTAGATTGTAAAAGCAGAGCAAGTAATCATATCACAGAATGCTAATCATTTTAAATGTGGCGACCGAGGCCTAGTAGGAGCTCTGAAGAGGGGCTTACTGCCCCAAACTCTTCCTGTCAGGACAGTGGTTAAGTTTTTTTTTTCTGCCAAAGAAGCAGAAAATCCAATTATTAGCAGCAACCCAATTATTTTCCTCCTCTGGCTCCCCAACTGAAATCCAAGGTCGAATTTGTGGATTAGTGAGGTTTTAAGGATAGGACAAAAACAGGAGAAATCAACAATGTGTAACCCCATGGCCGCCCAAGCCCTTCCGGGACTGGACTTAGAAGGCGACACAATCATTGAAAACAAGTAGACGGAGAGCTGAACTTTGTGGATTGTGACGGAGATGGGGGCAGGAGGTGGGGTGGATGGGTCGTTCATGGGCTCCATCCTGTTGCTGATGACGTCTGTATTTCATTATTGACTCTGTACTACAAGGTAAAACTCCATTTGTGAGTCAATCAGCATGGACATGGAGTATGCAGGGTGACCTCCAAGGGATCACACACTCAAAGGGCCTTGACCCATTGTCCTGGATCATCTCCCTGACCCCTGAGTATGCAGGTCACCCCACACACCAGATTCTGTGTGAATAGGGGAGAAGGTTATTGATGGTTTGATATTGACTCCCACTCTAATGTGACATTGGAAAACGTCTCCTTAATTGAAGACTCTGTCAATGATATTGAGTTCACATATCAATCCAGGTTTTACACTGATGTCTTATGGCCTCAGACAGTTGTTTGCCTTTTTTAAGATCTCAACGCCCTTATGTGGGACAAAACCAGATCCTTCCCAATTCAATAGGAATCTATTATTGAGATCCACCAATGCTAAAATATACCTTTAGTCCTAATGCTATCTAAGCTTAATTAAACTAACATGAGTGGACATCCACCAAACATAATCTAGTTTAAAATCTCCATTTGTGAATCGGTAAGAAGCAGATGGAGTTATTCAGCAATAATTAACTTGAAGGTATGTCGGTCTGTATTAGCTTGTGAAGGATTAGATTTAACACTTCCTCATGAAGACCTGGTGAGGAAGGCTATTGTGCTAAAGCCTGTGCTAACCTGATCTATGTCTTTCATTTTTGTCTAATTAACCTTCTAATATCCACAACCCTGCAGTGGCAGATAGTTAATTATACAGTGTCATGACCGAGGGCAGATTAGCACTGTGTCAGTCAATGTCTTGTCCTATCAGAAACTAAATGTTCATTTCTTTTCCCCATGTGTCATTGGACTAGCAGTCTTACATTCATTTCCTTCTCTAAAGATGAACTACTGGTGGGAAAGGTGACGATCATTCTGTTACTTCATCCTCTTTGAAAAGTGAAAGATTAAGTGTGAGAGAAAGTTTGCTTGTCAAAGAGAGCAGCACTTTCTTACACACTCATGCAGAAGGGACGCTGTCATCTGCAATAGAGGCCGACCAAACATTCAGCTCTGACTCAGTCTATGGTCATCAGTCTTTGTGTTTGAATCAGTGTTATTTGATGAGGACTAATTAGATGATGCATGACTCACTACTTGAATCACAAATGCATTTTGGATAACATGTTTATTTGATTTACTATACTATTTTATAAGAAATACACAGTAAACATTTATGAAATAACTGCTCATAAGCACAACTGTTTTGCATTACAGTTATTTAGAAAGTTGACACATACTGTGTCCATGGACTTTTTTTTTCAACATGAAGTTAAAATGACCTGGTAAACATTTAAATTTTTCACCACTTTAAATCAGTTTACATGTATAGAATATCAGCTATATTTAGATGTATTTCCATATTTATTTTTGCTTTTTTAAATTCATTTTTAAAAGTTAAACTCAATATGAGTCCAAAATATAATAATATAATAATATAATAATATAAAAATATATAATATAATATAATATAATATAATATAAATGTTTTTTTTTTCTTTTTTTTTCTATAGTGCATTTATTGGAAATATGCTAGTGAAATATGCAAATGCACTAGAAGTACATTCCATTTTAGGTATTTCATGTCAGCTGCCCAATACAATAGATTTCATATAAATTAGTCATAGTTTGATTGTTTGTTTGATGTTGTTAAAAATAAAACGAAACCAAAGAAGGTTACAAAACCCTTAAATTACTGTAACCGCAAGTCAAAATAGCCCAGGAGCATATTTGATATAATAAATTAAGGCTGTCACTGCAGGCATTCCAGAAACAGGACATAATTGCAAAAAGAGACTAAGAAAAACAAAACAAAAGCAGGTCATGGTCCCGACACGCATCTGGCCACTCTGTGCTGGGCCGACACCTCCCAGCAGACACACAAGCACTAGAGTAGTTAAGCTGCCAAACACACACAGACGACAAAGACAAGTGAATTTACGTGTTAAGCGTCCCCCCACATACACACACCTCAGACGACACAGCACTGAAAGTCAGTTCCATTAGGAATTTCAAGTTGAATTAAGGTGCTTTGGGAGCACACATTAACACATGTGTAGCTCCTGTTGTTTAATGTTAGAATGGGAATGAGACCTTGCAACTTTATATTCCATTAAGGAGAAGGCCTGAGTTTTCCCCTATGAACATCTAAATAAGTAATACTGACAGCCCCCAAAACATGAATCATATTTTCACAATGATAGAAAATTAATGACTGGGTTTGGGAACGTAAATCACACCAGGACATTCGGCGCCGCTGCCTCGGCACTAGTGAGAGAGAATGACAAAAGATGCATTATAGCATTCTGCGATATGGAAATGCATTGGGCCAGAAAATTCTGGAATGGGAATAAGATGACAGAGATGCCAGCCAGTCTTGCATCACCTTGTATAAAAATCAACTTCAGTTTGGCTCCTTATTAATTTATAAGCCATTAGTAACATATTTTCCAACAAAAAGGCTTTGTTAAAAGGCAGAAATGAAAGTGTTTGGGAGAGGCATATGGAAATAGCATTTTGCCATGCTCAATTAGAATGAGGTCAGAGAGAAATGGCTTCCAGCCTGATTCTGAAAGATGCAAATGGACCGATGATTTTATGCAACGTTAGCTACCTGCACGCATAGAGCCGAGGTTTTTTAGCTGTCCCGGAAACAGTTTGAAATTCAGTCTACAAGATTTATAAAGTGATGCAAACAGGGCACTTTTAAATGAAATAGCTAATTATGTAGTACACGGTTCACTTCACATTTTAGCTGGGTGGCTGATTTGTTATCAAATTAGAGATAATCTCATATCTGAAAGTGAAAAGTGTTTCAACAAAGGTAATTTTGGTGAATAACATATTAGATGTTGTAAAAGTTTAAGCTAGACTGCTATAATAACTTTCTAGGGTACACACAAAAAATGTTAACCTAAAAATGTGCTTCATATGACATCTAAATTAATAGTCAAAAATATTATTTAATATCACTGAATCAACCTAAATATAGTGGGTTACACCAACAAAACTAAATTGAAGGCTAGATATAAATAGCTGCTAAAGGTAACCGCTTTTACAGCTTAAAAGGCCATTTACAAACATACACTCTCGGAAAAAGTGATGCAAAATTACCATTCACTGTCACTGGGGTGGTACCCTTTTAAAAGGTACACCTTTGTACCTTATTTACCCCTAAAAGGCTCATATTAGTACCTTAAAGGTACTGACTTAAAAGGTACAGCCTTTTGAAAGGGTACCACCCCAGTGACAGTTTTTTTTTTTACCATTGTGTGTGTGTGTGTGTGTGTGTGTGTGTGTGTGTGTGTGTGTGTGTGTGTGTGTGTGTGTGTGTGTGTGGAGGTGTCCACATTACCAATTATAGTCAATCAAAATAATTCAAAACCAATTCTGTTTGTTGACGGCCATTGAAATTATTGTTAATTTTGAAGTGTACCTTTTTCGGTAGTCGTTCATGAAGCAAAGTCGCAGACCTATAGCAAATTACCTATATATTCCCCTAGTTACGGGGGGACTGTTCTTTTGGAAAGCTCAGAGAGTAAAACATGCCTCAGCTATAACAACAAAGTATAAACATGGATAAAGCCTGCAATGGCTCCATTTGGCCAGGAGGGGTGCCATTTCCACAGAGGAGCAGGTGTTAAGAGCATCTAATTTCCCCACATAAACACCTCTCACTGTCCCCAGCCATGAATTATTAGCACAGACACCAGTCTCCTGTTTATTTTTTAAATAGAGCGAGGAGGCCACGCCATGCGAAAGTCAGAGAGACGCAGCGCAAGTGTGTTTGAGAACGTGTGTGCACGCGTGCGTGTGTGTTACTGTAAGGCCAGGGAGGAGGAGCACGGCGTCACAAGAGTCATAAATAAGTCACATGGCCCCTGGACCTTCCTCTGAGGGTTTGGAGCTTCTAAGATGTGCTTCTTTCATCTGATAGGCCTGCAATGTCCTGGAGAATCACCGTGAATTCAGATAGCACATATACAGCATATGCGATTGAGTGTTGGGAAGGGAGTGAGGGAGAGAGAAAGAGAGAAAAAGAGACTGAGCATCGTGCACTAGCCCAACATCAGAGTCGCCGCGTTCCTCAAGGGACCGTGCCATTCAGAAAGACTGCACTGCAGTACCTTTTCAATTAACGGCACGAGGTGAGCTCATCCTCAGTTCAAATAATGAGTGCAATTAAGCAATTAAGAAGCTCGCAGCTGCCTCTGCCCTACTTAACAGCCTGCAAATGTGCAGACACAGGGGGATAGAGTGCATTATGCCCACACAGCCCAAGCTTGTTCCTGTTTGTACAAATAGATCGGAGGTCAAGATCACAAGCGAGAGCAGCATTTGAGCAATGCGAGAAGCAATATGTCATGAAATTTGTTGATTTTATGGGAGGTGCTTTGGGAAAGAAGGAAAAATGCCTCCCGTGTTTACACTAGAGGATTTCTGAGGTTGGATTCTGTCCAGTGAGTTTAAACTGTAAAGCCTGAAGAGAATCTGCTCACTCTTCTTTTTCTACCACAGTGGAGAGCCACTGGACACTACAGATGAGATGTTTGGCATTTGTCAGGTAGGCAGAGCGAAAGAAGCTCAGAGCTAGCCTCACATTCAGACATAACACAAGTTTTTAAACTATTGACTGCACAGGAGCTGCAGACTTCAAAAGGTCCCCCTGACCTGTTTGCAGAGAGAAGCCTCAAACTAAGTTTTCTCTCCCTTCTCTCTCCTCTTTTGCCTTCTCCCTCCCAAGCCCCACATCTTTCATTATTAATATGTTTTTTCTCAAGTTTTTTCTCTGACCCAGTACATTAAATAAAACATTGTATGGTTCATGAAAGATTATGAAAGAGCAGCTCATAAGCAGCAGGAGGTGTACACTCAGCACAATCCATTCTGGTATATAATGTCAATGCCAGCTAACCAAGCACCCACCCCACCACGCACCCCCACCCCATGCCCTGCAGGCATATTGGCGGAACCACCAATGGATGCTAAGCTTTTTCCGACAAAGCTCCAAAGATAAAGTATCTTCCTTTTATCCCCTCTGCAAATCAATTCTGGGCCTTACAGCAAAATCCCATAAAATAACTTCAAACACCACTACTTACTCCAAAAATTTGTATTATGGCTATATCTCTTTGAAGCCCGGTGACTGAAGTTTTGGAGGAAAAATGATTTAAGCGTTATCAGCTAAGACGTTGACGTGTCAGCACTTCACCCCAGTTTTTCTTGACATATCAACCTGAACCTTCTCTCTCTCTCACCATCCACCTCTTTCAATTTCCATTTCTGTTTCCCTTCTGTTCCCCTGTGATGTTTGGTTTTTGATTGCTCCTAACCACCCAGGCCTGGTGGTAAATACAAATGTTGCTTGTTAACTTAATGGGTGAGATAAATGGGTGGTAGAGTTAAAACAGAGCCGTGGTGCCGCTGTAGGCCTCAATTGCTTCTGAAATATTTATTTTTTCGCAACTGTCAATAGGTAAACCCAACCAGAAGCTTGCCTACTACCAACAAAAAAGAAAGAGATGCTACTTTTAATTGGCAAAATATTAATTTTAACAGAAATATTATTTTGACTTCTTTTGCACATTTCTACAGTACACTGAAAAAACGTCAACCTAAAAATGTGCTTCATATGATAACATCTAAATTATATTCTGGTCAAAATATATTTTAAAATAAGTGAAAACTTAAATACATTAACTTCCACCAACAAAAATAAACAAAGTTTATTTTTGTTACACATTGTAAAGACAGTAACGATTGTATACATTGTAAAGACAGTAACGATGGCATCGATTTTACCATATCAATCCGACCGCAAGTCCAATGATGAAATATTGGAAGAACTAGTTATTCAACCCAAACCTCCATCACAAGGACAACTTGAGCAGTGATACGCTACTCAGTTTGACGTTCATCATGAGATGTTGCAACTGTAGTTCCTCACCATCAACATTAACAAGTGTTTGTCCATCAACAAAGCAATGTGTATATTTCTAATTTATTGTGGTGCACATGTGCGAACTGTATTATTAACGGTATCAATAACAGTGCATACGTTAGCCGAGCACTAACGTGAATGACTGATGTAACATTAAAGTTTGTAAAACAAATCTTGCTCCATCCTTTATTATTACTCAAAGTAGTAAGAACGAAAGACAATCTGCATTAATGGACACAATTTTAGGTAATAGTGGGCCCACAGCTGATTAGCAGAAGTATTTCAATAAGACAGTAATAACGTGAGTTAACCGGGTTGGCAGAGACATACCCAATAAAGCTAAAACACAAAACTATGCATTTTGAACGCTCGGTATAAAGTACATCAATGAGATGTACTTCACAGTTTGTGATTCTGAGGAGCAAGTTGGTCCAAATAAAGCAGGTACTGTCCCATCTTTAACCACTGATTCTTCACAGCCTCATGTGAAAATAAACCGAATTTACTTTCACAGTGCAGAGCACAGCATCTTGTCAACATGTTATCCACATGAACAAGCTACAGCGTTTGAGAGGGGTTCAAGTTTTACCCCGGAAAGCGCGTCCGTGCACTGCAATACATCTGACAGAGGAGGGAGGGAGGAAATTCCGGAGGTGGATAAGGAGCCGGAGAAGGATGAGACCTTGCAGGGGCTGGCAGAGGGATACCCTATTGAGGAGAAGATAGAGGGAGTAGCCAGGGAGGAGATGACAAAGGTAGGAGCCAGAGGAAGACCAGGACGAAGGTCCACGGCAGAAAAAATGGAGGAGGAACCAGGGTGGAGCCAAGAAACTGACCAACAGAGGTGGAAATGTGAAAGGTCGAGACCCAGGTGGAGATGAGGACCCAGGTTGACACCATAGACCTGGAGGGCCAAGGCAGAGCTGCAGGTGCGCGTGACTGAGATTGAAGACGTGGGCTTGGCAGACTGGGGCAGAGTCAGTGAGGCCGAGGTCAATTGTGGAACCGGAGGGAAGGAGGAGCCGGGCAAAGCGAGAGGGGTGGAGCGTCGAGGCAAAGCTGGAGATCTGTAAGAGCCAATAGGTTGGAGGGTCAAGGTGGAGTCCAGGTTTTGGAGGCTCATGGTGGAGCTGAGGGATCCTTTGACGAAGGCGAATCTGAGCTTCAGGGCTGAGCCACCTTGGGAGGAGCTGGGGGGCTTCAGGAAGACAGTGCTGGCGAGGCAGAGGAACTGGATGGCTTTGTTAGAGGAGGTGGGAGAGGGAGCTTCGGTGGCATCATTCATGACAAAGGAGACTTGGAGCTGGGCAGAACCAATGGCGACAAAGGAGACTTGGAGCTGGGCTAAACCAATGGTGATGAAAGCGACTTGGAGCTGGGCAGAACCAATGGCGACAAAAGAGACTTAGAGCTGGGATGAACCAATGGTGACGAAGACAACTTGGAGCTGGACTGAACCAGTGGAGACAAAGGCAACAGGAGACTGGTTGGGACCAGTGGAGACTAAAGATCTTGAAACATGACATAATCCAGAACATGAAATAATTTATTGGGGACTGAGCTCATGGAACGCACCTCAGCAACAGGAGTGTGGGCAGGCTTCATTCCATACCATCGAACTCCACTAATACTCCCTCGGTGACGGACACTGCAGCCGGCTCACGCACCTGTTCAGACTCCGCAATGGGCTTGGGCTATAGGATGAAATTGGTCTCTGGCATTTGCTTTAGCACTGGCTTTGCAGTTGGCTCTGCGTATGTGGTGGGCTCTGGCTTCTGGTCCGTTGCAGGCATGGCTGAAAGCTGGCTGGCTTCCACACTTAACCAGCACCCACTCCACATATTGCACGAAGCTTCCTCGAGGACCTTCCACGGGCAGGCATGTCCTCGACCGCTTGTTGAGGCTGGTGTTTTGGAATACGCAGAGCGATCAATCTCGATAATGGGTGAGGCACGCCAGATCTAAAAAAATCTCTTGTATGGTCCTTGAGGTAACGATCCTGCTCGAGCAGGATCAGGTGGACAGCAGGCAAATCCATATTTCCTTTTCTTTTTACTTGTGTTGAAGGTTTGGGGTTCTATCAAGTAACTGTGTAGATTCAAATCCAAAGAAGAGCATCACATAGAATAAACAGGGAATACAAATACTTTAATGAACAATGCAAATACTACACATACACATATAATTAACAACATGTTCTCCAACCAATACGCCTATATAGGTCGTTTGTCACTTCCCTGAAATACGACCCATAGGAGCGTTTGCTAAAGTTGCGCCCCTATCGACAACAGTGGACTTTCATTTTAATGCATTGTTCCCTTTTATCTGCGTCACATTTCGGGTTTCACATAGCTCAATTGGCAGAGCATTGCAATATATAACAATATGCAATCATATGATCGTGAGTTCGATCCCAGGGAACGCATGTGCTCATAAAGTGTATATGCACTATAAATCGCGTGGCGTGGGGTGGGTGTAGTCGTTAATAAAAAAATGAGTTTTGCTAAATGGAAATAGGACAAAGGGTGTAAAAAGTCCACACATTGTATTTAAATGAACACGCATTTTGATTGGTAACGACAGTCATACGTCATTTCATGACGACAGACGTAACACGACACTGTCATTATTTTTACGCCAGCTAGAGGGCGCATGACTTTAAAACGTAAATATAGGTCGTAATAATGTGCTTGAAAAACGACCTATAGGGTTGAGAGTCAATATAGCAGTTGAGTCTTATGGATTCATACATTTAATATTTCATTATTTGATTTATGAGTGAATATACAATTTGCGTTTTGGGTCATTCTACAGAAACGTCCACTTTTGGTATGGCTAGATGTCTTAAAATGTATTTCTTTTTCTAACATTTAAACTTAGACCACATTATTTGATTACCCTTTGACTTTATGAATACACATAAATGACAGCTTAATGATTTTTTTTTTTTTTTTTTTTTTGTGTGTGTGCATTTTTTTTTGTGTGTATTTTAAGACTGCATTTACCATTTTTAGTTCATTTGCACAACCATGTATTTGCTATAACAACGAAAATATTAAAAAAAAAAAACAACAACAACAAAAAAAACAGTTATAAACAAGTAATAATGCAATCCTTTAAATCTTAATTCTTGAGTGTAGCAGAATTCAATGTATGTAAAAAATTTTTATCATGTCACATATGACACATTTTATTTAATGTGACAGACAAAAAAACAGTAACACCAGTGACACAATGAATCACCAATGACATAGGACCAAAGATCCGTATTCTTCAACTATAATTAAGTAGATGAGACTAAATTTTTACATTTGTTATACAATCAAAGACTTATCATTGACACTTAGTGAAAGCAGTCAGTAAAAGATCATAAACAACATTTTAAAAATGTCTGTAAAATACGCTGTCTGTAAAGTCACTGCTTCTCAGCTGCACTCAATTTAGACATACCTGCCCAAAACAGGATTAACAATGAGAAAGAAAAGTTATAATCACGTAATCTTAGTGCTATTTTATGCAAAATAACTAAATTAATAGCTTTGAATAAAGTTTATCTATAAAAGGTAACACCAGTGACAGTAACACCAGTGACAATTTTCATGAAAAATGCATTTTACAAAATGGCTGCTGCAAGGTATCAAACCACATGTTGTCAATCATGGTATACTCACTAAATTAAGTAGTTTAATGTAGTTTTTGTATTCTAGTTTTTTTTAAAATTCCCTAACAATAAAGTAGGTCATACCAGTGACTTAAACTAAAAGCTTCATATGAAATTATGATTTTCTAATTAAATTTCTGATAGCTGAAAAGAGGAAAGAGAAAGGACTTTCCATTGGCCTTTATTCATTGATCTTCAGGAAATAGGAAGAAGGAAGTCAAGGGATGTCATTAGTGTGATTTTTTTTATTTCAAAATAAGAGATTTTTGTTAACGGTAACACCAGTGACACAACTCCAGGGGACCACTACTTTCATTAAATATTTTATAATATTTATTCAGCATTTGGTTTTTTATGTCATTTACATAATATATTTGATAGTTATGTATGCATTATTGTATTTTAAATGGTAGAAAAAAACTGTTTCTGACCTCAAAATAAAGCACATTCCCTCTGTACATGACTGTGGGGACGAGCACTTCTGTGGCGCTTGGAATTTTTATAATGAATTAAAAAACAAATATTGCCACATTGATCGCTCAAGAAGGTTTAATTGTCCAAATAACATATTGTTTCATTTTAAAATATAAAATTGTAATCCTAAAGTGTTTTTCAAGTGTAATATTTCTGTAAAGGCTAGGGACAGAAAAGTGGACATTTCTGTAGAATGACCCTTTTATGGATTAATACCATTTTATGTTATGCTACACTGTAAAAAGTATTTTTGTTTTTAAAGTAACCCTGAATGTATTTCAAGTAGAAACATCTAAATTAATTGGTCAAAAATGTTATTTAATCTTACAAACTGACAAATTAGGTTACACCAACAAAAGTAATTGTCATGCTTTAGATCAAGTAGAAATAGATCCTTCAGATATCAATAACAATATTAAAATTCTTACAGTATGGTGTCAATGTACATTGAGGTATCAAGGTGTCAGCACTAAAAGAAATAGAAATAGAAAAAGAAATACCATATTCACACGTCTATACTGTATTTTACCAAACAGCTAGACATTCAGCTCCAAATGATGTCATTACAGTGATGCTGTCTTCAATTAAGCCTAATAAGAGATGCAGCATGAAGGGGGACGTTTGTGCTTCAGTGTGTAATTACCAGAGAACAACCCTTGTCTCCTCTGTAATCTCTGTGTTATAATACTAATCTCCAAAGTCATTAACTAATGATGAAGGTCCCTTAAGCCTGGATCCTGGGCTCTTACTTTGTAGTGAGGAGCGTGATCCCTCCCCTCCCACTACCCCTCCTGAGCACGACGGGCCCCTACCATCCCTTATCTCACACACAAAAGGCTAGTTAGACTATCTTGCCCCTACCAGATTTGTGTAAATCAGCTTCACCCCATTTTAAAACACTTCACATCACCGATACTAAACCCAGGGGTCAAAACTCCACAGATAAATGCGCATACGTATGTAACAGCACGCCATGGAACAAGTGAATGGGTATCAAACATGAAATACCTTGTGCACAGCAGGAGCTGTTCTCCTTACATTATGATCATTTTTTAATAATGTAAAGAAATGACATAGAAAGATAAAATAGGTAGGTTTTAATGTGAATGTATGAATGGAATTTCTACAGGTGTGTATAGATACCTTTAATTGAACAGAGGTTAAAATGCAAAACATCTTAACCCTATAAAGCCTACTGTATCATATTTTATATGCAAATTTTGAATGTCTCTAAACAGCAACATGATCAAAACTTTGCTGAAAAACCTGTTGTACACAATCTAATACATTTTAGCAAGAAGTCTTTTAATTCTAAAAATGTCCACATTCAGGTAATTACACGTCTTTTTGCTGTGAAATCTTTAATGATTTTTATAAATTAAACATAAGAATAACTTTTATATTGTTAGTAATATTTCAAGATGAACACTTACTAGACCGAAGCATCTTATGTGTACTTAAAGGATTAGTTCACTTTCAAATGAAAATTACCCCAAGCTTTACTCACCCTCAAGCCATCCTAGGTGTATATGACTTTCTTCTTTCTGATGAACACAATTGGAGTTATTTTAATAAATATCCTGACGCATCTAAGCTTTATAATGGCAGTGAAGGGGACCAATGAGTGTAAAGCTCAAGAAAGTGCATCCATCCAAAGCAAAATATACTCCACACGGCTCCAGGGGATTAATAAAGGCCTTCTGAAGTGAAGCGATGCGTTTGTGTAAGAAAAATATCGGTAACACTTTACAATACGGGTGCACTAATATGCATTAATTCATGCTTAACTAATGCACAGATAATCGTGTTTTAATGTATGACTCATGAAGAACTAAACCATTAATTAATGATTACTGTATCAGCAACTAATAAAGAGTCTATATGATTAATAGATTAAGTAATATATGAATTGTTATTAATTAAATGTGTCATAATGTATTAATTTCTTAATAACATATTTTATTAACTAAAAGTGTAAGTTAATGTATTAATTACCACAATGGGTTGAAGCCTTGTACTTCAACTTCCAGTTGTCTGCTTTAATTAATCATTAACTAATGATTTGAAAATGTATCATTATGTTATGTCTTTACTTGTTGAGGCACATGACTATTAACTAATTGTTAAGTAATATGTAATTAATGGGTTTTGACAGTTGCACATGCAGTGAGTGTAATGTCAGAGAATGTGTTTGAAGGATGGGTAAGTTAGGCTGCACACAAATATCAGCACACCAGAATCCGAACTACAGATTGATGTTGCACTGTGTTTAAACTGGATGCGACCATTATCGAGTCATGCCGCAACAGCTGTTTACACTGGACATGACAGACCATTGCAAGTCCATTTGTCCTTCATAACAGAAGTGACGTTTTGTTGTGTTGTGTTGCGTCATGCCGCATCCAGTGTAGTATCACTATCACTGATTATAATAGGTTCTATTCTCTTTGTCCGGTCTTGACACAGTGTTACGAAATAGCAGTGCCTGGCTGCATGTTCTCAGTGTTCCACCTTTGAATCCTAGACCACATTCCTGTGCCATGAACAACAAGGTTCTGGATGCAGCAGTTCATCTGGTATAGTGGAATCACTGTTGTAGATAGTTGGAAATTGAAATCCATGGCTTAGTGTAGATGTCAAAACCATAATGACATATTACTTAACAATTAATTAATAGTCATGTGTCTCAACAAGTAAAGTCATAACATGATACATTTTCAGATCATTAGTTAATGATTAATTAAAGCAGACAACTGGAAGTTGAAGTACATGGCTTCAACCCATTGTGGTAATTAATACATTAACTTACATTATTAGTTAATAACATATTTTATTAAGGAATTAGTACATTATGACACATTTAATTAATAACAATTCATATATTACTTAATCTATTAATCATATAGACTCTTTATTAGTTGCTGATGCAGTAATCATTAATTAATGGTTTAGTTCTTCATGAGTCATACATTAAAACATGATTATCTGTGCATTAGTTAAGCATGAATTAATGCATATTAGTGCACCCGTATTGTAAAGTGTTACCAAAATATCCATATCTAACAAGTTATAAAGTAAAACCACCTTCCATATTCAACTTTATTTTATCTCTCAATCATCATTGCATTGCATTATTTGTTTTGCCCCCTACAATAAAAAAAACTATAGAGCTTTGATAATAAAACAAATTTAAAAGATATAGGGCCCTATATTTTAACGATCTAAGTGCATGGTCTGAAGCGCATGGTGCAGGTGCACTTAGGGCGTGTCCAAATCCATATTTGCTAGTTTAATGACGAAAAAAATGGTCGACGTCAGGTGCATGGTCCAAAAGGGTTGTACCTGGTCTCTTAATGAGTCATGGGTGTGTTTTGGGCTTAACGTGCAATAAACCAATCAGTGTGTCATCTCCCATTCCCTTTAAAAGCTAGGTGCGCT
Organism: Mylopharyngodon piceus; assembly: GCA_039654765.1. Taxonomy (NCBI): domain Eukaryota; kingdom Metazoa; phylum Chordata; class Actinopteri; order Cypriniformes; family Xenocyprididae; genus Mylopharyngodon; species Mylopharyngodon piceus. The sequence goes on along the minus strand of CM077460.1, from coordinate 8,814,531 downwards.
TGCACCATGGCGGATTGCCATTTACATGGCAGAATATAGACTATGAATATGTCTAGAATATGACTAGATATAGACTAGAATATGACGAGTCAGTTTAAATACATGTGTGTATTGCCACGATTGGTCAAATAATTAGCCAATTTCATTCGTCATTACTGCAAATAGGTAATTATGATACATGCAATGACTATCCATTATGACATGTAGGCATTGTTATCTTTATATACAAAACAATAATCTTTTACATTGTAATCTTTTTATTTTTAATATTTGGCATCTTTGCATGTTGGGCACTGGACGTGAAAATGTTAACTGTGTCAGGCTGAAACTAGCAAAAAACGCCTGCGTCGCATTGCGCCGGGTGTATGATAGGGCCCATAGAGTGAAAGTTGATATTTATATGCATTTAATGTAAGCGGTCTGGTATGCTGTTATAAATATCTCATTGATTTATTTTACAAGCAATCAGAATTTCATTTGATTAACCATAAAAGCCTGATGTAACAAATGTGATGTGAAAAAAAAACAAAAAAACATATGCAGACTTTTTTATTTTTTTTTTATTTTGCTAAATTAAAAAAAATATATATTTTTTATTTTTTTTTTATTTTGCCTAAAGATTCAATACCCCCCCCCCCAAAAAAAAAAAAAAAAAAAAAATTATGAATATGTAACAATTAGGCACAACATACTTTTCAGTTAGCACATCCCTACAGGGAAATGGCCAATCAGAGACTGGGCTAAGACGCTGCACAGGCTAGTAGCCTGGCTCAGCCCCAGAAAATGATTGACTGGCTAATGGTGCGAGAAGGCCCTGATTAATGTGGGGCAAGTTGGCAAACCTCCTCCCTTACAGGAGGCATGTGACGGGGTGGCAGGCAGGAGCTGGAATGGCTGCCACCGGAGGCTTCTGACATTTCTCCTCTCTGAACAGACAGCCAGTGATGTGCAACCACCACCGGTCTGGAGCCAAAATAGACACCATTCAGCAGGAGAGAGTGCAGGGTGACACGGCGCCCTGAAACATGCATTTTAAAGGGCTTGTTTGTCAGGCATGTGCAACGAGCAAATGCTTAATGTCAGAGTTTAGATTTCTTGTTTACGTCATGCAATAACAATCCATTAGAGCATCGTATGGTACACACTTCCTAATGACTTGCTGTTGTATATATGATACGTAATCAGTCTGGTAAGTGTGAATATTGAGCTTGTTTAGCAGGCGTTCTGCTGCTATGTGCTGTGTGTGCAGACCCCGGCACGCTGTGAGGCTCGGGGTTTTGAGGGGCCGTGTCAATTATGCAGCTCCCTCTCGCTCTCCTGTCAGTGCGCCTGTGCTGCAGCCTGCTTCAGCTGCCTTTGATCAGGCCGTCCATATGGGTGAGCAGGCCAGAGCCGAGAGGAGCAGAGCAGGGGCCTCTCCCGCCTGACACAAACACACTCATACGCGAACTGACACTGCTACAGATGCAGTAAATGCCAACCCAATCTCCTTAACAGCCTAACAATGAAGGCAGGCATCAGGAGGGAGGGGGGAGAGAGGGGAAACTTGTCATTGTGTGTGACAAAGCGCGGGAGGCCCATCAAACAAAACATCCCATCTGGTCACATCGAACTTAGTGGGCAAGCAATAACCTCACAAACCCAGGCTTTATTGTGGCCTATGCTCTGTGTACATGATGCCACATGAGGCGAAAGGTGCAACTTGTCCCATATTTACAGGCTGATTACTTGTCAGGGAATGGCTGCATTTTTTGGATAATGAATGCATTTACTTGTAAAGTTATTGATGGTACAGTATGATGACTTGGATTATTCTTTTATTGCGGTAAATGTATATATATACACACACACACACACACACACATAAGAATTGAATGATAAAGTATATTAGTATGCAGTAATTAAGGTCGGTAATTACATTAACAGTATATATTACCTACAGTAGATTAATGCTGTAAAGTATTGTTTATTGTTTTTAATGTTATAAATATTATTTAATTACCTTTTTTAGAACCTTATTTTAAAGTGTTACCATGAATTTCCCTGAAATGCACATAATCATACACATTTTGACAACTCAAACAATGCATGTTACTTTAGGAAGTTTAAAGACTGGACCTCTAATACTTCACACTATAATCTTCTATGACCATATAATCGATTCAGAAATAGCATTTGTCTTCAAATTAAATCGTAATAGCAGTGATTTCGAGATGATAAAGGAACAAAAGGAGAACTAGAGAACATCTCACAACACTGAGGTCAAACATTTCCCGGGGTGCTTCCAACTACAAACTACATCATTTGAATGAACTCTGTCACAGAATCAGTTGAGATGCCACCCAACCATCAGTGAGGACACAATAAAAGTCACCCGCTGCTTGCGAAAAGCTTTGTCACCACGATGCAGTGTGATGAAATACTTTTCCATGCGTTAGCTGCTCAATTATGAATTATGAGCCAAATCAATTCAGATCCAAACTCTGAACCTTCTGCTCGCTTCCATTACTGTTTGTGAGGAATGAAAAATTCATAAGGTGTGTGTTCATTCCAGGCAGAAACTCTCACCCATTGTGAAAACACTACTGGCAAACTCCCCCATTTCCATTTTTAAAGATTTCCTAAACAGAAAGTCTCTCTCTAAGTCTAAATCTGTAGATTAATTTGGTTGATGATGCAATTGTCTCTCCGAAGACTAATTTAGGCAATGAAACTAATTATCTCTCTTGTGCCTGTAGTGTATCTGCAGTAAAATGAGCAGAAGGAGACTTGCTAAAATCCCGAGGTGGACAGCTATGTTGCCCTAGAAACATTTAAACTTGAAACATTTTGATAAAACATTATTTTGATAAGATGCTTTCTTAAACATCTTCTATATACGTATGTCTCTTACATTGCGTTGGGATTGACAGTGATGTAATTTTAATGTTTGTATCTACTGGAGTAATAGCTGGTAACATGCTACTTTTACACCGTAAATTCCTCACGGGAGGAGTGCTGAATCGATGGCAGCTGTCTGAAGGACAGCATTTTTTCTGTGTCTAGTCTGGTCCAATGAACAAGATTCTGCCACAGAATCTCTCACTTACACAACCGTAAGTGCTGTTTGTTGTCAAAAAATCCTCTCCTCCATGTCTCAGATGAAATATTCAACATGCCTCCATTTCACTCTCACTGCTAGTACAGCTGTTGCAAATGAACCTGAACACAAGACATTTAAATAAAAAATGTGTATTTACTAACATGTTCAGTTAGACACATAATAGCCTTGTGCTCCTTTGGACCACCACACATTAACAGTTGTTATACTCTACCCAAAACCAGATATATTCTAGTTTGATACAAAATAACACTGTCAAATATTGTGTGCCTGTTGCTGTATTCTGTGTCTTCCCTTTGAGGAAATAGTTTTTCCAACCTTGTCGCATGGTAAACTCAAAATAAAGAATAATTTAATCAAAGTTAACCAGATACTATACAACTTTTACTGCCATTGAGGAATAATAATAATAATAATAATAATAAACAAACAAACAAACAAACCACCCAATAAAATTTCATATCAATACATTCTGTGTTACCCACAAGCAGACCCACAAATGACACACACTACAAGAAGAACCCATGCGAGGGAGTTTATTAACAAAGAGGTAAGTATCACAAACAGGAACTTCAGAACGGGCTTGGTAGAAAACAGGTAACTTAAACTTCATTCAAGGCTTCAGGCCCAGATAATTCATTAAAGGTGGGATAAGTAGATTTTGAAAAACGCTGTTGGACATTGTTGATATTTGAAATCAACCCAAACAAACCTACCCCTCTCTTCATTGCTCCACCTCCAAAACTCACACTCCAATCCTAACCACCCTGCTCCAAGTTGGTCTCAAACTCTGGCCTGATCACTGCTGGCAGGCGAGGCAAGTGCGCTAACAATGACGCTAAATACTGCGTTCTCTTGCGGTCGTCGGTGTGTAGTAGTTTAACTGCAAAACTCTCACTATCTGGCCACTGTTACACACGCAATGCGAGTGGATGTCTGTTTATGACAGCTGACGTGCAACTAAATGCTTCATGAAAAATAAAGCGCAGTTGATGAACGAGCGACAAGGAAGCACAAAAAATGAACGTACAGTACACAAGAGTAAATACAAAGTGTTCGTTGTTAGTCGCCAACAGCACAACAGCTCCAGACAATCAAAACCCAGTGTTACTCATGTGAAGCGGAATAAAAGCAGCCTCTGCGTCTGTTTTCAGGCCTTCCCACTTAGCTCTCTCCAGCGCTGGAAAGCTTTTCTAATATAAACGCGGGTCCTAAAGTGCTTGCCCAGTCATAAACCTTCATTCCAGTGATATTCTTTTGAGCTCTTTTGTATTGTGTCCCATTTCTTGTTCTGCAGTTTTTTTTTTTTTTTTTTCTTTTTTTAAATTTCCCTCTTGCTCGTTCTCTCTCCTCGACCGTCATATGCCCCCTAATGCTAATTGGTTACACATTTGTTGTTGGTGTCAGCCCGACTAACTTCCAAACAGTGTTTTTGAAATTCTACTTACTCCAACTACTTACTCCAACACAGGCACAGGTGAGTATTAAGGGTAACAATGCAACTCAGAAGTCACTTATCTTGTAAATCCAAGGCAGATCGTTAAACAACAGATAAGCAAAGATACAGGTAAGTCCTTCCAACTGAAGATTAGCAGAAGGTGAGTCCATCAAACATTTCAACAACAAGGCCAGACAATGATTGAGTGCAAGCAAGCGAGATAAATACAATTACAAACTAAATCAAAGAAAGAAGAAACAGGTGATACAACTTAATAAAATAAAAAAACTAAAGAACACAGACAGATGGGCAGACAGGCAAACTCAACTAAAACAAACCAGGAGGAGAGGGGACTTAGGCGGAGGACGTAGGACAAACAGAACAGGGCCTCTCAGGTGAGGGAAGAGATGACATCTGGAGAAACCAGGACAGAGATGACAGTGAGGGAGATGACAATGGGAGGAGCCAAGGAGTGATCCCAAGCAGGAGCACCAGGAAGCAGGAGCACCAGGAAGCAGGCCCACTGCGCAGTCGAAGGAGGGAGGAGCCATGGTGGAGCCTTGGTGGGGATGGAACCAGTCAGGTGGAACCAAGGGAATGGCCGACTGAGCTGGTGGATGTAGAGACCCAGGCATAGCCGAAGAGCCGCAGAGACTGGATGACACACAAGGTCCTGGAGATCAAGACGGAGTGGAGGGGGTGAGCGGCCGAGGTGAAGATAAGGTGCCGGAGGACTGAGGCTGAGCCAGAGCAACCGAGGACTGAGGTGAAGCTGGAGGGAAGGAGGAGCACAATGGAGCTAAAGGGGTGGAGGGGCGAGTCACAGGCAAAGACCCGGAAGCCGAAAGGAAGAGGAAGCCCGATTGAGCCGTAGGTGTGATGGTCCCAGGTGGAGCAGAGGAAGCGAGGAGCCAAGGTGGAGCCCACTGGTCGACGGACCGAGGTGCAGTGGCGGGCTTGTAGGTTCTAGTTAGAGCTAGAGGGTCAACACTCCAGGGCAGAGCTGGCGAACTGGAAGCTCAAGGCAGATCCCAGATGCTCAGTGCAGTCTCCCGCTGGGGTTATCCAACCCACTCAAAAAAGTCCATCAGAGTATGATCATCCCATTATGTCAGGTGGCAATACTACAGGTACTCCTCAATATACTCCTCAATTTCCTGGCCATCTTGAAAAATGTAACAGAATGGCTTCTGGTCCGAGAAAAAACTCCTGCTGGGTTCTGTCATTGATCTAGCCTTTCTGTATCGACACACCCACAAGCAGACAGTAGAAGAACCATGGCACGGGAGTTTATTAACAAACAGGTAGGTGTATCACAAAACAGAAAATCAGAAGAATAGTCTTGACAGTAAAACAGTTAACTTAAACTTCATTCAAGGCTTCAGGTCCAGATAATCCATTAACACAGGCACAGGTAAGTAAATACAAGGCCAGACAATGAGTGAGCGAGTTAAATGCAAATCCAAACCAAATCAAAGAAACAAGAAACAGGTGATACAACTTAATCAATCAATGAAAAACCATGGAAACAAACTAAAGAACACAGACAGGTGGCAAACTCAAACTAAAACACAAACAAAACAAACATAACCCTGACATTCTGCACTTATTTACATTCAAGCAATTATTATTCAAGCAATTATTATTATTATTATTATTATTATTATTACTATTATTATTTTATAAATTCAAGCATGATTTTATTTTTGGTCTGTCAACAATTAAACCAACAATCAATCCACATAAAGCCCATATGCATTCTGTGAACTATATTCCCACACTATATACTTCCTCTGATGGAGAATAAACCAGCATACATTGTTTATGACATGATGACAAAAGACATTCTACTGACTATAAGTAACTTTGTTAGTACATGTCAACTTATTCTACAAACTCAACCCAAACCATGTAGTTGCAAACATACTTTTGTAGAGTGTGTGGACCATCAAAATAAAGTATAACCAAAAATCGTATTGGGCTTGAACAGAGAGCCTAATGCAGGGGTCTCCAAACTCGGTCCTGGAGGGCCACTGTCCTGCAGAATTTAGCTCCAACCCCAATTAAACACACCTGAACCAGCTAACCAAGGTCTAATTAGGCATACTAGAAACTTCCAGGCAGGTGTGTTAAGGCAAGTTGGAGCTAAACTCTGCAGGACAGTGGCCCTCCAGGACCGAGTTTGGAGACCCCTGGCCAAATGTTTTGCTAGCTGAGTGGATGCTTATATAGAGCATATAAAGTAGTCAGTTATGAGGAACTGCTTGTTTGAGCCTTCTTGATTTGCCTAGTCATTATTTTTGCACGGGTGGAACTCTCCCTAACACACACACACACACACACACACACACACACACACACACACACACACACACACAGACTATATCCACGAATATGTAACAGGGAACTGAAGCTTTCAAGCTTTAAAAAGGATGCAAAAGCCTAATAAAAGCATTATAAAACTAACCGATACAACTTGTGTAATGTATTTCAAGCCTTATGATATCTTAAACAGATTACAATTTAGCCTGTTATTTGCAGACAATCTTATTCAGTGGGTTCTTAACCCTTGTGACCGATTCATTGATTAGAAGACATACCTGTCTCATTTCTATGGACCACTTTTAGGTTATTTTTTGGTACTTTTTAGACATTTATTCATTACTCATTCACTGCATTATACTGAAAAGAACGGCTAGGATTCATCTTTTCTGTTCCACAGTAGAAAGATAAAGTGATATAAGTTTGAAACAACATGAGGGTGAGTAAATGGTAAGAGATTTGTTTGGGTGAACTACACCCTTAATATTTAATCACACTCCTGAAACATGAGAGGACAGAAAAAGTTGCCTGATACAAAATGCCTTTTACTTTCATCTAAAGAACATTTTTATTACAAAATTGTTTCAAACACATAAAACAGAACAAAATGTGATATTTGACGTTTGGGGAAAATGGTGCCATTATCATTAAAGTGAAAGTGCTGTGGGTTGAGACACCACAATGAGAGGTGCTGTAACTGTGAGCTTCAGACAAACAGAGGAATCCGCCATAGTCACACAGAGTTCATCCTGACATCAGGGAAATATGGAAATCTGAAAAGGCAAAAGCAAGGAAAAAAGGCGTCTGATGGAAAACTATCTGAAAGAGTCAGAAATGTCAAAATCCACTAAAACCAGCAAGTCTTGTGTCGGTCTCAGATACATCCTGCTCGAAGCGAGAGAGCAAGAAATAAAGGGAAAGACAGCGCAAAGAGAGGCCTGTGTGTTTGCTAAAAAGCAAAGGCGTTTACGGCTTTTCTTCGTCGAGACGTGCTCATTCCTCTGTGTGCGCGAGTCAGGATTTAGAGGATCAGAGATCTCAGGATAATGAACGCCGGAGTCTCTTGCAGACACCATTGTTCTAGCGGAGAGAAGAAGTTCCTTGCATCACCCATCACTTGTACTAATTGAAACAATTTTCGCTGGTAGTGCCTCTTCTCCTCACCCCTCCTTTTCCATCCACCCAGCCTCCACCCAGACAAGCCTGACAGTGTGTAGTGCTGGGGGGCTGATGAGAAAGAATCTGACTCTCAGACTGATCTCTGACTAAAGTATGAAGGGTAAAGGCAGCATTTACCAAAGGGTTTGGCTGGTTAGCATGGTGTAGTTAACCCCTGCTGGCAGCTGATGTAACTACAGCATTCAGAAATGCTTTTTAAAAGTTTTCATGTATATTGGTTAATGGGGGATTTTGTGGATACAATAGTTTATTTACATGATGCCCCCTTAAAACAAAAGCAGAAATTGTATAATAATTTAATAATTATTATAAATCATGGACTTATTATTTAATAATTTTATAGATTATATGTGCAGATTATATGTATGTCCCTATTCATTACTTTCAATTTTGTGCAGTAACAACAAAGTTAGCAATAAATGATCTACCTTAATAATATATTTGATGATGGTTCACCATTCTGTACATGCTCAACTCAACTCTGTATGTTACAATTTAGCAGTAAATCCTCACTGTCTTTGTCATGGTGTATGCAAGGAGGAGTAACATAACATACTATGCAAAGACAATAACCAACAAAGAACTGAATGCACACAAGGCTGAAATGTCTGAAATTGCATACTCTCTGAGTAGGTACTTCTTTTGAATTAGTATTTACTTTGTGACCAAAAAAGTACATTCTATATAGTAAGAATGTGCGTAGAATGAATGTTATCCAAACGTACTATATTCACCATGATGTCACAGACCCACCAGTGCCAGTTGAGTCTCTTAACTGCCATTTACAAATCATCTCCCTTGGCCTCATGGAATAGTAAAGTGTACATCATCTGGACATTTCAGAATCTCATCGGAAGTAGTAGTAAGTTGGGTATTTTCGCCTATTGTTTTAGAATTTGAATTTGAACATAATCTTTTCACATACTGTTTTTCATCTACTATATAGTAGGGATATATGTGATTTTGGATGTAGCCAATATATACATTAGGGATAAATAGAACCAAACAAGAAACAGGTGAAGGTGATCAGTAACTAAGGTAGCCAGGAACAACAGGAAATTAACCAGAGGAAATGTGAACACTGATACAAAAGTAACATTATACACCGGAGTCCAGGGAAAAACTTCAAACTAAGAGTCCAAAGAGAGAGAAGATATGCGACAATTCCAACTAATCCGTACGAATTTGTACGTCACTTGTATGAATTCATACGATTTGTCTAAACCCCAGTGACGGGTAGGTTTAGGGGTGGGGTTATTCGAACGAATTCATACGAATTTGGCAACTTGTAAAATACATATTCTGTAGCAAAAAAAAATGTACAAATTCATACAAGTGAGGTCATACAAATTTGTACGAATTAGCCATCTCGTAAAACGTGTACGAATTGCTGTGAGATCGGATTGGACAGTTCCTAAGGTGGCCATCTTTCACCATCTTATCCTAACTGCAAACATTTTATTATATTGTATGTTTTAACTAATTACATTTTAGGAGGGCTTGTGATAGCCAAGTAACTGCCATTGAGATGAATGGGAATAGCCAGATATTGTAGACCTCCTTGACATTTACCAAAAGGCAATAGTTTCTCTATAGTTTCATGCCCCTGTTAGTAATTTTGGTGTAGGATTCTTGTGAGAAAGAGAGGAAGTGAAAAGACTGAGATCAGTGCTAACCTTGAAAAACTGGAAGATTCCTTGGCACTATGAAGTTCTTTCAAAAAAAAAAAAAAAAGCAAGCTGAAATAAAGAGTTGTGTGCTATACTGTCCCATACCAGAAGCTGCTGATTTGATATATACAGAACAATGACAGTAGCACTACCCTTGCCCCATGGGCAATGACGTTATGAGGAAAGTCTTACAGCAAAAGTTAAAGTGAGAAGGCGGTGGGCTCTGGATTAGCAGTGACATAACATGAAGAACTGTATGTCAGCAGCATGACACCTCGTTTTTGCCCACTATTGTCTGTTTAGCACAAACATCAGCCTCCCATCTACAGAGAGGATCACAAAGAGGCGGGAAAAACACAACTGTCAGGCTTAGACGACAAAGCCTTTTACCATCGTGCCTATTCCTTACAAACCAGACTTTAGGAGGTAAGAAATGATGAAAACGAAAGAAAAGAAATGAGTGCGAGAGAGGAGAAAACAGAGAGAGGCAGAGGCTCACACATGGACAGCTTACAGGGGATACAAACCCAAAGATTATGTTAATCTTCCCCCCTTTGTCCCTCGCGAAATGTTTTCATACTACGCCTTTTATCTGTGGAGGAAGGGATGTGAACCTCTTCAGTGGGTGACAGTGGGCACTTTCTGTGTGGTTTCTGGGTAATTAGCAGCAGTAGCAGAGCCTTTCTCTTGCTCTGCTCAAGCTTATGGTCTTCTTAGGGTCAGCAACAGAGGATTTAGCCCCTCAACCCTTCAGTGGGAGTTTGGTTAGTGATTCCCAGTCTGGGTCCGGTCACACCAACCATCTGTTAGCGCTAGCAGGATCAAAACCCTTTAGAGCTCTCGCCATTTCTGACAATGAAATGGACAGCTTAAGTTTAAACAGGTGACTGAATTCATAAGGGACAAAATGAAGAGATGACACTCCTGCTGAATTTCACTCATAAAGTCCGGATTTTGTACAAAGTATTTGGGTGTTGCATGTTAGTTATAAAATGATGTTTTTTATGACGTTTATGATGTTCTGATCTATGAGAAATGAGTATCAGTATGAGTATCATATTTAAGAACGACAAGCCTCTTTTTAAGGATCACCTGCCATTGCAAATCTGCTAATTCTGCATGCCTGTACATGCAACGGGTGCTCTGACCCTAATAATTTTTCCCAGGGTGAGGCTCTCAAGGAGAAACTGACCACCACCGCTGCTCACAGGCAAGCTAAATGCCAGCAATAGGGGCAATCCCACATCAGACACACACCCCCCAGCTTACACCCATCACGGTATCCAGGGCCTTTCAGCCAGAGGTCAGAGGTGCTCTTTAGATAAAGGGGCATACAAGAAGATCACTAGGGCCTAACCCTCTGACTCAAATCAGAGGCGAAGAAAGGAGTGAAAATGATACATTTCTCAGGCACAATGTGAGCTCTAAAGGTTCTTCTTCAGGAGTTCATATTGTCTACTTCTGCCTCTTTTGATGTTTTCTCTTTGGCTTAATGTTATTTCAACGATGGCTCTTCTCTTCTCCGCTCTCTAAAGGCTGAAGCCCATTTTTTGGGCCTGAGCTGTTTCTGATTGTCTCTGTCACGGGTGCTTTGTCTTACACAGGGCTTCCAGCAGCAGTGTTAAAGCAGAGGGTGGGGGCTGCATCAAAGCCAGAGTGAGATGGACTCAACACCAGTGGATTAAGTTCTTCTGCATGATAAAGTAGCTACCTAGGGGTGGTATTAATATGTGAAAGAATGTTATTGAGAGGGAATAAAGTGTTAAAAAAGCCCTGTCATTCTCTTCGTAATGTCTTAATCCTGCAGCCAACACAGAGGCCATGGGCCGGAGTTTGCGCTAATCACGGCAATGCCCATCTGTATTCCCTGTCCTTTAAGCTATTTAAACTCTGCCTGGATTCAATTATTAGCCCTGAGAGAGCAAGATGGCATATTAAGTTATGTGAAAGGGGATTCTGTGGGGACGCAAAGAAATCCCTGCTTTAAAGCGCAGAGGCATCAGCGCCACCACCTTAAGTTGAGTTAAACTGATTAAACAGAGTCTATGGCTGTGAAAAATCACGTGAAAATGAGCTAAAGAAAGTAGGAGCCTCACTGACAAAGCATCATCTAAACTGTTAATCATGCTGGATCTGGGAGATCTATGGCCTGTCAATTATATCTTCACACATCCCACGTTGTGTCATTCAGGGACTAAAACTGCTAGGAATATACTGCATCTTAGATATTTCCACTTTTACTCCTTTATTTTCCATATTATTAGACAGAAACGCCAGGACACTTTGCTTTGCCACAATTAAGGTTAGGTCTCACGTTCAAGAGGTGAGCTATAACATAATCCATTATTGTTCTTCACACATACTACAACATTTGCATGGTAAATGCATTAAATGGAGTTATTACTTGGCAAATGTTTATTAATTAGTCACTCTCACATTCTAGCAGAAGCAGACAGATAGACCCGCAGGCGTTTTTTGTTTTTTTTTCTTTTTTTTTTTTCTCTCTCATGTTGCATGTTGTTCTACACTGTGATCAGTGACTGAATCCTGACAGGGTATAGCATAAATGTCCATGGTGTGTAATGTAATTGATGTATAAGACTTTTTTTCTGGTCATTGGATTTGACACTCATCTTCACTTCATACCACCCCCTGCATTGAAGTTGAGAGCCGTATCATGAATAAGGCCTCAAACCAGTGAAAAGCTGGAGGAAACAGGTATATTAAAACCTCTCCATATCACTGCTCATTTCAAATGTTCAAAAATATTTGGTGCTCTAAGGGCTACATTTCTAAGAACTTCCCTAACTAATGAAATTCATTGCCTGTTGGCAACTATTTTCAAACAGAGCATTCACATAAAACCAAGATGCAATTTCACATTTGACAAAGCGCATGAATGCCAATCTCTTTCTGTGCTGCTTCTGTTCCATATGTGGACTAAATGACCACTCATACTGTCAGCACACGGTCAGATGAAGATGCAGTGGTGTCAAGTCCTCAGAATGCATCTATATCACATTTACTTGCTGTAAAACGAGCATTTAGTCCTAAGAGGAAGCAATGTACAGTTGAAGTGACATGTAAATTGGCGCATTTGTGCAGCAGCTTGGATCATTGCTGACCTTCACAGGCTTCTATGGCTCTATAATGGCATGTGTGCATTGTGTTGAGAATAGATAATGGTAACACTTTAGAATACTGTTCCATCATTAATGAGTAACTACACAGGAACAAATGAGTACAATATTAACATTTTAGTAACTACTGTTAATGGAAAAGAAATGCTGATTAATGAGTTAGTAAGTACTCTGTAAAAAATGACCGTGATTTTATTGGTTAAAGACTGTAAAAATGACGGTGAAAAACCATACTATATACGGTGAATAACTGTAATAGATCTAATAGTACATTTAATGTAATTTTACGGTAAAATACCATTAAATTTGCAGTTTTTGGAAGTGAAAAATAACAAGTCATTGTATAATTTACAGTGAAAAACTCTAAATTGACATTCCCACAGTTGAAATAATTGTATCTTCTTAGTTTTTTTTCTAATCAGTTATGTACAATAGGGTTTTATGTTACATCTAATGTTGTAAAATTAATGTTTATTGCATTTTTAAAATTTCATGTGTGTTAACATGATGGTGTTTAGTGTTTGTGTGAATGACACTGTGCACCTTCTATATATTAGTATTGTCCTTCTCAGCTTGTGGAAAAGCTGCTTGTGATGAGCTTTGATTCATCATGTGACTGTCATCACCACTGTGTTTGGTGGTTGTCAGTGTATTACAAAGGTACAAATCAGATATTAGTACTTCAATAGGTTGGTAAATTAACATTATATCAGTTAATGATATACGTTTTTTTTACCGTAAATTTAACAGAATTTTTTTTCAGTGTGTAAAATAAACAGTTATGGACCATAATCATTACAATATAAACCTTTAAATTATACGGTTTTGAACTGTAAAATAGACAGCTGTCCCGTAAAACCTAAAACGTTGCTACCGTATTTTTACGGTAAAGTTCTGGCAACCACAGCTGACCTTTTTTTACCGTAAATTTTACGGGGATTTTTTTTTTTACAACGTAATAGTGCTCAGTTGAATGCTGTAGTTAACTATTAGCTAATCAATAACTATTTTTTTCATACCTCCTGGAGGACTACTAAGAACTACTATATACAGGTTCAAAATTAATATGAATATGCATATTGTATAATTAATTTTAAAGTGAAGATGATGGTAACCCACTAGTAATGACTGAAATTATTGTAAGCTTTTGAGTTTTTTTTTTTTCAAGGTTTTGGATAATGACCCAAGTGTTACTACGTTGCTCTAAAGGAATTGCTAATAATTTGGAACAGTATTCTAAAGTGAAAAGCATGATAACTCACTAGTAATGACTAAAGTCATTGTAAGCTTTTGAGGGTTTTTAATTTTATTTATTTTTTGTAAGGTTTTGCATAGTTATGACTCAAGTATTACTACATCCTTCAGAAGGAATCACAGATTATGTGGAACAGTATTTTAAAGTGAAGATCATGGTAACCCACTAGTAATGATAGTAATGACTCAAGTATTACCAAATCTGTCCGAAGGAATTACTATCCAAACCTCAAATTTTTGCAATGACTTCAGTATCATGCTTTTCACTTTAGAATACTGTTCCAAATAAATAGTGATTCCTTCTGAAGGATTTGGTAATACCTAGTGGATTACCATGATCTTCACTTTAGAATTAATTGGTAGCACTTTATTTTACAGCCCTAATCCCCATGTACATACTATGTACTTATTATAGTAATTACAATAACTGGGTAATAACTAGGCCTGAACCTACCCCTAAACCTAACCTTAACTCATGTAGTTACCTTATATTACCCAGTACTTTAAGTACACTGTAAGTACACGCAAGTACTGTAAAATAAAGTGCAACCAATTAATTATACATTATGCATTATTCACATTAATTATGAACCTTCTTAGTCCTCTGGGAGGTATGAAAAAAATAGTAGTTATTGATTAGCTAATAGTGAACTACCGCATTCAACTGAGCGCTATTACTTACTAATTAGTTAATAGAGGTTACTAGAATGTTAATATTGCATTATTCTTTTGTTCTAGTTATTGATGTTATTAATGACAAAACAGTTATTAATGAAGAAACAGTATTCTAACGTGTTACCTAGGTAATGAGAATTCTGAACCAGTAAGCCACAACCTGAATCAGTGTTGTACTGAAGAAAGAATGACAATACAGGGCTATCGACTTTTATCTATTGGGTTTGGTGACTAATATGTGAATGAGGGTGATTTTGCATCCACTAATTTTTCCTTTAATATATGATAAAGAAATCCTAGAATTCACAAACCACAAAAAAAAAAAAAAAAAAAAAAACATGAATGCATGGTTTTATAAGAAATTTATATTACATAATTGTTTAAACATTTCAACATTGTTAACTTATGTACATATAAAACACAAATAATACTCAGTATAACTAATAATGTGTGTTTATGTGGGGATTATTATTTTATTTGCACTATTGCAGATAACTAATTCAGTGACCCTTTTAAAAATATAGAATATAAAATTTCAGCAAAATTTGTCAATTGTCAGCATATGAAATTGGCATCACAAACCAAAATGTTGGAGTGTAAAGAAATATATTGTATGTTTACTACTGTATTGTGTTTACTTGTGTATGTGTGTGTGTGTTTGTTTATACAGTAAGTAAACATACAATGTAAGTATATATTAAATAATAATATGTAATGTTTTATTTTGCTAGGAGCATATCGCTTCATGAGCATATTTCCTGCTGATAACACTATAATATACTGCTTTATCTTGTTGACCACCCTATTATTGAACACTTATGCTTGTGGAATAAATGTATCATGGCTGACTACAAATAGACCATTTTTGCAATTTTGTCTTTTGCTTTTTATGTAGGCCTACTGCAACATTTACAGCATTAGGTTTCATGTACAGTAATGTTGGCAACATAAAAAAAAAAAAAAAAAAATAGTGAGTGCACCATTAATTCACTGTGAATCCATACTTTAATCTGAGCAATAAAATGTGGAATAAAACTATAATAGCCGTCAACAACCTGCACTGGTGCCAAGGTCATCAAGTGATATATGGTAGCCCTTTAGCCATAAAAATGGATATAAAAAATTGAAGCTTGCTTTTTTCCTCTTCCCCCCCCTTACATTGATGCACATTTGCACCTCACAGCTCACAAAAACATGCCACTGGAATGCATGCTAGCCCAGAGGTGCAGCATACCTCTGTGACCTTAGTGACATGCAGTGGCAGAAGAACGTGATTTCTTCTCCTTTGGCACGATCGCAGGAAAACACTTCCCCTCCTAAACAGGCTGGGCATAGCAGTCATGGCAGAGCACACATCCACCAGGGAGCACACTGCAGCTGACACGCTGTATGAGGGCATTAACCTGGAGACAGGATGAGCGAGAGAACAGTGATGGTGAATGCATTCAGATTAAAGAAAGGAGGACGCCATTGTCACTGTGTGTTTGTGACTGCAGCGGGCAGAGCAATCACATGACCTTGCTGGCACAGAAAGGTTTACACAGCCACAAAATAAAAGAGAGAGATGCTATGAGTAAATCCTTATAGAGAAAACCTGAAAAGACAAGTTAAATTAAAGAGATAGATCAACCAAAAATTAAAATTATGTCATTATTTACTCACCCTCATGTCAATGACTCTTTCACCTGTGGCACATATTTTACATTTTAACCCATTCTGTAACATGATGAGGATGCAGAAACGATGGGAGAGAGTAAAGAGAATTTATTAAAGGAAATAAACAAAACACAAGGAACAGGCAAAACACTCAAAACAGAGAAAATCATAAAGAAGGAACAGAACTGAAACACGTGCCACAAAAAAACTGCCTAGACAGGGCAACACCAGACCCTGAACAAGGGAAACACAAGGACTGTAATACAGACAGGCACAAAGGGCAAACAAGCATAACAAGATATAGCTGGAAAAACGATCAATGAAACTAATCAACACAGAAAACTACAAACCGACTACAAGCTAAACAGGAAACAGGAACAAAACAAACAGAAACACAAAACAAGAGTCCCGAGCAGGGGTTGTGACACATTCAATTGTCTCATTATTTACCTAAAAATTACATCTGTCCTAGCTTTATTTGGCACATTTATGAGAGTTCATGAGACTAGTAGCGCTATCTGATTCATGAATGATTTGAATTTTGAGTTGAATCTTTTTGAAGAATCATTTGTTCCAGAAAAAAACTGGTTGATCACAAAACTGGTCTGAAAGATTTGTTCATAAATCAGACTGATTATTTTCAAGAAGTTCAACTCATTGAATCAGTTAAAAATCTTACTGAATATAGTGTATAAATCATATGGGCTGCCGATATCTTTAATGGTGCATTTGAATCATTTATTTTTAAAACGTGACAGCCTCAATTCACTTTCATTATTTTGAGTGTTAGGGTATTCTTCAAAAATCCACCTCATCCACAAAACAAAGAAAGTCACCGGGGTTTTGAATAGTGAGTAAAGGATGATAGAATTGTTATTTTTTGGTGATGCTATCCTTTAATATTTGTTCATGTGTACACTGGAAACCCTAACGCTCAAAATAATTAATTGTTTTGAGTAGGACAAGCTTAAATTAAACAAATTAGTTCAGTCAAATAAACTTTTATGAGTATTTAGTACTTTTTTTTTTTTTCAAGAGCTGATATATTTTAAGTAAATGAATTGTTTCATTGTTTTGAGTTTTATTAACTTATTTCTTTTAATTTAGACAAACTTAAGTTTAACTGAGACTGGGCTGGGATGTCTATTTCCTAGCATGCTTTGCCCATGGCACTCGAAAATGAGAGTAAATGCTGAAATTATGTGTTATATAATGTTTTGTGCAAGATTATTGTTAAGTGGTAGATTTAGTAGTGATTAATGTTTTGTTACGCTAATTTAGAAGAGTTTCTGTTAATGTGGGTTTTTGGAGAGTTACCATAGATAAAAATGTTTTTTTTTAAAAAAGTCACAAATGAGGCTCAGTCAGACCTTTATCCAGCACAAAATATATTAAACACTCTGCAAAAAACATAAACCCAGTTTGAAAATTTTAATTTTTAATTTCATTTGCCAAAATTAACTGTATATTTATGTTTATGCATACTCTTTTACATAAATTTGTACATAAATATGCTGTGTCCAACTGAATGTTCCCTGGGGATAAATAACGTAGCCTGTGAGTGTTTATTAAACCTTACACCACAATACAGGAATAAAACCTTATGTTTCTCTACTTTAGAATCCCATTTGAAAAGCTCCACTGGAGTAATTAGATCTTGTTCATCTTGTGGCCTGTGTAATGACAGGGCCCAAGAGTATCTGAGTAACGGTCGGATTGCACTTATTCTAATGCTCATTCCACCCCAGACACGCCATTGCCTTCCATTACAGCTTTGCGTGGCCAGGGGCATCTCTTTACAACACTTGGCAAAATATGGATCGCTCATTACCCCCAAGTCTAGAACAAAGAGTGAATGTGGGCCCTGTCAGATTCAGAAGAAGAAAAACAGTTATGTGTTTCTCACGCAGGAACACTGTGGGTTTTCCTCTAAGAAGAGCCTGATAATGTGATAGGAAATAATGGTATCAGGCAGAAGAAGATAGAATGGGGGATAGAGGATGAAAAAGTGGAAGAAATGACCTCAGGACAGTCTGGATAAAGAAGGAAATGCACATTCCTAACTGACCACTCATTCTCCATCAGAGTCATATTTTTTCCACTTCATGCTTGGATTCCCCATGAAGCACTCTCCCTCTGTAAACAAAACACACATTTGCACAGAAAATTACAAATGCAACGAGAAGGCGGCTTTACACTTAATGCTTCGGACACTGGAGCTCCTCCAAATCATAGAAAAGCAAGTGCTTACAGAAAGAATGAACTTCAGCATGGGTAAGCGTTTTCATTTGAGGGGGAGGCAGAGTCCAGATCTGTCTTGACATTTTCAGCATCGTACATTTGTAGGACAGCAATACTGCAGACAGATGTGGATACGCTCAGAGACAAGCACTAAAGAGCATTAAACTAATCCAGTTTGGAACTCTTCCCAGGGGTGTCACGAATGCCGTTCCAGAATCAAACGTTTACAGCTTCTTCAAATTTTGAAGTTTATAGGGTTTAATGTAACCTCCTTACGGAAGAGAAAGAAACTCGTCTGGAACACATGGAGCTACAACAGCAGCAAATCGCATCTGACACATATATCTCTTGTATCCGTTTATAAATAGCTTAATAAGTGCTCTTCACCCTCTTGCTTATACATAGAGAAGAATGAGAGAAAATATTCTACTTTTGAGCACTATAAAATACTGTAAAACACTGGTAAACACAATTAAATCAGCTAAGATCTCATTATTAATTTGTGAAATAATCTTTACCGTTTGCATATGCGATTCAGTGTTTAGATCTACAGTTTGCTTACCAATGTAAAAACTCTTCAGGGAGATACAAGTGTTTTAGAGATGCCTAGACCTTCATGAAGTCCCTGCACTGGTCAGCAGGGTGAATGAAGAAAAGGTCACTTATCTTATTAATGTTACTTCTGTTAAAGGTAATTGCAAAGATTCCACACCTAAAACAATCCCTCCATTTCTTCTCAATAAAGATACTTGCAGTGAAAGTTCACTCTCATTATCTAACACAGGAAAGCAAACTGTGTGACAGGACTGAGCATAATTATTACATACTGACATATGCTAATAAGATGCTGAACCCAAAGTAACACTTCATCTGGAATAGTTAAATTATATCATCTTGGCGCAAACTCCATCACACTGAGTACACTGGAGGACAACTGAACACCGTAAAAACACACCTTAAAGCTGCAGTCCGTAAGTTTTGCCTCTTTGTCGCCATCTCTGTTTGAAACCTGCAATTGCAGTTATTTGCGAAATTATAATTTTTACGTGTGTTGTGGATCGGCACGGCTCCTCAGCGCGGATGAATCTAATGTTTGCTGTCAGTCACTACATTGGTGATACTGTACTTCAGAATCACAGATTCTATGTCTTGGAAGTATGACCAAAATAAGAATTTTCACAGGAAAATGTCATCTAAAGGAGTAAGTAACAAATCTGCCACTTTTGTTCTGACCAACTGAGAAAAAACCATAAATAGCGCTGCCAATGCTGATTAAATCTAACGATCGCTTAGCTCGGATCACGCCAAACCGTGCAAATAATTATTATTGTTATACTTTGTTCTCAAATTGTTAATG
This sequence comes from Mylopharyngodon piceus, assembly GCA_039654765.1. Classification (NCBI taxonomy): domain Eukaryota; kingdom Metazoa; phylum Chordata; class Actinopteri; order Cypriniformes; family Xenocyprididae; genus Mylopharyngodon; species Mylopharyngodon piceus. The sequence continues at coordinate 8,794,499 of CM077460.1, read as the reverse complement.
TTAACAACATCAGCATTGTGTGACTATGTGTATGTAGTGTGTGACCGGTAACACTTCAGTATAGGGAACACGTATTCACTATTAACTACAACTTTTGCCTCAATTAACACCTAATTTACTGCTTATTAATAGTCAGTAAGGTAGTTCTTAAGTTTAGGTATTGGGTAGGATTAAGGGATGTAGAATAAGGTCATGCAGAATAAGGCATTAATATCTGCTTTATAAGAACTAATAAACAACCAATATACTAGTAATATGCATGCTAATAAGCAACTAGTTAATAGTCAGAATTGAACCCTAAAATAAAGTGTTACCGCGTTACCTGTAGATTTCAAATTCTGTAGCCACTCCGCAGTCCGAAGTCTTTTGCTTTTGACTACGGGTGAATTTCCAGTTGTCACTGTCATTTTGGACATTTCTGGATTACAATTTGCCATTAAAATGATCAATTTAATTATTCCAGCTGCTGTGAGAAAACGCTTTAAATGATCTGCTATATGTTATAAATGATACTAGACGTGGCGTAATAACGCAAAGATGAATGGCTACATGCTCGAATTTCCCGCAGAAACCCACCAGTACCGATTTTATTATAAAACATTATTACAAGCTTACCGTTGTGAACAGGGCTAAGGTAAGGAGATATTTTTGAACACTGGCTGGTTATGTACTTGCTCAAAAATTGATTTTGGATAATTTTTAACAAAAAAAAAAAGTTACGGACAGCAGCTTTAAATTATTAATAAGGTCACCTCATCATCATCATCATCTAAAATAACTTTTTTGACTGTCGCAGTACCATGACTGATGGCTAATATTTGCTTTAGCATGTATCACATGACAGTGCAAAACAAACAAACAAACCAAAAAAAAAAACACTCTTTGGTCATCCCCTTGCATTTAGATCTGGCCCTTCATCAACTCATTACAGTAATACTTGTCATATGAAGCTGTTAAACTGAAGCATATTTCCATACAGACGCTCAGTTAGACGGATGAACCTCCTAGCACTTTGCGTTCCTCACAATCCTGGCCTGGCCTGGTCATCTCCGCACGCCATCCATGCTCATAGCCCATTTGTGAACGCTAATATCAGCCAAGGGACAAAGGCGGGGGTGCATGTGTGCGGGTCGTTAGTGAAAGCAGCAGATCTGTCCACATCGTTAATGATCAGGCTAATTGAATCCCTCTAATTAGCCGTGCACACGCCTGGTGGATCAGCTTGTTGCTTTTACATACATGACAAGGGAAGAGAAAGAATTGAGCTGGTGCTTTCAAACCACGAGACATCTTGAAGTGCAAAAACATCACTTCCCACCCCACAACCCCCACCCCTCCTCCTCGGCCCCCACGGGCTCCTCCGCTGCTGTTTGTGGTGGCCGATATAGGTTAAAGCAAACTCTCATGCTCCGTGAGAGGGAGCAGGCCATGTAATTTAAATTCTGATGACATTTACTGTCAGGCAGTATTAGTGCACTGGCATCCTCCTCTGCCTGGGCATGAATCTTACTCAGCACCAGCAGGCCGCGGGGGCCGAAGAAAGACTCTCTCTCTCCTTTTCTCTCTCTCTCTCTTTCTCTACTGTAATTGTCCCAAGGACCCCCGTCAGTCTCTGGCAAAGAATCCTAGCCTTTTTGCCCAACACCCCCCCCTCCACCTAATAGGCCCCGAATTGGAGAGTTGTGCTGTTTATTGCCTGGTGGAATGTCACATATACGGGTCATGCACGGTGATTGGGCAGACACCTTCAAACTGCATTCTGGAAGATGTGCCCTCTTGTTTACTCCGCGCCAACGTAATGTTGCTCTGCAAACACTTTTTGAACAATTCGGAAATGCATTTGAAATTAGTCTCATAGCAGACGTCACTGCTGCTTACCAGGCAAATTAGGCGAACTAAATTAAGAGGCTAAACAAAAATGCTCTGTATATGTGTGCTTCTGCTGTGTGTTTGCAGTTTTATCTCTTGAGATAAATACATTAGACAAGGTCTGAGCTTCCAGCAATGACGCGACCTTGAGTGAGTAATGCAACAGCAATAATCAGACAGGGCCACAGGCCTATGACCTCAGGATTAATGGGGGCCCTTTTAAAATGTAAAAAAGAAAAATTACTTAACTGCATATGCTAGGGATTGGCAAATTAGAGAGCTGTACTGGAAAGTGTCTTTGTGTTTACAATCTGAGCGTAATTTAATCATTTAAAATTCATGTACAATTCATGTGCATTGTATTATCACAGACCATACCACCAAACTCACATTCATATTTTAACTATTAACATTTTAACTGTTATACATATGTCATAACCATGTAATAACATATGTAATTTTCAAATTTCACACTGGGCAGGTCAAAACCATCTCACATGAGAAGTGCACTCTTTAAAATTAATATGTGAGATGGGGAAGTCAAGAGTCTTTCATTTGTCTCATCTCTCATGTTTGTCAGCAGAATCGGGCGGTAAACGGGGATTTAAAGGAGTATAACGGAGCCTTTAACTGACAGCTCTGGAGCACTGACAGGTCCTTGGGAAATTAACAAAGACTGCATGGAGCACATGTCATATATCATAGACTCACCACGTACCCTCAACACTACCTGCAAGCTATGATTCTGTACTTTTCTCTCCCTGCACACTCAATAAAAGCATGTGGGGGTGGAGTGTGTGTTGTGAGCTGCAAGCCTAACAGCACAACATTTAGCCTGTTTTTCACTGTCATGTTAAAATATACACGCAAGTGCAATCTACATTAAGGAATTTAAGTCCTATTTCCATATTCCCAGACCACCTACCCAACAGCACTCTGTGTACACAGGGCAGAAGGAGCTGTGTGGTTCTGATGACACATCTACAAACTAAACCATCTGCTATACACACAGCTGCTGCCAATTTTAGGAATTGTGGGATAAATAAATATGCAGAGAGTAAAACAAAACAATAACAGACAAGCAGCTAAATACCAATTCAATTAACACATATCTATGACGTCTAATGGTGCATATTAAAACTGTTGGGCTGGACCGCTTTATAACATGTGCAGATCAGTTCAATGTGGACAGAGAGAATACTAAGCAAAGATGGTTCCTACCAAAAAAGGACCCAGTGATCATAGTCTAGCCGTAGAAATAATGGAAAACAAAGATAAACATTTTTATTAATTATATATATATATATATATATATATATATATATATTTATATATAATTATTTATTACATTTTTCTTTATTGTATATTATATGTTATTTATATAGCCGTAGAAAAAACGGAAAACAAAGATAAACATTTTTATTATATATATATATATATATATATATATATATATATATATATAGACACACACACACACACACACATCAAACTTTTATGAGGAAAAAAATGCAATGCCTGTTTAACATTTACATAAATTCTCAACATTACAGATTTTTTTCTTTATATCCATTACAAGCACAAATGCTTTCTCATTTACACCCGCTAACTGATCCAGATTGCTGTTAGATTGGTTTCGTTTTGGTTTGTAAGAAGCATAAACAGATTAGAGCAAACTAAGCTTGAGATCTGTTTAGAAAAGCTGACCACTTCTCAAAAGATCTAAAGGTTTTAAAGAGAACCCTGAGAAAGACACAATCCCCAAACAATGAAATGCATTTTGGAGGCTGAGTCAAGCTACATTCCATAGTTTAAACAAAATTATATATAGGCATAATGTTCAACATTTGCGGCAAATATATATTTACAGCATATATTATTCTAAATGATCAAAAATGTAAATTACCTAATGAATTAAAAGGAACACTGTAACAAAAAAAAAATGGATTGCAGAAATGTAACTGTCATGTGCAGAACAAACGGTTACATTTATCAAGGCTCAAAAAAGTAGCAAAACTCTGATTATTGCTCCCTTTCCTCTTTTTCCTTTCCTTATTCACACTGTTCACATTTAATGGAAGGAGAAACTATTTTTTCTCTTAATTAAAAGTTGGTGAGGACATCATGATGAGCACATGACAGAAAGCCATTATTTCTTGAATTTTAATCTGGTCCTGGTCATTCAGGGAAAGTAGACCCATGCTGACTTCCTCTTTAAGTGTCGCCGCTGCTGACCAGTATGATGATTTCTCCTCTCCCAGGGTGGTTCTCAAGTAGAAGTGGAGAAAATTGGCAGAACTTAAATTGGTGGCATTTTGTGGTCTTTAAAAGAAGGGGGTCTCATTAAAACTAGCCAAGAAAGGCCTTCAAGTTTTTGCTGTCATTAGTTGGCGTAACTGTGGATAAGAGGAACTACAATTATGGATGCGGGTAAATCTTGTTGTCAATTTGTGGCTGATGAGGTAACACTTCTCTGGCCCCTGAGCTAAATCTGCCCTCGTCAGGCCTTCCACACTCTAATGACTGGCATCTCACATATGTATACCACATCCTTTAAAGGCTACATGTTTGAGTTTTGCATCATTACAGAAATACTTTGAATAATTTGTCATTTTATATATTTCAATAGCTTCAAATAACAACGTGGGTCGGATGTACAAATGACTACAGATAATATAATGACATCCATCTGATGTTCTATCATATTACGCTACAAATACAAAAACTCTTGCTCATTTTCATGGCCATAAACAAAGAAAAACTAATTCTTAAAATGAATCAATGTGCATCTTAAAGGGATAGTTCACTCAAAGATAAAACAGTCATTGTTTACTCACAGAATTGTTGCTTTTGAGTAGACTAACCCTTTAACTGTGCTAGTAAAAGCATTTGGTCCTGACCTTAATTTCATATGATTTCTAAACTACACTGTAAAAAGAATTGTTGGTTTAACTTAAAGTAAGTTACCTGGTTGCCTTAAAATTTTGAGTTCATTGAAATTAAAAATTTGAGTTAATACAATGAAGGCAATTGGTTTAATCAACAGAAACTCAAAATATTATGTTATGTGAACTACATTAATTATCTAAATTGATTTGACAAAAGAAAAAAATGTAGTGATAACAAATCATGAATATAATTTTTTACAGTGTAAACATTTGCATCAGTTTATAAGCAATTAAGTGTCTTAGCAGTCACTCAGTAGTTACTGCTAATTATCAATTAATTTTAGTTTAGTTGTTGCATATATCCATTACAATGTACATTTATGAATTGAGAACTAGGATCGTTTTGGGATTTATTGTCACAGTTGTACTGTTCGGTGATGTCGAAAGTGTCTTCTGATTTAATTGGGCTGTATCATGTGCTTTGTGGCTGGTGTGAGGAGTAATTTTCACACATCGAAAGGTCAGCCAGCATGGCTTGAAAAACAGTCTGTCTAACTTAGACTATTAATACATATTGGACACCCAGCTTAACTTTACATACCTCACATACAGAAGTAATATAATGTGCCACTTATAAAACTATAACTCCTTCTATAAATTTTGATAGGTCTAGAGATAGACTTAATGGAAAGCGAATAAGGTCTATTATCTGGATTCCTTTTGGCCCCCCAAGTGACTGGGTGATTAGTGCGAGTCACTTTTATCCTGGTAGGTCTGTCCACAGCTTTCTGAATCAATAGAGAGATATCAATGGCTCTGGAGGGAGGAGGCCACACTTCAAGGGGACGTAATACCCATACAAACAGTCGCTGGAGAGAATGCTGTGGAACGCTCCACAAACACATTCAAGAGGACGAGATGCTTTCAATGAACAGACAATTGACTTAGTTAACATTGCCCAAGAACTGCGCTCTGACTGGTATACTTCCTCTAATCGGCAAAGCTGTTGCTCGCCTTCCTTGCTCTTTTACAAAGTCTAAAAAAAAGTATTTTTCTGTTGAATTAATTTGAGGATATGGCATCACACTTACACTTGAAATGTAATAGTAAAAATGTGATAATTTTGCAAAGACATAACACATATAAGCATCTAAAGATGTTTTCGCTAAAGATGTGATTGTGACGATTTTTTTTTAATCTGAGAAAGAAAAGAATTTGATTTGTTTTATCCATTTTATATCCATTTTCAAAGATTAAACACAAGCACTCGTGACCAATCCGAATTTCATTTCACAGTGTGTGTGTGCTAAGAAGGATTAAACATTTGGGGAAATTACTAAAGTACTGTAGCTGATTCACCATTCAATTTGGACTTAGAAAATAAAGAAGAAAAATGAAAGAGAAAAAGAAAGCGGGGAGGTGGGTAAAAACAGGTCCAGGCGTAGCAAAAGCCATGGTCAGGGGTTTAAGAAATTAGCAATGCTCAACTGGAACGGAAGTACCGCAACAGGACCTCCACACCAAAGGTCCTCTAATCATATGTAACATCTACCATTGGAACGTAGTGGAAGGAGTTTACAATAAGCTTAACCCCAACTTTTATTTTACGCCCAGCAGGCTCTTCCCTCCATGTTGTGCACTTTGAACACTATTTTGTTATTCTGATTTCACTCAGGGTCCTAATCCAGATCTCCCTGTTTCCCAATAAAACGCTGCCGGTCTCAAAGCTTTCAAATTTCACTCTCAATCCCTCACTCAGCCTTAAAGAACTCTCCAGTCCTTCAAACAAATGAGCTCATAGAGGAATGAAAGTTAGCGCTTCATTATTATACCACCAGGTTCTGGCTTAATTCTCTGTAACAGTAAAACTTGCCATGCTCCTCTGCACTTTCATTTTGTGGCAAGATGTGAATAAACTCCCCCCAAAAGCTCCATCTGCATCGCACATCATATTTTTGTGAACAGCCTGGTTTAATTTGGTGGACACCATACTTATCATAGAGCAAACCATTTTTGGGCCTTAGTGGGCTGGCTGGTGCAGACGTGGGAAGGGACTGGGGGGGCCTGGCCTTGAATTAGTTTGGCTCTGTACGTAATTCTCCCTCAATGGGCTCCTCCATTCCACAGAAAGGGCTTGAAAAGGAGACACAGAGTTCGATTGCTCAATATTCATCTACATTTTTCCCCTGGATGGGCACAATATGGCGGGCTTAATTAACTTTTCTCAAAGGTGAAGCAGTGCGCACCATCTGCTGTGAGACAATCACGTTTCTATGCCTCTGCCAATAATCCCGTTACCCCTTTTAAGAACAGGGGAGCGGGGAAAAGTGAAAGAGAGAGTGCGAGAGAGAGATAAACTCGAAAAACAAAACAGTGGGATCCCGAAAATCATGGAGTCATGTGAGACATTTAGCATCTACTCTGCACGAGAAGCACCACCTTCTCCTGAACTTTTTTTTTTGAACCACAATCCTGCCTTGGGTCCTAGAGCACTGAAACTGCTGAGTGGCAATTACTGTAAGATGTTCTTTTGCCTGCAAAACTTATTTAATTCAGGGTGCGTCTTTGTGAGCCCTGCTTGAGAGTTCAGTTGAAGGTGTAGGATTTTCATAGACGTGGTTGCAGCCTTATTTTCCAATTCTGATACTTGATACCTAATATTATCTTCAAGGAAGATAAAATACTTTTAAAAGCATCAACTACACATAATTCCTTAATAAATCTCAAGGACCACACAACGCAATCAAGGGCCAAGTGAACTTGCCCCAAAGCGGGGTCATTATTTGATCTTTGTGGCTCTTAATCTGATTAAGTCATTGTGGAGGTAAACTTCAGACCCAATCTTGTTAGCAGCTGGCCCAGATGGATTACGAAGGCCAGTGAGCTGGAAAATGAACTGAGCAGTTCAGCTTTGGACTTGCTCTCTTTCAACATCTTCTTGGCCTCTTCTTCTGCGCCTTCTGCTCTCCTTTCTGTTGGCCCTTCAAACGAGATATTATCCCCAGATTCTGCACTTGCATGAGCCCATGACGCTTTTCTTCTCCTCCATCTATGTCTTAGCTAAGCGCAGACAATGACAAAAGAGCCCAGCCCTTTCTCAAAGGTCTGGATTCCAAGACGTTGTTGGCACAATTTGACCGAAACTTGCACCGGTTAACCCTTTAGGCTGGTGGAAGTATGCGGCGAGGATTCGCCCTCTCGTTTGTAAATGAACAGAGTTTTCTCTATTTCTCTCTTTCTTATTATTCTTTAAATTATGCAAATGCTTAAGATGTGTGGTCTGGCCGAAGACACTCACAGTTTTGCTTGTGGTCTTCTTGTGGCATTGAGTGCTTTTACAGTGAATGCACACCACAGTCTAAAGCACAAAAAGTGCCCTTTAAGGCTGAAAAGAGTTCAAAGCATTCAAAAGACAAAGAGGACTAAGCTGGGATTTTTTATGTACACTGAAAAGAAGAATAAGATATAAGTTCCCTATTGCTGCCCGTTATGACACTGGCTCCCAAATCAAAGCATTATGCTCAAACATAAAGGCTCCTGAAATTTTCTCTTGCGCACCATATGCAAAGAAGAAACAGCGAACGATTTCAACAGGCTGCCATTTTGTTACACGAACTTCTGAATGCTCTTTTTGACACGCCATTGAGGGAACAAGGAATTCAAAAGAGGTTATATTCGATCAGGTTTTCTGCCTCAATAGGTTATAATCAGTGCTAAAGTATTGAGCGCAACACAGTGTGGAGAGCCTCTAAGAGCCTTAATCAGGAGGTTTTTCTCACTCTTATCGCCTCCCATACGGGGCTAACCACGCACTGAAGTGCTCCCTTCTATTGATTATCTGGATGGGAATTTAAATATTAATACTCTGGCCAGGCCTGGTAGGCACTCGCTCATCGGTTGTGTTTCATGGCAGAGCACTCATTCCCCAGATTAAAAGCAGTCCTAGGTTTTGCTTTCTTTCAGTCTTTTTTTAAAGAGCAATCCTGATCTCTTTGGAGAGCGGGAGGGAAAAAACTTCAAGGGTGAGCCGTGTGGAGAAATGAGACTCTACAGCAATTTCAAAGGAGAGGACTCTCCTCGAGGCTTGATCTACTAACGATTCAAGAATCACATACTGGTCATTTAGACACTGCAGAGAGAGAGAGAGATTTAAATCTTCACTTTGGAATCATTGCATATCTCTTTCGTTGAGTGTGCAACAACAAAAAAACAAAAAAACAAACAAAAAAAAACAATCTATTACAATTTAGAAATTATCTAATGAACTACAGCCGTATGTGTATTTGGTTTCTTTTTTCTTTTGCCAGGGAGGGCAGCACTACATGAGCAGTTTGGGTAGGTCTGTGCAATAGGAGCCTGCCCCCGTGCAATGCTCTTTTGATTTGTGTGCTTCAGAGACATTAACCCATGGAGCTTTAGCCAGCCAACCCACTGGATTTAAGGGCAGTCTTGCCCCCAGGGTCCGCTTGCACACAACGGGGACAGAAACATGTTTACATCAACCTTGGTGTGGGACTGCCACTTGGTCATCCCCAGCTCACATACACAAATGCACAAACAGAGAAACGTTCTGGCCCCACTTGACATAAAACAAGCAAGACGCCACAGAGAATATAGCTCTGTTACCAATCCAACTTGCGATAAAGGCAAGGGAAGTTGTGATTTGATGAAAATAATTGAGAGTCTGGTATTTCATGTCTTCGCTTTTCTATGAGATATGTTTAACTAGAAAAAAAAAAAATTATATATATATATATATATATGTATATACAGTCAAACCAAAATTTATTCAGACACCTTGAACATTTCATTCATTAATACAGTTTATTCACTATAGTTTTAAAAAATTGTAATAAAATATGACAAGATCTCAGAGTTAAACTGTGTCAGAAAAAAAATAATCTTAATTATGTCAGATAACACTTAAGCAAAACATGGTCAGATCAAAGCGTCTGAATAATTTTTGGTTCCAAATTTTTATCAATTTTTACTGGTAGTCCACTGTATGAAGAATTTTTGGGTATAATATGTCATAGTTTACTTTATTTTGCTATCCTCACTTACATAAATGAACTATAGTGTCCTGCACCCACTAGTAAAAATATATCAAAAAAATCAAAAATGTCTGAATAATTTTTGGTTTGACTATATATATATATATATATATATATATATATATATATACAGTCAAACCAAAAATTATTCAGACATTTTTTATATTTTTGATATATTTTTATTAGTGGGTGCAGTATATATATAATTTATCATGTATACCATAATGAAAAAATATATATATTATTATTATTTTATTATTTAAAACCATTTCAAATGTTGTTCTCCATTTTCTCTGCATGTGCTTTCCTGTTTGTTCTTGTTTCTTATCCAATAAAGGCAAATAAATTATTAAGTCATACAATTAATACTTTAAGAGAAGTTCATTTTTAAAGCCCCAATATACTTAAAGCGAAATCGAAGAATGAACTGGTGTGACGTCATTTCAAACAAAAACAGGCCAAAATGAAGTTCGTTTGGAGTTTGTTTCAGGTGTTGGAAACAGCTTGCAATGCAAACTTTCGTGGAATTCTTCTCCAGATCATTTCCTCTGTTGAGTCCGTCCATCCACGAGCGAAAACATAAACACAGTAGAGCTGCTTTATAGTAGAGACTGAAGTGTATTTCTAATTGAAAGCAACACTGACACTGTTTTTTCATGTTTAATACTGTAAAGCTGTTTGGTTTAAAGCAATCTATTGTATAAAGTGCTATATAAATAAACGTGAATTTACTTGACTGGAGTGCTGAATTGCAGAGCTCGTGAAACATCCACATCGCTATGATCAGATGTTTTCTTTACTGCTGTTTTCTCACTCCTGTAATTTTTGTTCTGTTTATTTTGTTATTGTGAGGAAAGTGCACAGCACATATTTACACATTCATCTAAACGCCACTCTCAGCAGCATGGGCGGCGTCGGGATGTTCGCCAACAGTATACTGTTGCAAAGGTATTTCTAACTTCTTTTTACCCCTAAACGAAGAAACAAAAAAGAACTTCGCTGTGAGTATATTGGGGCCTTTACATCATTTTACTAGTGTGTGCAGAGTGCTTATTCTGTTAATAGTGAGTTCAGATACTTTGACAGAGGACAATGGTATACAACACTTATAATGGTTGTGCTCTTTCTTTCAGGAACCTCAATAGTTAATAATCCTTCAGAGATGATGTTGTATTTCAGAAGCTCCTCAGTCCCAAAATCAACAAGAGCAGACTCTGTTTTATATGAGAACCCACCAAAATCCATCAGAAATGCCAAAATCTGCCCAGCCAAATGTCCAACATTGTACAGAGTGACGGCAGAGAGCATTAATGCAGGAACACAGAGGTTATTAGTATCACCGCATGGTGTAGCATAAAGCAATCAGCTTCAGAGTGTGTCTCCCTCATCTTACACCCTGCCTGTTCTCTCCCTGCCGAGCCGCTCAACACACAGACCAGCAGCTAATGATGCTGGACAGAGACGTCAGACTGCAGCAGTCACAGCCTGGCTTGATAATGCTTCTCTCCCTACACCTCCTCATCAGTGACAAGACACAAGATACCAGGGATTTTCAGCTGAGGTTCTTTCTGATGTTTGTTTGTGGTATGATTGCAGGGGGGCGAATAAGGTGTCAAGTATGATTGAAATGGAAGCCAGTTGCTTCTATTGGTTCTGACAATAGCACTGAAGTGTTGTACAGGAAGTAATGCTCAGGTGAGATACAGCCTTATCTAAACATCCTTTACATTAGTGAGGGAACTGCAACTTTTGGACAAAGTAAAAAATGGTCTGTTTCTATTTGGTTTCAGCTCTGCACATTCTGACTGTTTCATGTTCTCATATTACAGAATAATTGACCCTCGTTATTATAAATTTGCTTAGCACATAAATGAAAATGATGTCATTATTTGCACCCCCTCATGTAATTCCAAACCTGTATGAGTTTCTTTCATGCATGGAAAACAAAATATGAATTTTCAAATAATGTCCTTACCACTGATAATATAAGGATGTGATATGTGATATTGGTGTTTACAATCCAATGTGGTCACCAACTTTTTTGACTCATTCACTGATTTTGAATCATTCAGACATGTTTTGTTTCCTGAATCAACTGGCCAATTAAAAAAGAACGACACATTCACAAATCGGACTACTTGTCTCATAATTTTCAGTGAATAATAATTTAAATTTCTGTTTTTTAAACAGATATATATGACTTCAAAAGACTTGAAATATAGTGCACGAGTCATATTGACCACTTTTATTTATTCATTTATAATTCTGCAGCTTCAGCTTCATTCCTCATTGACTTTCATTATTTTGAAAAGAGTGGCCATGATATCAAGGGTACGGATCTGATGTATCCATGGAAAAATAAATTCATATAAATAGCCGATACAAATTATTGTAATGTAGATTACATGTAGACAAAGATGAAAAGAAAAATATAGAAATACAGTTTCCAGATTTATTTAGTACAGCATATCCAATTTTTGAAGTCCCAACAACATTTGACATTAGATATCTCTATGGTAGTAACACATACAGATAAAACTCTGAACAACTTTAAACTGTTCTGTCGCTCCGCCCTCGAGACATAGCAATGAACTGACAATGAGACATCACAAGACAAACACAGACACAAAGAACAACATGTCAGTGCAACCGAGAATCTTTTTTTCCGTCGAATAAATGGCATCCGAGTCATTTTCCTATGTGATGTGTGAATGATACTTGCCACCATCCATCAGGAGAACGGCTAAAGGAGGCCAGGGAGACATGCCTCATACAGTGGACACTCCAGGGAGCTCATTATTGAACCTATTAATCTGTTATTTGACCCTGGTGAGAGCACTGGCCAATTTAAGAGGCACCTAAGCTTGCTTTCTCGAAAGATCAAGAACGAAAACACCCTGTCTCTCTTTAATTCAGCAGAGCTGCTTACAAATTTATTGATAGCATAATCTAATAAAATACTCAGCAAGTGTCCAGATAATTGATTGGAAAAATGTGAACTCAAGATTTATTTGGAAGGACCTTTTGTTTACTAGAAAAACTCAAAAAAGCAAGTGATACTATGGCCTTTTCCAGGTGGGGGCACATTAATTTGATATGCTAATTGAGTACTAATTAATTTAAGAAATAATCTGATAACACATAATGTCAATGTGAGTGCACATATTTTATTACAGTGTAGTTACAATGTAACTAGACTTGAACTGAATAGGGGTGTAAAACACGTTTCATCATGATACAATCTGATAATATCGATTCTCTTAGCTATTTATTGCGCTTTTCCACTGCGTGGTATGACTCGACTCGGCTTGGTTCGGCACAGCTCGGTGCGCTTTACTTTCGGTTTGCTTTTCCACTGCAGTTTAGTACCGCTTCAAAGTGGGTGGGATTATAGACTGATCGTATAGTTGTGCCGCCTCTACTGCCGTGGATGTGCTCCTCGTCTACTGACCACGATACAGCCATTTCTTTTTTCAAGTTGCGTGCGACGGTCGTTTAAAACAAGTCGTTTAAAAAAAGATCATGCGAACAAATGATACTGCAGTGTCTGTTACTGACTATTTAAATCTAGCGGGTTTGGTGTCTCGTGTTTCAAATCCAGTGACGCTGGTAGTGATGATTCTCTCTTACCAATCAGTAAACTGCAGTGTTTACACGTCACATTTAGTATCGGTACGGCTCGCTTGGAACCTCAACCGAGGTGGTACTATTTAAGCGAGCCGTACCGTTCCGTACCGAGCCGTCCCATGCAGTGGAAAAGTGCCAAAAAGTGAGCCGTACCAAGCCATACCGAACCGTACCATGCAGTGGAAAAGCGCCATTATATACAGTATATAATTCTATATATACACTGTATATACTTATTTTATTGTACTAGAGTAATTATCACATTAAAACTGTAGGCTACACTGTAATTAAACATGTTATCATATACAATTGAACAATTGAAAAAAGATCACCAATCTTGCAATGACAGACAAGGCTAATAATAACAGACAAGGCTATGTTGAGAATGTGTCATGATTGAAGCAGTTTCAGCAACCTCTGCATAAGAGAGCAAGTGAGTAGTAGAGGGCTTTCAATTCCTCCTTTCAGCAGGTGTCTGACTGCTAATCTTCAGCCAGGTGCACAACTCAGCACTTTATTAAGTTAAAAACAATGTCATGCCCTCAAGCGCTCCAATTCACAGTGGCACCTATACACCACACAGTTAAAGTGGCTCTCTAATATCTCAGAGACAAGGAGACATCATCCTCAGAGTCACCTCTGTGCCTGGTTCAGCTAGTGTTCTACAAACTGATTTTCAGTCATAAACTTTACATTTGCCAAAATAATTTTTGTTATTAAAATCCAGCCCAGGTGAGAAAATGTAACGCGAAAGTAATGCAGCTCATTACTTTCCATAAAAAAGTTACTAAGTAACGCAATTAGTTGCTTTTTTTAGGGAGTAACGCAATATTGTAACTCACTATTTTAAAGGTACCGCACTATTGTAACGCACTACTTTAGAAGTATGCTGATATGCAATAAAAATGGAAATAAAATAGGTAGTTGCTCTTTTAATAATATAGTATACTGTAGCTAGTACGTTTTATACATCAGTCAGTTTTTGTTTCTATGTTGTTTCCCGAAATTAGTTTTGGACACACACATATTTACTGAAATTTCATTATGTCTAGACAAATGGCATTCACATGGTGAATGTTAGCCAGTACCGCTGCCTAATACTAACCAATCAAGTGTTTCGGCACAGGTGATTATTGCCACAACAACTGAAACAGAGCCCCGAAAGCATGCAATTTGTTATTTCAGAAACTAATGAAAGCTCTGTCATGATTAGAGAGCCTGCATATGTCATGAGAAAAGGCACAGTTGCTTCTCTATTTTTGAAAAGAGAGTTTTATTAATTACTACAGAACTACAAGATACATTGTTTGCTGATCTTTTGTGATTTTAATCTTCAGCAGGAGTTAAGTTCATGTAATATTACTCTCCCTTGATCCTGCCGATTTGTTCCTTAAATCATCTAGAGTAAGCCTTGTTTTAATCTTTGATTACACTGCTCTCCTCAAAACACAATGCAACTTAAATGATGTCCTGATGTACACAATTGAATTAATTGACTAACAGCAGGTGTCGAATCTAATGCTATACATCAATACAGGGGGATCACTGGATGAGCAGGGAATCAGATAGCTGTGTCTGAGGGATCCATTGGAAAGCTAATCAGCCTCTCAGTGGACTGACTGCAGCTGCTGTTGGTGACGCCCCCAGTATTTACACCGGGTGTCTTTTCAACTCTGAGAGCAGCTTTAGAGAGCTTACTGTAAGATCAGTGTTGGGTGCATTTCGTAGGACGCATGGTAGGTGGGGAGATGCTTGCACGGTCTACAAGAGATGTCACGACTGAGGAACATCATTAGTTGTCCCACTGGGGAGACAATGGAGCCTCTGTAATCCTATCTACCCCTCCCCTGAGTTTATAAGATCACACATGCGTGGAGGAGAGAGTCTGGCCCCATGGTGGTTCCTCTGCTTCCAAGCCATAAACTGCTCAGTTGCAACTGTATATGAAGATGACTCAACAAGCTGCCAAGTTACATGGTTGTATTCCTAAAATTGATAAGATATTGAAGTGACCACAACAACTTTAGAGAGTTAAGCCTGTGACCAAACTGACATCTAAGAACTAGCAGCGACAAGTCGACTGTATTGTTGCCTCACATCGCCTGCATCTGGGCCATAAAGATGCGCTTCAACACACAAAGACTACAGCCAACGGCCAACTAGCATGTACATTCTGCTCCTGCATAAGAGGAAACTGTCTATACCCGCAGGTGGCAGAGGTCTACATTTGTCATTCAAAAAGGAACACTAAAACTAGTGCTGTGTCCCAATTCTCCTACTTATACTATGCCCTAAAAGTAAGTACTCCTGAAGTGAAGAGTGTAGCAGAAGAGTAGACAAGCTTTGGGACATACTATCACGTCATATAACTACGCCTTTAATGGACGCTCTGTCGCATAGTTACGCGCATCCTGCCATGTAAACTGGCCTGTCATTTATCTTGTCACAGTTAACATCCTCCACATTTAATTTAATTGAATGTATTGGAGAGAAAAGAAGTAGCATGTTGATCTGACAGTCGTGGGTGTTTCATGCTGAGAAATATCCAAATATTGTTGCATAATGATGCATTTAAAAGTTAATGGCCAAACTGATCTTTATAAAAGTTCACATTGTTGCTGCAGATGAAATATGAAATTTTATTTATCAGGTTAAATGTTGATTATTAGTCACTCAAACCCCTTTATCTAAACCTCTCTACTTAACCATCATTCGTGCACATCCACAGCCACTCGTTTTGAACCGAATCCTCCTCCAAAGTGCAATGGTTTGTGGGCAATATCAGTCGTTAGAGTGTGCATGGGTCCACACTTCTACCGGAAATAGTAGACCATCCGGGAACTTTTGGCATACTCTTTTCAACATACTATGCTTTGGGGGTACACTTATTCTAATGTCACATACTATTTAGGATGGATAGTATGCACATTGGGACGCAGGGTAAAAATGCAAGATATAGTCCGCAAACAAAGCAGCACTTTACCATTTTGAATATGAATCATGTTAATCAGTTGGTCTTCACTTTCTTCATATAATGGTTCGCTAAGCTGGGGTGTGTTTCCCAAAAGCATCATTATCCAACTAACATCGCAAGTTCCGGCGTTACTAACATAGTTCAACGATTTGGTGTTTCCCGAAACTATTGTTCAAACAAATATTCGCAAACTGCATCGCAAACGTGTGTGGTTGGAACGACAGCTCTCAAGCTGTGGTTAGAAGCATAGTTTCTTGATTTTATAACATGTGGACTTTAATAAATTGTTATCTTTAGCAAAATAAGCAAGCTGACATTAAGTACAATGTACATCTTTTATTTCAAATATATACAAATGTCATTTACATATTTTAGTTTGTCAAGAGATTTTAAGCACTGTTTTTGAAGAGTGCGCATGTGTGTATGTGCTCTGGTACGTAGGAACGAGCCTATGATTGAATCTGGAAATAAAGCAAAATTACTGAGAAAAATGAGAAGTAGTCCTCAGATGCCATGTCCGTAATTTATAGCAACCCGACGGTCGGCTTGGCGTGTCACAGTCTTTAGAAAAGTCACAATTCTGGTGCCTGTCGTAATGTTTAGAAAAAAAAAAAGAAAAAGATTACTCCCAAAAATGGTCCTAAGGATAGTGAGGGGAAAGTGGCCAGATGACAAATCACCACTGGTCTTGATTGTTCCAAATTTATACTGTGCTACCGGCAGGGTCTGCTGATATCCTCAGTTCCAGGACAGATTTACAATTAGAAAAGATGCCCACAGCCTGTCCTGTTTTTTTTTTTTTTTTTTTTTTTTTTTTTTAAGCTTGTATATATGTGTGCCATTACACTTTCCATAATAAATAAATAAATAACTATGTGGACTATGAACATGAGTGAGAATGGGTGAAACCAGTTTCAGTGTAAGGCATATATTAAAACTAAAGACCCTTTGGATTCTGGCCTTTCCCGGCCCCTTTACACTGGATAGCAGGTTAGTGGATGATGACATTGGGTGGACTCTTGGTTCCAAACTGACTTTCAGAGAAAGTTTGAGCTTTGATTTCCTTCCCCTTCTGATGGCAAGAATAAAAGGGGACAGTGATACATATTTCAGGGCTCTAGGATCCACAAAGGGACTGGAATAAAGAGGTATAAACCTTTGAACTAAACAAAGGTCCATCACCCGCACATCATATCAGAAGTGCTTGTAGCCCTTGTACAGACGAGACTGCAGAGAAAGAGAAAGACAGAAAGAGAAAGGGAGGGAGAAATTCAGAAAGAGAGTAAAACCATCGAGAACCAGTATGACTTTGCTGACAGGTTGTCTGAGTGTCACCCCTATGTCCTGCAGCCCTTGTCCTCTCCTGAACCTCATGCCCCAGTCTTTCCACCCTCTGCTGGGCCACAGGGCTTCCTGAAAGCTCCATCTCAGACCTCCATCTGTGGAGCTCTTTGTAAGTGACTGCTGGTTGCATTAAGTTGATTAAAGTGGTTGGCAGACAGTAGTATGTGTACTCTCTCCCTTGCACAAAGATGAAAGAGTCAGGTATGTGTTTCCAGTTCTGAGTACAGGGGACGGCCTCCCTCCTCCTTCCACTCTGCTCTTAGAGAGGTCAACAAAAGACAAAGGCCTTTGGATTGAAAGCAATGGAAAGCCTCTTTCACCAAATGATCTCTAATTGTTCCTTTCTTCCTCCTGTATCCCCAGTATGATATCTGTGGCGGTTGAATGACTTTGTCCGCAATTGTGTCTTTGAAAGCTTCTCTTGAAAGAAGAGTCACGTTGAGAAGAAGGCTATTACTTATATCATACTTCCATAAAAACAGACAACTGACAATTTTCCAGTATTGTATCTATCAAAGGAAAAGTGTAATTTATTTCTATTGCTTTCAGTCTGAAAATATCTAAGGGCATTTCAGTAAGCATTAAAATGAACTGATATTTACTGTTGGTTTTATGAAGAGATGTTTGTACCGAGAAAGACTGAGATTGGACTTCCAATGTACTGTATTAAACATCAACATCAAAGCAACTAAAACTGAACATACTGGAGTAATGTGAGCTGGAATAATGTATAACTGTGGTGTCTTGCAAAAGTATTTAGATCCAGTTTTGTAGCTACTCTATAATATTTTTATTTCACAATAATGAAACCCCAACAAAATGATACTAAATTGCTATTCTGGTACGTTATTATAATTTTAAAAACAAAACAAACATTCATTTGTGTTTGAAATCATTGATCCTTTCTCACATGCCTTTGTCAGACATTTTGTTTTGTTTTTTTTAGTTTTTTTTTTTTTAGACCAAAACCAGATGTCTTGCGATATTTTTGTAAATTGATTATTGTTCACTCAGGCCAGCCTTACAGAGATCTCTGGATAAACAGTAGTTGATTTTATGTATTTTTACTCTCCTCTCAGCTACTGAACAAATCACCGAAAGTGATCATTGGCCTCTCTAGACTCCTTTGGGTGTTCTCAGAGACTATACATTAACACTGCAGCAAAATATGGTTGTCAGTCTTGTTTTAGAGTGCTAAATATGGTTGGGTTCCAGACTCTGTTACATTTTTAGAACACACATCCACATTTTGAGGGTAAGTTTGGTGAAAACTAGTTACCTGTACATCGAGAGTGATTTTTCAGTAACTAACAGAGATGTGGATGTGAGCTGTATGTCATCTGAGCTTCTTATGATCATACACTCCGCACTCACTTAAAGGGATAGTTCACCCAAAAATGAAAATTTTCCCATGATTTACTCACCCTCAAGCCATCCTAGGTTTATATGACTATTTTCTTTCAGACAAGCACAATCAGAAATATATTTAAAGATATCCTTAGTCCTCCGAGGTTTATAATGGTTGTGAATGGTGGGCCGTGTTTTGAAGTAAAAAATAATGCATCCATCCATAAAAAAAAGTAATCCATACAACTCCAGGGGCTTAATAAAGGCCTTCTGAAGCAAAGCGATGCGTTTCTGTGAGAAAAATATCCATACTTAAAACTTTATAAATTCAAATAACTAGCTTCCAGCGGATGACGATACGCAGAATGCACAAGTCCTCTGACACGATGTATGACGCAGGATGTAGGAGTATCGTAAGCTTAGACGCCTCTTGCGGTTCAAAAAAAAAAAAGGGCTGTGCAACAAATTTAAGCTTCTCTTCTTTTATATTGAAATCCTCTGAAATTTCTCTTTAAAAATGACTGTTTTAGACTTATAATCCTTGACCGGTGATCTGTTTTGCTCTATCCTCTGCACCTCCATGTTCGTCATTAATTTGTGCGTCAGGTCAAAGGATACTCTTCCGCTGCAAATCGACTTGCGCATTCTGCGTACGGTTGTCCTCCGGAAGCTAGTTATTTGAATTTATAAAGTTTTAAATATGGATATTTTTCTTACAAAAATGCATCGCTTCGCTTCAGAAGGCCTTTATTAACCCACTAGAGTCGTATGGATTACTTATTTTATTTATGGATGCATTATTTTTGACTTCAAAACGCGGCCCCCCATTCACAACCATTGTAAACCTTGAAGGACTAAGGATATTTTTAAATATATCTCTGATTGTGTTCATCTGAAAGAAGATAGTCATATACACCTAGGATGGTTTGAGGGTGAGTAAATCATGGGATAATTTTCATTTTTGGGTGAACTATCCCTTTAAGTAAAAAAGCTGCTGTCTGTTAATTAAGATTTCATATGCACATTCATCAATTGGACTTAAAAAAATGTTTTATCAATTAATATAATTTATGGGGTCACATCTTTGATATTTATTTTAGTCACTGTCACTATGGTTACAGGCATTATTTACGGCTGTTGCAAGAACTTGACTATATACTTCTTCCAGTTGCTCCTTAAGTGGTTGTATGAGCAGGACAATTTGAGATTTTTGTTAAGAATATTCTCAAATAGAATACAGTCACATTACAATTTCATTACAGTTTTCATTTAGGAACTTCATTGTAGAATTCGTGATGTTAAAAAAGAGGGAATTGGAAAGGGTCTGTATAATGTGTGTGTGTGTGTGTGTGCAAAGACCATCAAGCCTGTACCACTGCTTAACAAGTTGTCTCTAATGACAGCTGAGTCTTTGATTAAAACTTTAAAATGAGAACAGTAGACAAAGTCACAAATATGACAGTTATTTTAACACTGCAACAAAAAATAAAAAATAAACTAGGACTTTGGCATTAGAGATCTGTTCCACACATGATTACGATATAAAGAGAGCCACTGTGATCAATGGGACTATGAAATTTGATAACTCGTTGCACACCTGAGACAACTGATGGATGTTTTTGCAGCAAACAAGCCTGCAATATACCAAATATGATCCAAATTACCCTTCAAGCAAGTCCTGAGGAATATATGGATTCATTGCAGGCGTAAATAAAGGGGCAGCATAAATTACCACTGGATGTCAATCGTGATTGTGTGCCCTGTTTTTCTTTGTGTTAGTGTGTCGCCTCTTCTTCTCACTGGCGGATGACATGAAATGAAAGCATTCTCTCTCCAGCTCCGACAGCACCACTCTGAGCGCTTTCTGACACTTGAAAACGATCGGTATGGTGGTACCACAGCTGGGCTGGCGTTGATTGGCTGGCGCATAGGCTGCCACTAAACTTTCGGTGCTTGAGGAGCTGTCTGTGCCGGGACAGGTGGTGTTTATGCAGATGAATGAACACATTACTGTGTGCTCTTCCTTTTGGTTTAAACATTAGCGTTTCAAATGTGACAAATCAGATGTTCGTCTCCCGCATCCTGCCTCCATTGTTGTTGCCGGAAGGATGTACATGTGGAGAGGTTTGCATGAGTTTGTGTGTTTACAGTTTTGCTGTGTGTGTGTGTGTGTGTGTGTGTGTGTGCGTGTGTGGGTGGGTGAGTGTATGCATGAGTACGCATATGTATATTTAACATCTGATTGAGCATGCTAGTACTGGACAATTTATCATAGTTTATCATACCTGCATGGAATTATTTGCGCCCATCTACAAGCGGTAGGAGACCATGTGTAACAAACAAGCATAATTTTTTGCCCATTTATAGAGATTATGTTGATTACATGATTACATGTACTCCACGCTATAAACTGCAATTTGTTTTCACATGCATACTCACACGCACACAGTGTGTCTCTGTTCCACAGAGACCAGCAGGATTGAGAGGAAACTCAGCTGTAGTCTTTGTTCACTGCGTGAGCGAGAGCTGTTGTCTACTACCCGAGGACACAAGGCCTTAAGTGGGTATAACTGACAATAAGCAATTACCTCCTTATTATCACAGCACAGCAGCTGTAATTGGCTCTCCTTCAGTAGCAATCAGCTCAGTAGACTGATTAATCCTGCCATTGGATGGGACTTGCTTCTTGTTTATTTGTATTATTGACATCACAAAATTATATAAATGCATTTTCCATTAGATATGAAACCAGTTCTGTTATGTTGGATTGCTCATATATCAAGGTACATAGAGATTAGAGAAAGTCTGGCTTTTAATTGCTATTTATTAATAATTTACACCTATATCATTGGATGTTAGATTGCATAACATGGATTAACTTGAATCCCATTCCATGGGAAAGGACACGAATACAGCATAATTATAAGTAAACACTGTCTTTTTAATTACAATTCCTTTCTCAACTGCCCCTTATGTGTGCATCTTTAAAGCTCATCTAAGAGGCAAATTGACTCAGTTCTTGTATACGTTATTTGATTAGTAGCATAATTTTGAAATTTGAATTTAAAGTATTCATCTCAAGTACAAAGCTCCTTTTTCCATCTTAGGAATGTGCGCATTCTGTGTTCCTCAATGTGTAGCTCTTTGTTTGTGTAATACTTTGTTTCGGCTTTGGTAGTCTGAGGGAATTGGTTCAGAGCAGTCTTGGGTGAGAGACTTTAGCCCATTGTCTGGCTCAACTTGACCCGACCTGGCTGGTTAAGCTGACGTATTGTGGACTGCAAATCGTTTCAGCTGAGGGGGCCAGTTTCTTTGTGAAGCATCGGAGAAAATAACTTGGTTAAAAAGAGCATCCCTGCAGTCTTGGGAGAGGCAGATCGGTTTTGTTTAGCTGCTCCAGACAACTCCAAATCTGATGTCTACTGGCTGGAGGCAGCGAGGAGAGGAAAGGGAAAAAAAAAAATACCTCCACAAATGGTGAGAGGTTTATTGTTGCCAACTCTGAAAACCCTGCACCAGATGAACACCAAGCTGAAATAACAAGAAGATCCACTGTCACCAACACATTTGAAGGGCTGCTTCTTAGCATTTCTTTCCATATTCCAATTTCTCTCCATCTTGCCAGTTGTCCACACAGGTGCAAGAAGCGGATATTAATAGAATGGAGCTCCACTGCCAGTCCTCACAGGCCTAGGAAGTTACGTGACATAAAAAAAGCTGACAATTCAGCAGCAATCAACAACTTGTTTTCTAGCTGGATCCCCACAGCCGTCGAGAGGGGTAGAGGAAGACCTGCTGATGCTTAACGCCGGCTTCTAATCACATTTCTGCCATGCGGCAGGCCCGGGCTTGTACCTCACAGGTATCTGCTAACTCGTCTCAGCCCTATTTCCTCACACCCTCCGTGCTCTTAATAGCCTGGCTTTGTCACTCTTCCCCAGCAGCCGGCCCAAAGACAACCTCAATTTAAAAATGTAATTAACTCTGACATCGCATGAGCTCTCCTTGCTCTACATTCAGGGTCTTCAGAGGAAAAAAAACAGAAATAACAAACAAAACACACCCAACCTATCACCCCTCAAACATAGTGAAAAGCAGGAGACAAACTATGCAGGCACTATCGGACAGCATGTTTAAACATAACGGGTGCACGTGATGTGATTGTTTAGCTCTTGAGAGACACACTTGGCCAATGGACCAATGCTTATATTGGACTGACGAAACAAAATGGTTGACTACACGTAAACTGAACGGGGGGCGATTTTTTCTATTTACGCAAGTCAGTCAGTGTCAATAGGCCAGTCCCAAATGGATCAATCTAAGGAAACACCCGTCAAAAAATTGCTTCTGCTCAATGGCAAGCCAGTCATGACTTGTATGATTATCGAAAATGGGCACAGCTCTTGTTTGTGGTCTCCCACAGCTCAAGGTTTGGGTACAGGGTGGGACATCAATTGTTCCCTTACGGACAAGGTGCCACCGCCTCATTTCCTGTCGGACCTCAGCAAGCGACACTTCCAAGTGTCTAATTACCACTATGGAGCTAAAGCCACACCAGCAGCTCTCCAGCGTGGAGAGCCTCTCGGTGAACTACACAGCTAATTGTTCCATTGCTCCCTTAATGACGCAGTCAAAACAGAACAAAGGATAACACCAAAAGGTAGAGACCAAGTTGATGTGATAATTTTCATTAACCCTGCACTCCGTGTTCTTTCATCCACCCCCACCCCTTTCCCCTGAACTGCGTAGTGAGGTACTCAAATTATCCACAAGCATTTCAGTCTGTGCTAATTATCCAAAGAGTTCCTCATTAGACGATTTTAAATCCAATCTTAGATCAACACTTGCTCAGACCTCAGGGATTCTACGTTCCCAACAGCGGTTAAACAAACAATCAGTTCAAAGGATCAGGTATTCCACTTTAAGAAGAGGGAAAAAGAGAAGGGTAAACAACTGCTCACTTGAAAGAAATGACTCCAGCCGTTGCCCAGCATGTATGCAGCAATCTATAATTCATTTCACTCAAAAACGCTCAATTTTTCCCCATGCACCAGCTTTCTAATTTGAAGTGTAGTCCACACACTCACACACCTACACCCACATGATGACTGCGGGCAAAAGCCAGACCACAGCTCCCAAAAAAAGAGAAAAACAAAGAAAAGAGAATGGCCAGCAGTAACAATACGTTTCATGCAGCTTGCAATAATGACATGGCAAACAAATAAAGGTGACGACCATCTTAGCAGTGCTGAGTCCTATGGGTGCAAAGTATTTTCCACAATTAGATCAGGCTTACAAAAATTTATTCACAATACGGCCAGAACGCACTTAATAGCCACCAAGAGCACATAAATGAGCAGCCCTGTACAAGTATTTTATCCACATTTAATTTCGGTCTGATCTTCCTTCTCAGTACTTGTCTTTTATTTACCTGCTTGTCATTGCTTTGCCTTGCAAGGGAATGGGTGAGCATGTGAAGAATTGATGCCATATGAGCCTTTTAATAGGCAGTTAAAAATCTGGCCTTGAGTGGATTCCTAAGAGAGCACTAGTAGATGTACCACATCACACTTATAATGTGCAGTAATTTCAACAGCATTTCTCCTCCCCTGCCTTTCTCTCTACCTCATTCGTTTTATCTTTCCATCTCTCTCTCTATGACCCAGCTGCACTCTATCTCTCTTTCGTCTCTCTTAATGTCAGTGTGTTGCCACTGTGAAGCATCACAGAGCTTGAGTCTGTCACTTAAAATAATGCTGTCAGATCTGTAATTTTAACCTTGAAGCAATTAGCTGTTGTTGAGCCGTAATGAATGCTGACACCTCTCGGAGATGATGAAACCCCTAATTGCTCTGTAAGAATTGAAGCTTTTGACATTGCTGCTGACAGAATTTTTCCCCTTCCTTTCTTGTGCTCCTTCATGTGGCCACACGTACAATGACGGTGGCTGGTTTGAAACTTGAAAGCTAGCAGAACTTCTCCGCCATCAGCTGTCCCGTCACTTGAGCAGAAAAAGGAGAGGGGAAAAGGCTGGTTTTGCTGAAATGATGAGAGCGTTTAAACCATGATAGCACTCAGCTAATGCATCATTCAGCAGAAGTGTCATGGATGAGCGTTAATGCCACGACAGGAGCAGGAAGATGACTGTTCCAGCTTAGACAGGAAATGGCTGATGAAATGATGGCTCAGGACACTTGTAATAAGTTTCCTCCTTAAATACCTGGCAGGACTGAGTGAAGTGGGATTTACAGAAATAACAGTTCACTTACGCCTTTAGCCACACATAGTCTTAGATGTGGAAGTCCACTTGTATATTTTGTATATTTTAAATGAAAGACTGTGGAAATAATGTCAGTACACTCCTAGATTGTTTTCTGGCAGTCAGTTTTGGCATTGGAACTTATCACAATGTCCAGTTCATTTCTGTAGGAGGCGGGGGGGGGGGGGGGTGTTGCTTCCAGAACCAGGGCACACTACCGTATGACAAACATTCCATATTCCTGAAAATGTCTTGTACATCCTATTTTACATTTATATACATTTGGCAGACATTTTTATCCAAAGTGTTTTAAGTATACATTTCAATTGTCTGTGTGTTCTCTGGGAAAATCAAGACATTGGCATTGCTATCACCATCCCAACAGTAAAACATTGCTTCTGTGATTATATGTGAAATTATTATTATTAATATTAATATTGTCTTTCTCTCTCAGGCTTTACAGTTGCATTATTTTATGGCAGTTTTACACATGCATCATCTGTGAATAATACCCAAATAGACATTTGCTCTAATGATTGAACTGATAACTGGTGAGAAATATATTTGGTGCAATTTTAACACATTCTTACAGCCATCAGCTCTGAATAATAAGTATTATCAAGTCAACAATGAATATATTAGCTGAGGCAGACATATAGAAATGTATTTGTATATTTTTAGATAAAAATGTTGTCATTTCATATTTATTGGCAGTTTAATTAAAATAATTTGTTTTTATAATAAATAGGAAAAAGCTGTGAATGTTTGTGCAGGGAAAAAAAACCTTTCAAATCAGTTTAATCAACAGTTTTGTCTCGTAATCTAATAGCAGTGTTCCTATTGTATTTAATACTGCCAGATAGCTGTCAGATTTTCTGCTTGTGAGTCTATTGAAAGCAATGTGGCCATGACTATTAGCAGTGGGGTAGAAACATTTGATAAAAAAAAAAACATGTGAGTGTTGATGAATAATTTGAGTGTTTAGGAACAGATAACTCTTAATCATGATAACCAGGCTTCTGAAAGCCTTTTTAAAAGGTATTAGTCTTTTTCACACCTTCACTAAAATTTTCTAAAACTTACTAATAATGCAGAGGTATACCACGATGCCTGTCAACTATTTCTGCCTCCTGGCAGAAATCCGCTTTCACACTTTAAACGATTCTAACCTTGTTACAACCGTTCCTCCAATTCAGTAAGCTTTGAAATTGCACACGTTGACAACCTACCATCTTAAAATTCATCATCCTGACACCTCGCCATCACCACAGGGCAAGATTAAGAATCCAACCCACGGTAATTAAGGGACACCCAGATGCTTAATGTGCCGCTTCCGTGCTGTTTTGCGAGGCACTGCGATGACTCGGGCCTTGAGTGCGTCATTTAAATCCCACACGACTGATTGTCGCCTTTCAACGATTCACTGAGTGACCTTGCAACGTGACCATCTTCGAGAAGTTCGTCTGGATGTGTCCCTGCCGTTTGAGTATGAAAGATGGTACGCTAAGAAAGTGCGAGCAAGTAATGTGGTAATGAGCGGGCCTTTGAGAGCTGGTGCGTTTCCCTCATTAGGATAATAAGTAAGACATCCCTAACATGACATCAGCTGGAAAATGTGGCAATTACAAAACCTTACTTGGGCTCCTGGAAGCAACAAGAACAAACCAATTCCTTGCAGCAATCTGTTCCGTATAATGTGTGTCATGTAAATGAAAGGTCTGAACATCCTCTTTTAATTTCAACACCCCTCCTCTCACCTAGCTCGTTACCAGTGCCTGGCTTTCCTCATTTCCGCCCTTTGGAAGTCGATTTTAACCAAAGGTTAAATAAAACGAACAGATCTTGGTCAGAAGGCCACCGCAAATTGAGCATTTACTGACCCACAATGTTTTGAGGATGCTGCTATCAAGCATCACTTCTATTTCAGCAACACCACATAGGCTAATGGTCTCCACATCAGCTTGCTGGTGGCGCATAGAAAAGTGAAACAACATATGTCAACATAATATCTCACTGGCTTATATCCCGTGTTTTCTCATTTAATCTTTCATAGCTCCGCTTTCGATTAGCCATAAAAACAGAAGCGTTTGAAAAGGCCACTTTGTCTTAATTGCAAAACCGAGTGCGGAACGTAAGAATTTACCATAACACATTGTCCCATTTAACTCATTTGCATTAATTATGCGCATTGTAAAGAATTTACTGTCCAATGCTTTAAAAAATCCACGCGTTAGATTCTACGCATGGCTGTATTGTTTTTTCTTCTTACGATATGGCACCTTTTTCGTTAGTATCTACATATAAACTCTTGATAATATTCTTTGATGCGTTTTAAATATATCAAATTAACGAAAAACTAATAAAATATGTCAATTCTTTAACGCATTCCAAGCGATTCATATGACGCAGGTAGAGCATCAACGCGCAGCCTGTATTATTGGTTCATATTAAACAAGTTTATTTGGCTAAAGTGCCTGCAACCCGGGTACAGCATTCCAGCTGAACTCAAGCTTTTAAAAATAATAGTTGTTTTGAAATGGCTGCAGCTAGATCTGCAATTAAGTGTGCTAGATTAAATTCACAACTGACTGAATTTGTCTTGCGTGCCCTCCAAACGCTGAAGTATCCAACACTACAGAAATCGAACATTTACTCTACCAACTTTGTTAGTTGTCGATATCCGAAAGCTTAAAAGTTTTGACTTTACAGAATTTCGTTTGCTTTTATTTTATTATTTTATTAACATAGGCCTAAATCCAAAATTCTCTCTCTCTCTCTCTCTCTCTCTCTCTCTCTCTCTCTTTCTCTCTCTCTCTCTCGCTCTCTCTCTCTCTCTCTCTGTGTGTGTGTGTGTGTGTGTGTGTGTGTGTTTCAAATTTGTGGCTATTTTACAGTATTAAATTACGCTTTGTTTGCATATCATTTTATAACATTTTGTGATAGACCTGACTTATACTTTTTAATTCTAAATTTTGTCTTTTTTTATTATTATTATGGTTAAAATGTAAGGCATCATGCACTGGCGTGCCCATGTCATAATGTTTCAAACTACATAGCAAAGGTCAACTTGGCTTTAATAAGAATTTAGTAGCGCAGAAATCAGCAACCTATTCTCCAATTAGAGGAGCCCAAACAATCGCGCCCTGAGGCTATTCTATCCTGCAGTCTATTCAGTCCTCCAGGGGATGTTATCAAGCTCAAAAAGAAAGGCATTGTAATGTTCACTTAATTATATTCCCCTAAGAAAACTCACGTGATTACTTATATTTACGTCTCGTTTATTTCTTTCACATTTAGTGTAAATCTTCCTAAGCCATTCTGACCAAGGGATATAAAGTATTGCAGTCATGTATTATGTATCGTGTAATCTTTGGCTAGTATGTTTCTCATTTCGATTTTTGCTGCGTCTCTTATTTAAAATTCCTTTTGTTCATTTTAGACCACGTTTATACACATCCACTCACTGAAACCTTTTTATCCATTAGCTTAGTGTTAGAATTATGCTATTTAATAAAAAATAAATATGTACGTTTGAATGGTTATTTTCCTAAATCAAGAAATTATTATGTTTGGTTGCGCTATTTACAACATTATCGTACGTGTTGCTGGTTAAAACGAATGACAAATAGCGCATATTAATCTCGGGAGAGTTCTACAAAGGTCTATAATTGTTTATATGAAATGTTTCTTTTAATTCACTCACGCTGAGAAGGCTCACGCCTGCTGTCTGTCCGCGGCGGTTCTCCCACAGAACAGCTGCCAGACCGGGAGCAGCTTCGCCATTCCCAGGATAAATGCATCAAACCATCTATTCTCATATATAGCAGACCGGTCCCGAGCCTTACTTGAATGCACGCCTATGCTAATGAGTTCAGACGGGCTTATAGTTTACAAAGAACTTATGTTGTGCCCTAAAACGTGGGCTATATAGCCTACTACACAGTTTAAAAATACAGGTTTTGGTTATTCTTCTTAAACAAATGTACGTTGTATTACATTATTACATACAAGTGCCAAGAAGAATTCGAGATTTAGAGGTTTAAATATTTTATCCTTTTTTTTTTTTTAAATCCTGGTTTTAAAAATCCACACGGATGATGCTTAAATCATTCACCACGATCTCTCTTTTGTGAATTGTGCAATTATGATAATCAATATTTAAAGTTATTTTTGAGGAAAGCTCCAAAAATGTCACATGAAAAGTAATAAACAT
This sequence comes from Mylopharyngodon piceus, assembly GCA_039654765.1. Classification (NCBI taxonomy): domain Eukaryota; kingdom Metazoa; phylum Chordata; class Actinopteri; order Cypriniformes; family Xenocyprididae; genus Mylopharyngodon; species Mylopharyngodon piceus. Next base: position 8,764,924 of record CM077460.1, on the reverse strand, counting down.
ACGGCCCCTTTCAAGAGAAAGCGTCTGACATTAGCTTTTTAACATTTTGTCTTTATTTCACCCTTTCTTTAAATCTAATAAACTTTATAAGCGTATGTACTAGTATAAGTGTATCTGTACCAAAAAAGACAAAACAAACAATCTGACAATGAACAGTCATTTTACTGTCACGGTCACAGGCTCGTCTGGTTTAGTTTGGCCTATAAGTCAGAAATGGTCCATATTAAATAATACATCTTTTTCTTCGATAAAATCGTCTCTCAGTGTTTTCTGGATGAAAAAAAGCGTCTTGTGAAAGTTCAGCGCAGTCTGTCACATCACGTGTAATACATTTGTCTCTCAGTGTCTTTTCGTTTTACCGAGGATGCGGTGTACCCGGTATTGGGTTTAGTGCCGGTTGTCCCCCGGGCCCCAGGCCGTGAATGAGCACTCTGGGGACGAGCGGTCTCTGGAGAGATGGATGCGGTGTGGACGGAGTCCGGTACATACTGCTGTACATGGCAGCAGCGGCTGCGGCCGCTGTCGTGCTGTCCACGGTGCCTAATAAACTCGGGTGGTAGAAATACGGGGATGGGAACATTCTCTGTAAGGCCGAATAATTTCCAGCTTCAGCCAGCAGTTCTAATCCGACAGCCGTCTGCCTCTTCCATTTCGTCCTGAAATGAGATCAAAATACAAGAAATCAATTATTAAACTCTCCACATGCTCCTTATGGGCCAGATTAATCGAGGCGTGCATGTTTGATTCTGGCACAAAAAAGGTAAACTTAATTTAAATACAAATGAAATGGGCCGAAATTGTTTTTAAAATAGCCTACATCAGAATAATAAAAACGATAAACATGCTAATTGTTTGTGACTAAAAACATTTATTTTCCCTGTAATTTTGCCAAGTTGTGATTTCCGATCAGTTTAGAATTCAGTGTACTTTCTACAGAGTAAATATAACATTCGTCGCCTAAATATATATAGCTAATAAATGTAATAAAAATAAGACAATTGTTTAAAAACTAAAAATTATTTAGGAGGGGAAATCAAAAATATTTGGGGCCTTACTTAAAGTAAGTCTATAAGTAACATTATTCAGGAACAGCTAGTTGCAATCGAATGATTTAAAATTACTTAATATGACAAAAAAAAAAAAAAAATGTACAACACATTTTCAGACAAGCATGTTCAAATTATTTGATCTAGGCTACATATATAGCCTAGATCAAATCGCCGTTCGTTAAAACATAGCTTAATAATAATAATAATAATAATAATAATAATAATAATAATAATAAGCCTAATAATAATAATAATAATAATAATAATAATAAAAACGTGAATAACTAATAGGCCTAAATAATAGCCAAATAATAAAATCTTGAATTTTGGCAACTGCAAATATAGATCCATATGTAGATACAAAAATATGGCGGAAAAAAAATGCTTGGGCAATCAAAATACACTGTACTTGTTACGCTGTACAAAATGCGTTGTTATTATTGATGCTGTTATTATTATTATTATTATTATTATTATTATTATTATTATATTCCATGAATGTTATGGGGAAACTTACCGTCGGTTTTGATACCAAGTCTTGACTTGTGTGTCTGTGAGGTTTAGGGCTGCTGCCAGGTCCATTCGGTCCTGTACGCTGAGGTATTTCTGTCTCTCGAAACTGCGCTCCAGCTGGTTAAGCTGATGGTCGGAGAAGGCCGTCCGCGCTTTGCGAGGTTTTTTAGAACGGACGGGCGGACTGTCTCTGGAACTAGAAATTTCCCGATCGCCCTCCTCTTTTGTTCCTAAAGAAGTAAGTGCAATGAAAGTTAATGAAAATGTATTTTAAAAACTGTATAAGGGGTAATTTATTTATTTATTTATTAAGTGAGTTTACTCAAAATGAGAACATAGTTTAATAATTTATTTTGGTAATTTATGGTTGCTATAGGCCTCGATTTTATACGCAGATGTAAACCTGCTTAGGTCCGATTATTTCGTCTTGGTATTATGAGTATCAGGGTCTTTAGAAAAGTCAAATACCAGGTAGCCTATACAAAAATATAGACTACTTATTTGTTTCCCAGATAAATTAGGTCGTCGCATGTAGACGAAAATATCACAACAAAACGAGCAGGATCGATATGTCAATCTATCTCTATTTGTAGCAGTTTTTGCTGGGCTCTGTGATCCCCCCTCAAGGAAGAACAATAATCTCTCTAATTGACTCACTAGGGAGGATCCCACACCGGGCAAAATTCACCAGCCTTTACATCTGTTATGCTAATATCAGAGAATAACCTCAGTGACAGCCTACCAATATTGTTATTGTATTGTAATACTGGTTCTTAATGAAAATACAGACAAACAAACAAAGCCTTAAATTGGGCTTTAGTGTTGATAATAATAATTTTAATAATAATAATAATAATAATAAAACTTGAAATATTATCGGTATTTTATACCACTGAATGCTTGTAATATTCCAGTGGTGGATTCATAACGTTTATTGTTACATCCCATTTAAGAAATCTTTTTTGCCCAAAATACGTTTGATATAACTTCATAATTTTGTTTAATGTACGCATGACCCATTAGTTCTGAAGAATTCCATAATTCTATGTGCTTTTAATTTCACAATGAAGACACCTCTTTAAACTCATATGCTTAGATTTGCAATATTAAACAACATAGATAAGTTTTTAGTTTAGTCATTAGTTTTTTTTTATGTATTTTTTGTGTTTGTTTCGTTGTACGATGCAATATTCAAATTACTGTCAAATCAAATAAGTAAGTACAACGTAATAACAATAATATTTGTGCATGTCATTTCTTCGGTGCTTTATTCCTAAATCTCAGATTGTTATTGATAATTGAATCAATTATAATAACAAGTATTAATAAATGTCATACAGATAATGTGATCTAAAAGGTTACCCTATGTTTGTACTGATTTATTTAATTATTTTGCACGTAAAACGCACTCTTACCGTTACATTTCAAATCACTCTGAATGTCATCTCTTTTGTCCAGTTTGCTTCTGTTTTCATCTTGCTCTAGTTTGGGCCTGATGCCGTCCGGGGCGGTTCCGCTCTCTGTTTTGGGGCTGTGATGTGGAGATGGTACACTGGTGCTGTAAGGAGCGCACGCTGCTAGCGGTTTACTGTCGCCCAAAATGTCTTTGATAAGAAAGGAGGAGGTGGCAGTCCTGGGGGCACAGCCAGCCTGACCGAGCGGATGAGGCTGGGGTGAAAGCTGCAAACTCTGAGCCTGATTGTGATGATGATGGTGATGGTGATGCTGAAGGCTGTCTTGGACCAGATGCGGTTCGGGATGCTCCATCGTGACTGAGATCGGGGATGAGGGGGCTGTTCCCACAGTGTCTATCTCCGAACATGGTGATGGGGTCGCCTGACTCCTGAAATCCGCTGTTCTGTTATTGTCACCGAGTCGAAAATCTCCGTTCATCAGTACTGAGCTGCCAGAATTGGTTGTGGACAAAATAGTGTCTATTCCGAAACTAGACCCACTGGATCCTTCCATAGTATAAGAAAAGGAAGAGCACTTAAGTCGTCTTCATAACAACTTTCCTGTACAATGTTTTAAAAGAAAAAGAAAAAAGCCTTAAACGGAATCAACGAAACAGCGAACAGAACTCAAAGGTTAACGCAGTAAAAAAGCCCCGAAAAAGTACAAAATAAACATTTCTTACGCGCAAATAAAAATAATCCTTGCACTAAAGCAAAGAAAAAGAGAAATATAGCCTGCGCTCCAAGATGTTGTTACATTCAAGGTGAAATGTGGAAAGCAAGTGGATCTGTGTAGTCCACGTCCTTTTGTTATGGTTATTGAACTTTCTTTCAAAGTTGAGGTGTGGAGAGATTGGGATGCTCTAACTCCTCGACATCACGCTCCCTTTTGCCACTAATCGTTGTAGTGTTGCTCTACAATGACTTCCTAGACTGACGTCATATTTTCTCCTTTATTATAACACATTCCTCGTGTTCCCCATCTCTCCTCTCATTGGTTACATGGTCACGCGTCTGTCCAATCAGCGATTTGTACTTCATCATTACACGTTAGAGCCACTCATTGATTCCTCAATGCTCTTTTGAAACCTTCCCTCCGCTATAATTTCTCAGACGGCATCTTCATTAGACATAAATACGTTTATGGCAACACTTTACATCATTGTGTGCATGTTACACATATTGCTTGTTGCAAAAACTAATTACTACAAAGCAATAACAACAACAGCAACGTGAAATTACTAGCTGTTCCACGCAAAAAAAAAGTAGACTATAATAGTTCACTAACGTTACCCAGTGCTAACTAATCACTTACACTGTGAATTGCAAAGTATATTATGGGGCCACTGTATTTAAAAAAGTAAACAAGTGTTTATCGATTTAAATGTGAACTTAATTTTACCATAATTTTACCATTGCATTGTTTGCTTAGTATTTATTCATTATGTTTTGAATTATAGCTTATGGGTTTTCAGTTTATAATGATTTCTCCAAAAGAAAACCTCACCATAATCCCTATTGGCAAAACAAAATTGTGTCATTTATTCTTTTAAGAGCACAGAGACAGTGAAACGTGCTAGAGAAATAAGCCCGTTTTGAGCTGATAGTCATTGTGTGTGTCAGGGCCTTTGAGTGAAAGCACTGATTCTAAATAGCTCAAGGGAATGAAATGATGGCGAATATTGTACATGACATATGCCCGACTCCTATCTTTCTTTCTTTCCTTCTTTTTCCCCCCTTTTTCTTCTAAATAAACCCTGGGCCTATTCTAGCTTTATAAATCAGCTTTAAGACAAAGTGCGTTAAATGGTAATATTTTCAGATTGGGGAGTAGAAATTAAGAACCAACGAATATATGCGTTTAAGTAATCACCCCTCGTTAAATATTGTAAAGAAAATAACTTGAGTACGCTCTGTGTAACGCGCTTTTCTTGAATGTTAATTTTGAATTATAGTTCAAAATGTTTTATATGCCGCTGAGTGCGACGATTTCTACTGAGAGGAGGATGATGATGCGATATATATGGAGCTATCTGAACAGACGGACTCAGAGCTGGTTATATCAGGCTGCTGCGTTCTCTAGTTACGGTCGAGTTTTCCGTGGATCACTTCACTGTGCTCCCAAACCTGTTTGCAACCTCCTCCTGTCACGGATCGAACCAAGATTCTTTAACCTCTTTTATTTAGCTGATCGACGTGGGAGTCATCATTTAGGTTTGTCCTACGCACCGCTTCAATTTATTCTTTTTCTTCACAAAAAGAAAATAAATAGTTTTTAGAAAACAGTTTTGTGTGGTTATACATGTTAAATTTTTTTATTTACGTTTATTATGTATTATATGTGCTTATCTATTTTGCTGTAAAGGATTTGGTGAAACATTATTTGGAAACATATTTTAAATATTACAATCAAAAATATAAGAGATTGCATGTTCGTTTTTATTGTTTTAATTACCATCTATTCGTATAGCCTAACAATTGTTTCTCCGGGGAAAAACTTGGCAAACTCTTGAAATGTTCACACTGTTTAATAATTCATACTGATTTACATGATAGTACGGGAGACTGTCTTTTAAAATGTGTTATTTAAAAGTTTATTTTGTTTAAATGTTGTTTAAATTTAAATACCGTGTCACATATTTTGTTGTTTCTTCAGGCGACCTTAATATCTGACCTGTTACACATAATATAGATTTCTGGTTGTAAGTTTCTGTTAATTGGGTAACTAAACACTATAGCGATAAAAATATATACCTACGGTGCTGAATGCAGTGATACATGCTCGTGTCAGTTTGGATTATATAGTGTGCTTGGCTTGTTAGCTTGTCATTCTTAAAATGTCTGGATTCTGTACTGCATTAAAATAATGAAGTCGTGGCTAATTGGTAAAATCTTGTATAACAAGCACCCCCTGACATGATTTTACACACGTTCAGTAATAACACTAGGCGGCGACAAAGTCATCTCAGAATTCCTGTCAATAATCGTTTGAAGATTGCTGGTTAATGCAGGGCAAAGCCACTTTATGTACACAAACCCACATCAAGTTTTACCGACAGCCAACAATATGCAAATATATAAATGCATAAATAGGTGGCTTGAATATCTAAGCGTGGTTAAATGGAACAATTAAGATACACTCTATAGTTAAAGTTGTACTCAATTGACTTTACTGAATTTAGGCAACATGTAACATTTTTACAGTCATATCTAAATATAGGCTATTATATAGCCAAAAGTTTATTTTAAAATATTTAGCATTTCAAAAACTAGCCTTATAATCATTTGGCCAGATGATATTTGCTGCTCTATAACATGTCATTTTAAACATGAATTCAAATTTACTAACTAACTGAGTTAGGGGGACTGAAATGTGTTTTGCCCCAAGATATGTGAAAACGATCTATTGGCAATGTATGTCTTTCCGTTGAAGAAAATCAAAGCGATGACTGAACACGCCAGTCAATCTCATGAGACTCCCGCAGCATGTTCATTAACAGTTCACTAATTGCTGCAACTCATTGAGCCTCAATCAATCGCTTTATTAGGTTTAAGGGCGCCGCTGGAACAAATTGAATACAACCAGTCAGGGTATCATCTGATCAGCCGGGGCTGATGGTCGATGATCGGACAGTGAAATTGTAGTTTGCACTGTATCGATTCCCCTCGCGGCTTTTTGTTGAATCTGTCACCTCGCGACTGCTGAAGGCCTCGCGCTGTTTTCAGACAGGTCTCTCCACATCTGTCATCTGCAGCCAAATAACAGGAAATTTACTCTAAAGTCATTTTCCTACACGATCTCTGTAAGAATTTATGAAACGTACAGAATATTTTGCAAAATCCCAGAATATCTAACCTGAGAAACAAGTTAAAAAACAAAACAAGTTAAAAAATGTTTTGCTAAATCCAGTATAGATTTACTTTATGATGGTTTAAATGACATAATGCTCTTTTTCTCATTACTTTTAATGTTATGAGTTCTGTCTGATGTATTAAAGTTTATGCATATACCAGGGAAGTTTATGCAATTAACACTAAATTATGAGGCAATAAATAAGCAACCATATGAATCCCATGATTAAATTGGTCTTTAAATTAACAGAAACGAACTGATGTACTTCTTATCTGTGTTGAACGCGAGCTATTTTAACATGATGACACTAGGTGTCTATTTAAATGAAAGACAGTTAAGATTATCACATTGCCCATTTAAAAAAAAAAAAAAAATCTGAATCATGATGTTAAAAACAACTGTCAGAGGTGTGTTTACATATTAACACACCTACACACCTACATATTACTGTAGATCTATGGAAATGCATTAATCACAATTGGTTATAATCAGAATTTATATTAACCTGTCTTTGCAGCTATTTGATGAATGCAAACAAGATATTATTATTAGAAATACTTATAAGCAGAACAGGGCTGTTATTTTATTTTATTTTATTTTTTCATAATATAAATATTTTAGTGAGACACATCCGTGCCATAGGTATCATGCACATCATTGTATTTAAAAATCATTTATGAGGTCAAAAAATTAAAGGTCATGTGTTGAGTATTAAAGTGTATTTCATGTGCAAGTGTCAAAAAAGCAGGCTGTAAGGGATGTACTGTATTTAACGGCAGTGCGCTTGAGCAGGGACAGCATTGGACAGAACACAATCTCACACAAAAATACATATTTAATCATAGAATCATGGGTCTGACAGAAGACAAATTCGCTGTCTCTCTCTAAACATGTCTAACATCTCTATTTGAGCGGACAGGAAAAGGCTAACACAAAATTGTTATTAAAGTCAAAATTCAACAGGAAATGTTATTTTAGAAGCTCTTGTATGGAAGGTTGCTGCTCCCTGTGAGCTGTGACATTTACAGCAATGGCTTTCAGGATCCTAATATTACAATTTTTTACTAGATCTTAGCAGTATCCCCCCTCTTCCTCTCAACAGTGCTTGAATTTACACTGTAATAAAACATGTGACATTCAAGTTTAATTTGAAGTGCAGCTAGTATTAATCCAAAGGCAAACAAGGAGGGGAAATAATAAGCCTGGGAGAAGGACACAGAAGGGCCCGTGGCCTAGATGAACATCAGTTACAGTTTTAATTCAACACCCAAATAAAATGTTAAAATATGAGCGAAAGCAGGAGAGCGCGTAGCCTATAGTCGCGTCTGTCTCGTTTTGTTTACGAACAACACCAATCCATCCAAGAACTACAATGTAAATTTTAGTAAGCGACGATGACACATGCATCACATGAGTGCCCATCCCCACATCGCATATCTCTTTGTTAGGTTTTCTGATCTACTCTATAGTGCTTGCTCAAGGAAAGCACATTGATTTGTGCGCTCCGGCCACAGACCGGCCCTGACAACGTTGTTTTAGCAGTCAGAAGGGTCTTTACAATCACCTAATTACCAGAGCTGTCAATCAGCGCGGGCCGCGGCTGGCTCTGACCGTGTCCGCGAGCTGCATTCCTGCGCGCGGCTGAGCGCGTGATTGATCCGTGCTGATGGCGTCGAGCCGCCTCATGACGTGTGATTCTGTGGCGCGTGCACGCTTCACAAAGGTAATCGGGGGATCAGGAGGGGTCAATGCCATTTCCTATTACCTGGAGTCTAAAAGCACAAAAAATCATGAGGAAATAAGACAGAAGAGTGGGAGAATGAGGGGTGGTGGGTGTGAACTGTGCATTGCTCAAGGGGCGAGCGAGCAATTGAGCAAGACGCGAAAATGATTTCCTTTCAAAGCAACAAAAGCCAGATTGAGATTGTCCAGCACTGCTTTAGTCAGATTTAAAACCGTTCGCACGTTATTACAGTGATAGGCATCAGCAGCACTGACAGAATGTTTGGAGGCTAAATCAGGGATAGGCCTATCTGTGTGTTAGCTGGAGGTCTTCACTGCTGTCATCCAAAATTAGTTCGGCACCTATGGCAGACCCAGCTTTCAAAAACCAGGTTTTACAAAACAATGCATAGGCTAATTGGTTAATTTTAGCTAGGCTATTTTAATACGTTTTATATAAAATTGACTTATTTCTATTCTATATGTTTGTACTGTACTGTGCATTTATATAGGCCTAATTACGAAAATAAAGCTAAATTGAATGCAATTAATTGCGGGTTTATGTAATAATATAGCCTACGTTGTAAATAAAAAATAGGCTTTTGTTCGCTACCCTTTTTAATAACACAGTTAAATGAAGCAAAATGAAAACCTTCCAGATAGTAAATAGTTGAATATTAAAGGCTATGGACTTTAAGAATTTGGTAACACTTTACTTTAAGGCGACGTAGTTACACGTTACAACATGTACTTACTATAATAACAGTAAATTATGCATAATTACAATTATCTAACCCTAAACCAAACCCTAACCCTAACAGTAGCTAATTAATATTACTCAGTACTTATTTGAATAAGTATATGTCACCGTAAAATAAAGTGTAACCAAGAATTTCTGTGCAGAGACGAATAAACATAGTAGTAGTAGTAGTAGTAGTAGTAATAGTAATAATAATAATAATAATATGCTATTAATAACAATTTGTATTAAATATTTTAGATATTAATATAGCAATAATTTAGTTTAAAATGTGAATATATATATATATATATATATATATATATATATATATATGCTACGATATTAGCTATATTACTGTATTAAAGGTTATTTTAAGTAGAATGGTGTCAATATAAATATCTCGTTTTAAAAATATATGTAGCACAAATTCTTATTGTTTTTTCGTTTTAAAAGAGTCATACCTATTGTAATCCTGCCCTATAGCAGCTAAACGACAGTTGGCAGGGAGGAAGACGATGACGACCGACTGTCAAGAACATTTATATTCATTATATCCCATCGCCTTGTGTATGTCGGCCGGTTCACTTTATACGTGCCCAAACACGGCACCAACACAAGACAACACAATGTAAATTGAGAATCAAGCGGGTAAACAGTGTGCATATGGCTGCTGCACCTGAAGGGAGCAGAACGAACGTCACTAATGAACCCCGGCAAAACAGTGGCGCGAGTAATAAGAGATAACACTGCATTTTGCAACACCGAAAATAAAGGTGAAATCATCAATGAACGGGAGCAGGGGTGGAAAAAAAGAGGGGGGAAAGCAAAGCAATGATTAAATGATCAAAAGCTGGCGGAGTGAGTCTCCATGTCACTGCCAAGCACACTCATCTACCTACAAGTGAAAGTTAGGTTTCAAGCACAGTGTAATTATAGCTGGGAATGTCAGTTTGACATTAATGCAGCCAGCAGAAATTCCCTAATTGGCCTCAGAGGAGAAAGTGAACCAGAAAATATATTAACATTTTAAAAAACCATATTTTGCCTAATCCTTTCACTTTCCAACAATATTTGAAGACCAAAATGCCCCAGGCATGAGAATTTAAATGAGCAATTTTGTTTTTGAAGGAAACGGCCAATGAGACAGAAAATAGACTAAAGGGAAATCATTAGTGTATGAGAGCTCCTGACAGGCCTGCCTGGCTGACTGGCTGGCCTGTCACAGGGAGTCTGTGTTCTTGAGCTCCGTGCTATGAGCTAAGCAGATAACATGAAAAGACCTATAAACTTGCAGCCAGAAGTCAAAGCCTATTATCTGGAAATTCAAATGCAGTGGTGAGGAGGAGGAGAAAAGGCTGCTGCGGGGGGGTTGGGGGGGATGGAGGGCTGCTGGACTCGTTCTCGCCAATGGGGGGGAAAAAAAGAAAGAACCAGGAGTTGTAACAGGCTCTGGTATGTAATATCAACTTAGTGGCTATGGGAAATATGTCCAAACATCGTTCATATACAGCTGAAAACCTGGAAAGGTGGAGATAGCTGCAAAATGTTTAAAGTTGGAAGTGCTGGTTCTGTCACAGGAGAGTGGGCAGATGTGATATGACCATATCAGGGAAACACAGCTAAGTGCAGTCAGGAGATGTTAGGCCAGTCTCCTGGTGATGGAGCAGCTGAGGCTGACATGGCCCCAGGCTTGCCACTGCAGGGCACTCACTCGCCCGCACTGCACTGCCTTTTTGAAACAAAACACAGAGCTGCGACCAGAGGAAGCCGTCATGGCACTGACCACAAGGGTCAGACGTTTTACCTCCAGCAAGAAAAAGGAAGAAATGAGAAGATGGGGTGGATTGAGTGAACCTATAGATAAAGGGAAGTGAGAATAACAACAGATTCACAGATGACAACAGATTGTGTGGCGCTTTTGTGCTAGCAACGGTCATGCATTTCACAGGTACCTTGGAAGCGTGTTTATGTGTATGCATGTGTCGTTATAATGTGCCGTTTTCTTCTTTGACCTGTTTTATTGTCTCTCAAACTTTAGTCGCTTTCCAGGGTTGGGCAGGGTATTTGATCTCTTACTGAACTAAAATACGATGAGCAAGGCATTTAATCAGTAGCTTTGATAAACATTTGGCATAAAGCAGTTGGGCTCTTGTCTCTGACACCTACAGCCCAGGGCGAAAGATTGCGACAAAGAAGGATTTTCACTGGCAATTTCAGGAATTCTACCCGCCCTGTCAGCCGAGCTGTCACTCACTCTGACATAAGGATGGTGAATATCAAAGGAAGACAGGACTTTTTATCTCAAAGAAGCACAGGTACGATAGAAGTTCAGACAAATTTTCACCAAAAAAAAAGTGCATCTAAGCAACAGTCAACAAGTTCACACAGGTGTTTTATTTACCATTCATGTAAATAGAATTTGACTGTATTATTTTTATAATTAATGTTAAAAATATTCCAGCCTCCTTAGTTTTATGTTGCTTCTATATCATAAAGGTCAGCATAGAAGAAAATAAATCCTGATATACTGTAATTACACACTGTATTGTGCCCAAAACACAAGAGCTTTGAATTTACAGTACTTCGCCTAAAAATATGCTTTGTGTGAAAAAATCTAAATTAGATGAGTTCGTTCTTCAACATATTATTTAATCACTAAACCAAATTAAATATATTAGGTTACACTAACAAAATTAACTGCAAGTTCAGCTGGTGTAGAAAGTGTATGCTACTCTGCTATTTGCAGTGTATTAATCAGCTTTAAAGGGTTAGTTCACCCAAAAATGAAAATTATGTCATTTATTACTCACCCTCATGTCGTTCCACACCCATAAGACCTTCGTTCATCTTTGGAACACAAATTAAGATATTTTTAATGAAATCCGATGGCTTAGTGAGGCCTCTATTACCCGCAAGATAATTAACACTTTTCAGACTTTCTCTGCCCAGAAAGGTACTAAAAACATATTTAAAACAGTTCATGTGACTACGGTGGTTCAACCTTAATATTATAAAGTGACGAGAATATTTTTTGTGCGGCAAAAAAACACAAAATAACAACTTTTCTAGTGACGTAGTCAACATATCTAGTGATGGCTGATTTCAAAACACTGCTTCGAAGATTTACAAATCTTTTGTTTCGAATCAGTGGTTCGGAGCACCAAAGTCATGTGATTTCAGTAAACGAGGCTTCGTTACGTCATAAGTGTTTCGAAATTTCAATAGTTCACGTGACTTTGGCAGTTTGATACACGATCCGAACCACTGATTCAAAACAAAAGATTTGTAAAGCTTCGAAGCTTCATGAAACAGTGTTTTGAAAACAGTCTCTCACTGAGCCATCGGATTTCATCAAAAAATACCTTAATTTGTGTTCTGAAGATGAACGAAGGTCTCACAGGTGTGGAACGACATGAAGGTGAGTAATAAATGACAGAATTTTCATTTTTGGGTGAACTAACCCTTTAAGTAACTTCAATGAAATATGGATTTATGGACAGGTATATCATGGTTCAAATGATTTATTGTCAAGAAGAGAACTAAACAAATGATTTATCCTCAACAAGGTTCACCTCTAATAAAATAATTCAAAATGACAATGCATTTGATATTTGCTAATTTTATATACATAATATATTATATACACATTTCTATCTCGCACATTTTCAGCATCCTTTATTGCACATCTTATCACTTTCAAACATAAACATAAATTATTGAGGAGAAAGAGGACCACCACAAGTTATAGTAGGCCTACACACAACTGATCTTTTGAGTCTTTGGAGTTTCAGGGAATGAACAGTGAATGCACTGTCATACCAACAGGACACCATGTGTCTGACTGCAAGGCCATGCTCACCATGGTCAAGGATGGAGAGAGGAGGAAAGAGGGGATATAAGGAGATATAAAAAGGGGGGCAGGCCTCTCCTACAGTTTCTCCTCGTTACCCGCTCTCCAGATGGGAACATGGAGTGTTGCCTGTTCTCCTTCTCATCAATACAGCATAGCTTTTTGTCAGTAATTTGCAATAAGTGTCCACACCACATCTTTAGGGAGCTGGAAATCATTACTGGATAAGGTCCTGCTCAGCTCCTAATTGGAAGCGTTGGGCCTTATCAACTGAGGATTTTCCCAGACCTCTGACAGATACCAATACGAAAATCATTGTTCAGTTGTCAATTTAAGAGACCGTTAAAGGAGCTTATTTTAATTCTAATTGGAACTTCCTCCCCACTTCATAGTAACTGCGAGAATAAGAAAAAATGTGCCCTTGCCAGTGTGTGCGCGTTGCTTTGAGCATAAGCAGTGTCTATGTCGAGTCATAGAGTAAAGGACCTTGGGAATTAGCTCTAAAGTGTTATGCTATGTAGGTCAATTTGACAGGTTAGAGTTGTGACTATTTTACAAATGAAGATGGCGAGCAAACACATTAGTTTACAAAAGTCCTCACGGGTGGTTTCCAGGGACTTAATCATGGAAACGGATGTGCCTGAGCCTGGTCTGCAAAGCTCCCAATTAAGCAATACTGCATCCGCTTAAGATGTTGTTTGGAGTGCACGAGGGCTAGTATCGATCTGGCTAAACTGACCGCCTGATATCTGCTGCATATTTATGCGGCCGTTCTCCTGGTGTCCTGGAGCTGGGCTTTGCTGCTGTCGCTGTTTTTAATCCAGCACCAGGGGCTGTGCAGGACCCTTTTGCTCAGGAAATAACTGCGAAAGCCACCAGATGTGGCAGTGACTAACATGCGTAAACGGCTCGACGGTCGCCGATGCGATGACAGAGAATTTGTGTCTGAATCTCAGTTAACAGCCAAGGGCGACGTCAGTAAGCTTTCAAAGGGGGTCAAAATTTTTTTGACATGACAATGGCGGTTGATCATCTATAGCGAAGACTAATTGCACCCTTGAAATACACCCATGCATGCCCGCACACACATACAGTGACATCACATGACATTTATGCTCATTCATCACCTGGGTTGAATTTGAGTTGTGGTAAAGGTACCAGAATGCAGAATTGTGATTCAAAATTAAATGTAAGGAAGTGTAAATAAATCTAAATTCAAATAATTCACAACAATAATTCACAATTTAGATAGATAGATAGATAGATAGATAGATAGATAGCCTATTAACTAACAATAGTGCACACACTAACATGTTAAATGTTAGCTTTAAGCGCAAAACAAAAATTGAATGTGAAGCACATGCAAATGCTCCACTCTTCTCCACAATGAAGTGAAAATCTTCTCCCAGTGAAATTTAAAACGTTCTGATAATTCCAATACAAGTGAATACTGAACACTATTAAACACTATCAAGCATCCCCCGTTTTCATCTTACTACAAAACACATAAAATAACATCAAATTTTAAAACATTTTCTCTCTTGATCCAGCCATGAGCAATGCATGCTGGGAACTAACAAGCACCACCCATTTTCAGTTAATGGAACAAAATTCATTCAACACAAACAGATAAACTTCAATATTAGATATATTTAAGTGGATTGAACACAATCAAATTAAGTTAGGACAAAATGTGTAGGAATTGTGTTGCTTTAGCTCATTTTAATTAAGTAATTTGAACAAGCAGCAAAAATATTTTTTTTTAGTGTAGATAGATAGATAGATAGATAGATAGATAGATGGGAAGGGAATGTGAAAAAAAGTAGAAAAATAAAAAAAATCCTATTAAAAGGGAGGGCAACGATAAGGAAGGGAATTTGCCCTTTTTTCGCCTCAGCAATGTTTTCCTAATGTCCACTCTCTCTGGGAGCCGGTGTTGTGTTTGCCGGCTGTTTTACTAGCTGTCAGAAGGCATTTGAAATGAGGAGGCATCTAAGCATGCGTACAAGGGGATTCATTTGACCTCATTATAACGCAATAAAGCAAGAAGCCGGTTTACTAAATATCACTGCACCACTCACACTTCACATCATATCATGCAGAGGAGCACGCTAAAAAGATGATTTCAGAAACGTCTGGTGAGTAGAGGGAGGCGGAGGGAATCAGGAGGAGGGGGTTAACCTTCACTAGCCAGAAGGGATTCTGACAAGCGCGAGGAAAAAAAAAACAGCTACGTAAAGCCCTGTTTAAGAGCAGAGCCAGCGAAGAAAAAAAGATTTATGCTTTTAATTAATGGCAATTAAACCATGCCTGTTGGGCTGGCCTATGGCAATTGTTCTCAGTAAAAAGGAGGCTGTGCTGGTGACAAGCATTTGAATCCACTAAGTTCTACCAGGGGAGCTGACACTGCAGGCATCAAACCCAAACTAAATCAATAAAAGAATTAAACTTTTATAAATTGCATTTTGACAAGTATCAGATAGTGCTACGCTTTGATATTACAAATTCCTTGGAGGTGATGCAAACAAGAGGAGCGGCAGTTAGTGATCCAAACAATCAAAGGCTCTCGTTAACATGCGCTGTCAGATGCCTCAGTGCTATTAATTACTACAAATTAATGTGACTCTGCCCGCCTCTACTGATTGGAATGATAATCAGACTCCAGCAGGCAGAGGGAAACATATGCAGCCTTGACCAAAATAAGACATGCTAACATATGCTCACATATACTCATGTTTACAAGGGCAGTCATTTGACAAGCACAGATTTTAAATGTACACACCCAGACAGATTCCATAATTTGTGACAAATTAAAATCAAAATAATGCTATAAATTCATAGTCCAATTTTTATAAAGACCTTCCACCGCTGCTAACAACCAGACATAGAAACACTAGATACATTAGATACTTCGGATAGCATGCCACAGCATATTAGCAATGATTTCATTTTGGTGGCACGGGATGCGTGTTTGAGGGGGAGGGCGAATCTGTGGAAGCATCATCGCAGCTCAACTTTTCTGTCAGTCGTGTGAGCACGAGAATGTGGGCATCACCATGCTTGGGATGCAGCGGGCAGCGACATCATTCAGCTGGGAGCCAACAGGCTTTCTAAATGAGTCTAAGCTCTGTGATTATGCCCTCTCGCTAAATTGTTTGCCATGAGACTAATCAAGCTTGCCAGTAGTGCTTACGCACCCAATTTCTCATCCTTAACAGCCATATCTTCTGTGGCATCCGACACTGTACTTCGAGACTGGGCACTATCTGAATCTGTGCTAAATCCCAGCCTGCCCTCATTTATTCACGGCTCATGTAATATTCAATCCCAGCAGAATGCTCAGCAAGTTGTGGCAGCGCTCTCAAGTTTAGAGATTTATTGTGAGTTTTGGTGTCTTATCTACATTAAAAACATGGCTCTGAGAATAATTATTATGACAAAGGTTTGCAACGATTTTTTGGTGTTTGGGCGAGTTATAATGTTCATAAATTGGTAATGTTGTTAGATGTTCACATGAGGTTAATTTTACATAGCTGTACACCCTTAAATAATTACAATTTAGCAACATGTAAAAACAAACAAAAAACAGTTTAAAACACACCCACACACACAAACACATGTTGGGTTTCCATGTTTTACGGGGACATTGGACAATGATTGTTATACTGTACAATGATTTTTGATACTTTTAATGATTTTTATACTTTTATACTGTTCTGCATTTTTACATTTAAAAAAAAAAAAAAAAAAACATCACTTAGTATGATTTATAAGTTGTTTTCCTCATGGGGACCAAAAAGTGTCCCCATAAGTACAATGATTTCAGATATTGCCACCCTCTCTCTCCCTCTCTCTCTCTCTCTCTCTCTCTCTCTCTCTCTCACACACACACACGCACACACACACACACACACACACACAGGTTTGTTTTGCTATCTTATTGAGGACATTCCATAGGCGTAATGGTTTTTATACTGTACAAACTGTATATTTTATCCCCCTACACCTCCCCTACTCCTAAACCTACACATCACAGAAAACATTCTGCATTTTTACATTTTTAATAAAACATTGTTTAGTATGTTTTTAAAGCTATTTTAAATATGAGGACTCATATTTCATGTTTATGTTGTAATACCAGTGTAATACCCATGTCATTATACAAATTTGTGTCCTCATAAATCACAAAAACACACGCACACAGACACAGACAGACAGACACACACGTTGGTATATGTGGTTTATGGAGACTCCATAGACGTAATGTTTTTTTATACTGTACAAATTACAATTTAAGGATGTTGTAGTTTTCAAACAACTTTAATTTATAGCAGACAATCATGTGAAAATTGTATATATTATATCAAAATATGATATCAGATATCGTTTTTTGAGACACACAGTATAAAAAGACACTGAGTTACAGATTTTAAAAACAAAAAATTTTACAATACTCCCTTAGTTTCCCCTGCATTCTTAGAAGACTCTTTCCATATATCTTTCTTCTTTCTATCTGTTTTTGAAACTACAGTATATGCAGAAGATTTAAGAATAGAAATATACTGAATTTAAGTTCTCAAAGTTAAATAATCCTATACATAACATTTATACATAACATTCCTATACCAGATCCGGTAACACTTTAGTATAGGGAACACATATAAACTATTAACTACGACTTTTTCCTCAATAAACTCCTAATTTACTGCTTATTAATCGTTAGTAATGTAGTTGTTAAATTTAGGTATTGGGTAGGATTAAGAATGTAGAATAAGGTCATGCAGAATAAGGCATTAATATGTGCTTAATAAGTACTAATAAATAGCCAATATTCTAGAAATATGCATGCTAGTAAGTAACTAGTTAAAAGACCCTAAACTAAAGTGTTACCCAAGATCCTACTGAATTACAATGAAAATACATGAAATCTTGCATCAGGTTTCATCAAAAAAAGTATTGTAAAATTATATAATATTATTGAAGTACTGTTTGTACTGTTTTGATAGTTAATGAGAGTGTGTTCCATCACTGCCAGACAATAATGGGGAAAAGAAATAAATAAAAAATGTAAACCTGGGAAACACCCCTGCATATGGAGGATCCTTGTTTGCATGTCTACTTTGATTAATATAATGACCATTTACATTGCATTTGTGTGTGTGTGTTGTATGCCTATAGGATTACTCTTTATTGGCAGGTGTGTTTACTCTTGCAGCTGTGTTTCCTTGCTGATCATCTCTAAAACTACACATGATCTTATTCCCTTGGTAAAGTCCCCTCCTCCACCTGGCTTTAGGCACCTTTGACACCTGCGAATGGGGCAAGCCCTCGGGGACGTGAGGGTCTGACCTCCGCCTGTATGGCCTTAGCACAGTGAATTAAGTGGGAGAGAGAGTGAAGGAGTGAGTACATTTTCTGGTTAAGTGATGTCTTAAGGCCAGCACTATACATGCTGTGGATGGGTACTGTATTATGGCACAGATTAAGCTTCTGTACAGAGGTGTAATTGGCTGAGGGGATTCAGCTCAGCCCTCGCTGTGTGGCCTTCTTCAGATACTCAGATCAAAAGTCATTTGCTGTCTGACCCTGACTAGAGACTCATACTGACTCCCTCTCTCTCTTTTCAAATGATTTCCTGTGAAATTCTCCCCCTCTGATGTCGACTTTAAAGTCGGCTCCGGTAAATTTAAAGGAATGTACGTGCCTTTTTGTGCATAATCTTTTCTGAATCTCACTCTGAACTACTGTATCTTTAATTTGGCCATAAAAGTTGTAATATTCACCTGAAGCGAACAAGTCTGAAAGGATTGGGGCTTTGGAGAATAAGAGACGTACCCACCCTCATTAAGGTCTAATATGATAAAAGGAACTTGAAAATGAGTGTGTGAGATAATAAGCATAATGTAGAATAATAGATTGTGCCCTAAATCTGTATGTGTACAGCAAGTCGTTTATTGTTGAGTACGGCTGCATTAAAAGATTTTTTTATCCAGATTTCATTTACACAGCAAAAAGACACATTTAGCAACATAATTTTAGTACATTACATGCAATTTCCCTCAGCTTAAATCTGCTTAACATTTATATGCATTTAGACTTCATTATGATAATTTGATATTTTAACTCAATGGCCGGAGGCTGGATTATGTGTGCTGTCTCTTTTATAATGTTAATGTCTGCCTTTGAAAATGAGGCATGTAGCCATTGATTTTTAGAGCTTATCTTTGTAACGCCTCCCAAAGCCGTTGGTTTAATCTTGTTTTGGTCGTATTCTCCGTTCCAAGCATTACATGTGCAGGGCGGGTAAAACATGACACATGTTACTGATAAGATAACATGAATGCTTTGTTGATATTTTGTCATTTTTGAACTCCTAAATGTCACTTTTCACAGATCTAGTCATGATCACATGGAGAGAGAAAAAGAAAAAAGAAAAAAAAAAGGAGAGGAGAGGGAGAGAAAGAAGAAAAATGCTAGCGAGGAATCAGAGAGACAGATTAGTGCCTCTCTGGTACTTCAGTGTATCAGGACAGGGATTACCGTGCCAACAGCTGCGCCCGCCGGTCCCCTGACTGAGAAGAATTACAAGTATTATCACCTAGATCATTAAAGCAGGGTTCAGCGATTGCCGAATGGCTTCAATCAATTCATCCACAGATAACACGCTAGCAGCCGGACCCCCTGCATGAGAACTTGACTTAATTGGCCAATAAGTGGTAAGGAAGGGCGCATGCTATTTGATCAAATTACTGGGGACCTGGCGAAAAGGATTACTGTTCTTCAGGGGGAAGAAAGAAGAGAAGACGAGAGAAGCAAAGAGGGAGGAGGAGGGGTCGTGGTGGGTCAGGGCTACCGGAAGGAGGGCCTGTCTTCGGCTAAAAGCGAGGCGGTTGAAAAATGTTGGCCCACTTGGCGGTGGAGCGGGGAAGCGAGAGGAGGAGTAGAGGAGGAGAGGAGAGGGGGATCCAGGTCATTCTTTTGCTTGGGGAGATGGACTCATTCATCATCACCCCCTTGGCCTGGTTTCTGCCTGGAGAAGGCTGTAAACTAACAACTTTCACATGCTCCTGGCTTTCCTTCATTATGCTTCCTGGTTTATGGCAAATTGAGCAATGGACATTCCATGTACGGTCATTATCTTCATGTACACACAATATCATTTATGATCATTTATGCGAGATATTTTAGAATTCCTTGCATTTAGTGCACTACAAAGGAAAAAAAAACTATGCAGATAATTATAACTATAAAGATAATTGTAAGTAATATATACATTTAATATGATTTTGAATAGGTTAAACAGCTCTACTTAAGTCATCTGTTGATGACTTAAAGGATTAGTTCACTTTCAAATGAAAATTAGCCCAAGCTTTACTCACCCTCAAGCCATCCTAGGTGTATATGACTTTCTTCTTTCTGATGAACATAATCGCAGAAATATTAATAAATATCCTCACACATCCGAGCTTTATAATGGCAGTGAACGGGACCAACGAGTATGAGCTGAAGAAAGTGCTTCCATCCACATCCATCCATCATAAACGTACTCCACACGGCTCTGGGGGGTTAATAAAGGCCTTCTGAAGCAAAACGATGCATTTGTGTAAAAAAAAAAAATCCATATTTAAACAAGTTACGAATTGAAATATCGAGCTTCCGCCAGAACGCCTTCCGTATTCAAATTACGGAAAAACTGAACTGGTGCCGCGTTAGTTCTGTAAGTTGAATAGGGAAGGCGTAGGACAGACAGCATAAGCTTTTTGAAGAATACGGAAGGCGGTCTGGCGGAAGCACTTGCAAGGCGAGAATTTGTGTTTATAAAGCATATACATTTTTATTTTTTTTTAGAAAATGACCGATCCTTTCGCTAGATAAGACCCTTATTCCTCGTCTGGTATCGTTTAAAGCCCTTTGAAGCTGCACTGAAACTGTAATTTTGACCTTTAACTGTTTGGGCTCTGTTGAAGTCCACTATTAGGAGAATAATCCTGGAATGTTTTCATCAAAAACCTTAATTTCTTTTCGACTGAAGAAAGAAAGACATAAACATCTTGGATGACATGGGGGTGAGTAAATTATCAGGAAATTTTAATTTGAAAGTGAACTAATCCTCTAAGTCAATACTGGTTCTAAATTCAGTTGTTGTTTTGTCTTGAGGGTTAAATGGAATTCAAATGCATTATATTAGACTTTTAATACACAAATCATAATAACAACAGATGCGTTTTTTTTTTTCATGGTTTGCTTTTGTTTATTCCATACCTTGTGCCTGTATATGTGTGTTTGCTTTAAATTTCCTGGCCAACTCTCAAGATAATTTTGGGTAGCATAGCGGGAATGTGTTAGTCATGGATGCTAAAGTGCTATGAACATTAATTCTGTCTTTGAAACCCACCTGCACAGAGAGGAGAGCTGAGCAGTGCATCTGTAATGCTAGCGAAATGAGCAGCCCTCTAGGGGGCCAGGAGATAGAACCAAATACTGGCCAGAATTAGAATCTCTGCCTCTGCGGCTATTCATAATGTCATTAACATAAAGGCAATTAAATGAGTTTTTAACCCTCAACCTCTTTTTGTTATTAATGAACATCGAACGTAAGGGAAGCGCGAGTGAGACCGCGGCGGTAATTATCTCCTCATCAGAGAGCTAAAACAGGCTTAAATAGGAAAGCAAAACAGATGATTATTGGAAGTGTTTGTAGCAGGGCGAGCCCATGGGGGGGCTTCTTTAATTTAATCACATGACATGGAACCAGGAGGATTAATTAGATGGGCTCTTCCCCTCACTGGGCACAGTGGTGCCAGCCTGGAATACTGGCATCCTAGGATGCGAATAGAGATCCCTTCTCAGTCAGATTGTCACTGTGATTATTATGAACGACGCAGACCTGTCTGCACGCCGTGGACATCCTCACGGAAACGTTCGCTCCATCTGTGAGGAATTTTACGGAGCATGAGGGAGCATGTGCTGTTTACTTACCGCCATCTCAGATTTTATCTGTTTATTTTTACCGCCTGTTAGCCAAGAAAATATCATCAATAATGACTCGTGCTGCCTTACATATGTTAAAACTTTGTAAATATTCTGTTGAGGGGGGATCAAGGATTAGTATGTGGGCACAAATCCATATTTCTGGGAATTTCATTGTAAAATAATTACACAGTTTTCACACAGAGGGATCAAACTGAACATGTGCGTGACACGGATGATAAACTGTTTCTCCTTTAGCACCTTTGTGCGACACACATGAGAAACTGGTTTATTTTTCTCAGAGATACAGAACATTAATCATAGCCATTAGTGTGTTGGTGTGTGCGCACGTTGTGCATCGACGTGCAAGCATCTGTCCTTGAGTTCCGGTGCATGGACGGGTCCGCCATACAAACAAGCAATGACAGAGTTACAGTTTATCAACAAAAACTGGATGCATTTTATCAAGTGGCGAATCGATCCAAGCTCAAAGACAAAGCACCATGTTATCCTTACAGCTCTACAGGCCACAGGGGTTTAACACGAGAGCCAAGACACCACCAACAAGAAAACACTTGAGCTAAAACACTACTCTCCCTCCTCCTCTTCTCTCTCTGCTCTCCCTCTGTTTTCTCTCCCTTACCTCATGCTCCCCAGACAATGTGCTTGGAGGTCACAGGTCATCATCACTGTGTTCTTGAGGTCTGCAAACAACTCATTACCGAGCCAGTGGTCTCATCGGGGCACAGGCTCTTGGGAAAATGATGTGGCAGTGTAGCATGCGGCTGCCCCCGTGAGTTTTGGTTGGTCCTGAGGGAAGACCTCACTGTTTTTATGTGCCTCCCTCATGTTTAATCAATAATTAACTCATGTCAACCCGCAGTTTACACACACATGCACATGCTAGGTGAAGATAATGGGGGGGGGGGGGGGCTGCAGTTTGGCAGTTTAATATGCTTGATATGCTTTTGAAGAAAATATTGTTTGAAAATATTATGTATGGAACAAATTGGGAGAAATAACATACTAAATTTCTACCAGTATTTAATAATAAACTTGGGTGCAATCGAATAAACACTGTCTGCTTTTTGAAAAACTTGTAATGCAGAACTGTGGATGTGGTTTCCAAATTGAAAACAAGTCCATGGTTATGGAGAGTGTGATATTTCACAGCTCTATCAACTGCTAACTAAGCTGTCAAACGAGTAGAATCGGCTCGATCTTACCCGACAAACAATACACAAATGAGCTATGGGCAATTTGCTGTGATTATGCGTGCAAATGGGTAGACTTGTTTTTAATTTGCTTTCCTTCGACAGAGTGTTAAAAAAGATTATCCCCACATGTCCGCACCTCACTCTTATAGCCAAGAGCATTATTTGCTATGTGACAACAGAGAAAAGAAATGTGTAACAAAATTGAGTGTGAGCGAAAAAGAGAAGAGAGAGAGAGAGAGCGAGAAAGAGACGTTAAGATGTTTGAAACAAACATGTCAGAGAACAAAGGGAGAACGTCACATGCATGCACCTGCTATGAGGTTGTCCTACAGCCAAAAAGTGGTTTGTTGGAGTCCCCCTCTCAAACAGAGACCTGACAGAGGATAAATCTGTCTGGTCCAAGGTCAACCTGGACTGAAAAGCCCTAGTGAACCTAGTGACCCCTCAGTACATCCTGACATCTCTATTGCAGCCACAGGGACCCATTCTCACTTACAGAAGTTGTACGTTAACATATATTTTTGGAATACAATGGCTCAAATATGAATGAGGACTGTCAATTCAACATGTTAATTTGGATCGATTAAGTATACTAAAACTAATGTGATAAAAAAAAAAAAAAAGAAAAGAAAAAGAAAACTGATTAAAAGTGCTTGTTCTAATCCAGGAATGGCTTTATACCTTGTTTTATTTCATAGTGACACCTTCACTGGTCTGAGATCTGTGGCTCAGATGTGGTTAATTGACTGTCTATGTGTGATTAATGAAAGGACTTAAACATGCACATCCTGGACAATTCTGACCCAGAAGTAAAAGGCAATTTAGGCTCAGAGGGTCATCTCAGGAGAAGCACTTATCTCTTTCTTACACCAAACTCCACGTTTGGAAGCAGTGGAGAGAGTTGAAAGAAAAGAGCAGAAGACATGGGCACCAGGAGACAGCAGATGTGGGAGACTTCACTCCACACAATGACCTCCATACCTACCTGAATTCAACAATGATGAAGATATTAAAAACATTCAATTCATTATCCTCTAACTGGCCCTTCAATGGGGTCAAGTGTTTATTTAAATCAATAATAATAGTAATTCATGTTTCTGTGAAATACTATACAGCTGAGGAATACCGCAAAAGTAACATTTCATATTTACTTTTTCTACATCTTTACATTTTACTTTTTCAATTTTTCAATAAGATCTAGTAAGTGACAATGTTTGTATTTTTTAAAAGCAAAATAATGGAACAATGACACACTGTAAAAAAATTCCCCGTAAAATTTACAGTAAAAAAAAAAAAAAAAAAAAGCTGTGGTTGTCAGAACTTACCGTAAAAAATACGGTAGCAATATTTTAGGTTTTACGGGACAGCACTTTACTGTCTATTCTACAGTTCAAAACCATATAATTTAAAGGTTTATATTGGAATAATTATGGTTCATAACTGTTTATTTTACAAACTGTAAAAAAAATTCAGTTAAATTTACAGTAAAAAAAACTTATTCCATTAACTGATATAATGATAATTTACCAACAATGTACTGATGTTTCAGGGGGGAAAAAAAAAAACAGAATTTAATTGAAACTTTGTTACACTCTTAAATTAAGCCTTTGTTCTAGTCCAGTTAGATGGAACAGTTAGATTTATTTTGTTAAACTTATAAGATGCAACAAAGCAAGCATTCCTGTAGCTCGAGCATTGGAACATGACTTTAGCAATGCCAAGGTCATGGGTTTGATTCCCAGGGTACGCATGAACTGATCAAGTGTGTATCCTGAATGTAAGTAAAAAAAAAAAAAAGGATCTGCCAAATGCACAACTGTAAACGTAGGATTGAGCAGGATCTGAATTTCAGTTGCCTGCACACATGTCTGTGCCCCTCTGATGAAGTCACTTACATTAAATATATTACCTATTATACTACAACATAATATCATTAAAAATTTTCATACATTTTTACAATTTATGACTGTTTATTTCTTAACAAGAAAAAAATAAAATAACCATATTTTATTAGAATACTAAATTCAACAATTTAAAGTGGAAAAAAAAAATGTTTGTGTCCCAATTAAACTGGAATTAAGAAACTAAATTTAAAGTGATTGCACGCATTGATAGTAAGTTATGACAAAATGTTCAAGAATCGTTTGGATATTAGCATAACTAAACTGAACAAGCAAGAAATCCATGTTTTCGTGTGTTAGTGCATGCAAGTAATTCAAGTAAACTCATTTCTTTGGCTTATTCAAGCCAAAAAAAGGACTAAAGGTCTTACACATTTTGAGTCTTATGCCATCCTGCATGGCTCATCACTGAGCATGTGTACAGCTGTTGTTTTAGTGGACAGTGAGGAGGAGACAGTCTCCACAGCAATCACATGTACTCAGTGTGATCTACAAGCAGCCACTCTGCGTGAAAGTGTACAGCCTACATCAATCACTCTGCCACCAGAGCTGGCCACCAACCACTGCTCAGATTAATGACAAGGGTCTGCTAACATCATTAATGAAGGTTTTTAATCAACTCCCACCTCTTTCCTCCCCTACCAACCTGACCAATAGATTAAATACGACCTGGCCCAATAAAAATGGCTGATGTTGGCAGTCACAGCAATGGCTCTTTTATCCAGTCGTGGAGGCTGTTGGGGTTGCCAAGAATCAACAGAATGGAAGAAAACATACTCATAGCGAGGTCAATGAACAAGATAGGTCAATAAGGAGAGAATGCTGAGTTAATTTGAATTAGCAGCTACGCTCTGGCCCTCACAGAAAATCAACAGTTCTTTACTGTGATGTCAGAGCCCTCAGCAAAGCTCTGTTCTCTACAGACTGATGATATCATGTGGGGGACAAGAAAGGAGCTCCTGTCTTGACTTCACAAGGATGGTAACCGTCTCAGGGCATCCTTGGCCTCTTCTTACTGGAGCAGGGCTGTTATGTAGCATGACCTACCAGGCTCACCCACAAGCATTGCCTCTCTTGAAAAGCCTGGCTAGACCCCCATGCAGACGGACAGCGCCCCTTACAAGCCGAAGGGCAGTGTGCATTAACACGGCGCTAATTAGCCAAAGCAGTGGCCATCCAATTATACATGCTTCAATCAAAGCTTAGAGGTCAAAGGGCATTCACGGCTCTGTCCACTTCAAGTGCAAATAGACTTAAAGGGATATACTCCACCCAAAAATGAAAATTACCCTCATGCTGTCCCAGATATAAATGACTTTCTTTCTTCAGATAAACAAACACGATAAACACAAAGATTTCACAAACAAAGTCCATATAATGCAACTGTATGGGACCTCCAAAGATTCCGCTTCACAAACCACACAGAGTGAACATGACAGTAATCCAGTGGATGAATCAATGTGACAAATAGGTGTGTGTGAGAAAAAGGCTAATTTTTAAAACTTTATTTAACTATAAACTATTGATTCAGGCCAGCTGTCACGTGCAGGGACCATCACTTCTCGCGTGAGTTTTACAACTTGCTGACTTGCATGCATGTAATGCCTGCAAAGTGCAATATCGCTATCGATATCGCTGCTCACGTATTTCGAACTTCATTTTACTCCTAAACGAAGAACGAAAAAGAACTTTGCCGTGAGTATATCAGGGCCTTAAGTCTTTCTTATATGAGCAATATCACACGAGTAGCCGTGCGATATGGTTGTATATCAACATGGCTGTGATTCGGCCGTAGGTAATCACAGCGTGCTGATATACAGCCATATCGGACGGCTGTGAGATTGCGCTTAAACAACAGTTCAATGGCACAAGTGTGTAAATAAATAAGAAATAACAATGGACTGTCTTTAAAACCCTGTTTTGTGCAGAACTACTTCCTTCCACCACGGATTCAAATCTCAAGTTGACAGTTTGACCAAGGCTCTGTTACTAATTCTAAAACGTCACTTTAGAACTAGTAACAAAGGAATGTTGAGTCCCTCCATTGAAACTCATTGTATTTTGTACAGTATTATTGAGAGAGAGAGAGAGAGAGAGAGAGAGAGAGAGAGAGAGAGAGAGATCGCCTGAATGAGCATTACGTGTGTCTGATATAACATTCATTCTACAGGTCGATGTCCATAATATTATATCCATTATAAAAATCTGTTTGAATGTCCGCTGAGGGAAGTGATCTTTGTATTTGTCCTTTTAACAGTTAAGGGAATTTTCCATAACAGCACTAAAACAACGTCCTCTGTTTACAAAAGTCCCTTTCAATTTCAAAGTCTCTTGGGACTGAAATTTGCCGCCATCTAATGGCGTATTATTGTAACTTTCATTCAATTCATATTACGCACGAATGGACCCTTTCTCAATACCAAATAAAACATATGTTTTTTTATATAAAACAACATTTATTGAACAACAATATTTAAATTAACAACAATAGCCATTATAAATGACAATAGGAAATAAACACAATTGTACAATTCAGTCAAACGTACAAAAGCAGTGCTCTACAGGATGTAAGTTAAATATAGCCTTAATATTAAACAATTAAATTGAACATAGCCCAATTCGATTAGCTCACGAACAATAATACAAGTAATAGATTAATAAGACCAAAGATTGCCTGTTTTATGTACCCAAAATGAATTATATCTCATTTTTAACCACTATAAGAGACAGCGGCTAACTGGCCAAGATGAAGTTGTTCTCGGCAGGTACACGAGCACTGAACGGCCGCTGATGGCCTGGAGCTCGCATCAACGAAAACGTCTAAACAAATTGTAAAATAGGCACTATGATTAGATATGAGTCACATATTTCAGGTCTAAACAACTACATTCTCGCCTAAAAAACTCTTAAAACTACAGTTTGTGGTACAACAAGTGTAGTACTTGTAAAAAAATACGGTGGACTTGCTCGACCGCCATGTCAATAGCTTCAAGCGGAGTGATACAAACAGTAAAACAGTTCCCCTGGCGATACTGGTAGAATATCGCATGGATGGAAAGACCTCTCAGCCAATCAGATTCAAGAACCAGAACGAACTGTTGTATAAAGCGTTATAAACCATGAGCTAAGCCAACCAGCAACAATAGTGAATCATAACATTACAAACTTTGATTTGAAGCAAAAAAAAGTATTTTGAAAGTCCGGACAAAAATATAAAGGTACAAGATTGTGTA
Organism: Mylopharyngodon piceus; assembly: GCA_039654765.1. Classification (NCBI taxonomy): domain Eukaryota; kingdom Metazoa; phylum Chordata; class Actinopteri; order Cypriniformes; family Xenocyprididae; genus Mylopharyngodon; species Mylopharyngodon piceus. The sequence continues at coordinate 8,736,420 of CM077460.1, read as the reverse complement.
CTTAATGGCTTACTTAACTACAATCCCATGAAGCATTACAAACAGCATAACTGAATTAAAAATGATGGAGAAATATAAAACTATTAATTTAAAAATGATTATATATAAAAAAAATATTTTTAAGCTTATTGCAAAATATGCTTATATATACAAATATTTAAGTCTTTGAGAGCATAGAGAGACCAACTCGATAACGTTATTTGCAGTGCTTCATGGGAGTGGGTGGAGCTAACAAAATCTTTTGGTGCATTTTGCTTGTTTCGACTCTGGTAGAATTTTCTGTACAGCATAATGAGTAATGTAGCTTTTCACCATGTATTCCGCTGTTAAACATGATTATTTTGAAACTATGTTGAAGTCATGCAGTCTAACAGCTTCAACAGAAACAACCTCGTAGCTCACTGTAAGGTTGTCTTTAAAGGTTTATAAGTTATCGTTAAAAATCAATTTCCCTATGGAGAAACTGAATGGAGTTTCCTTATGAAGTGTAACTCTATGCTGCGCCCTCAGTTGACGTTATGGTAACGCTTCGCGTGAGCCGATGTCTTAAGCACGTGTGTTACATGCCAATTTTGATTGGCTACCGCAATCATTTGATGTTACAGGCGCACCAGCAGGTTATATAAGGCCACCTAGAGAGAATGTCATCAGCTTCTTTGTCTTCAGGAAGCCGTTTCTTAGCATTCCGTTTCTTGTGATTCTGTGTGTGTGTGTGTGTGTGTGTGTGTGTGTGTGTGTGGTTAGGAATAGAAAAAAACATGTCTACCACTTTTAAGAGATGTGTCACACAGTGTTAAAATTTATAACACCCTACAACACTCGTGAGTCGTGTGTTATATGTCTAGGAGTGGAGCACGATCGGTCAGCCCTCAAGGGGGCTAGCTGTGCTCACTGTGACCACTTCACAGTGAAAAAGCTCCACTCCTGCCTGGATATTTTCAATGAGGATGGGAGGCAGGCGTCTGCATTCCACGGATAGGACCCTGTCGTTGTCGAGGCAGCCCGGCGACTTCGATCATGGGGTTCATAGGTTGAGTTAACTGAGAAGCTTGAGATGGGCCTTTCCCTCTTTCAAGCTTCACCGCTAGCTCTCCCACTCTCAGGCCAGATCCGGAAGCCCGGTTATTCTAACGTGAAGGGGCTCACTGCACATGGGTATATGAGGATGCCCTGGATCGAAAGATTTGCTTGCGAGCTATCTCATGGAATATCTTGACGTCCTAGTGGAAGGCTCCAGCCCTGCCAGTGAAGCCATGTCAGACTACATCCTGGCTCATTGGCAAGGCTTATGTGGCGATGGGCTAGGCTGGTAGAGGTTTGCATGCAATGTTGGTGTTGCAAGAATACCAAGCCAACCTGTTAAAAGATCTCGACCTAGGTGAGGGAGTATCTCAGGGAGGCAGTCCTGGAGCTCCGACGTACTACAGACCTTGCCCTCCATGCCACCAAGCAGGCAGCCACCAGCACAGGCTGCTTGATTGCTGACATTGTTGCCACAGTGAGGCACTTATGGCTTAACCTTTCCAGGTTTAAGAAGAAGGATAAAGCTTTCCTTCTTGATGCCCCGGTGTCGCCTTCCAGGCTTTTTGACACTGCTTTTGAGGCAGTGGTCCAGAAGTTCAGAAAGGTGAAGTTTAAGTCCGCTGCATTTGAGCAGTACATCTCCGGCCATGGTCGAGGTCCTAGATCCCCCACTTCTGACCCTGTTGCTGGCCCTAGTTGGAGACAGGCCTTGTAAGAAGCTGAAAGAGGACTTAGGAAAGTCATCTTTGCCAAGCCAAACCCTTAAGTTTCTTTTTCTGGCTTTTTCACAACACAGTTCTTTAGAGAAGTTAGAAGCATGAGCTCTCTCCAGCATTGAGCTATGAGGTTGAGGTATAATTTTTCTCATGATTCTTTATTTCTTGGGCCATCAAGAACTAAACAGTCATGACAAATTTTACTTCATTTGTTTACTAACATCACTTCATGACCATCAGACTATTGCACTAGTATTGGCTCAGGTATCATCCTTCCCTGAGCCTGGGAAGTGCAATTGCATTTATGTGTGGCAGCACATTAACCCCACTTTTTCAATCAATTGCCACTAGCTTACGGCGATAAATACTCTGCTTCTCTTATATTTACAAGTTTTACGCAAAGATGGCAAGTGGACGCATTAACATCCATGACCCAAGAGGAAGGGCTACATGCAGATAGGGTAGCAGGATTGTCGCTGTTAGAGCACCACCCCATTGTCTGTTGCGCCCTCGAACACAATGGGTACTGGCTGCAACCGTATGTCTCCGTAGCAGTAAAGCTATACTGTTGTAGAGGAGGTAGAGTGATTGATACAATCTACTCCCTTATTTGTCTCTTCAGAAGCTTGTGCTATGGAGGTAATATGGATATGCTTCCCCTGTGTGTTAGGTGTTGCAGGCGTAGAGTTGGTCTTCATCACTCTCGCGTTCCACTCTTCTGTCTGCCGCCCTTAATAGTGTAGTATGGCAGTGAAGTGAATATGACGGATAGCATATTACTTTTTCATCTGGTGCCTGTCACACTTCTTAGAGTATGGAGTCGATGTTGATGTGCCTCCCTTGTGTAAAAATAATAGCAGGCATAGATGAAGAGATTGAGCATTTCAAGCTATTCACGTCCCACTCTGTCATCTTGTGCCCCTCTAGTGCACTAGGTATAGAGCCAGAATCACTATACTTCATTGTTTATATGGGCAGAAAAAAGGAAGATGGGCAAATGCTGCTGCTTGCATCCCATGCCTTTATCTGCCGTTTATTCCCGGTTCTAGGAGTATAGAAGTAGTACCAGGCACTAGTTTGCCAGAGGAATCTATGGGAACACTAGAGAGAGGTGGAATCTGATACCAGCCTGGATGTCCTTGGCTTGGTAACGCCATTCCTCCCAGGATCCTGATGCATCCAGCCTTCCTTGCATGCTGCTTCCCCTGGCATTTCCTCATGTCCGGCTTGAGGGTCTCTTTGATGATGAACGGTAATGATGTTGGTAGTGAGGTGTTTTCTTGCTAGAGTTGATATCAGCAAACTTTCAGTTTCATTAAAAACAAAAATCAAGCAATTATTCAGGGTTGGGCAAGGCCAAAACAATAAACAAAATGGCCACTGACTAAACACAATAGTAACTAAATTAACTGTAAAAAATAAAAAATAAAATAAAAGAGAAAATACAGTGGTCTTTACCTAACTCCCTGGCTATCCCAAACACAGGAGAAAAGATGGCAGTACAACCAAGTCTGACTTCAGAAAAATTCTGTGTAAAGGAACTTTTATACAATCGACACCCACGCCACGAAGTAGTATAAGTCTTCGGGGCCAGCTTTAACACATTACTTACAATAAGTGATTGAGCTGCTCCCATGTCCAGTAATATAGAAACGTGTGTAGCATCGTTCTCACTACTGGACGCTACCCATCCATGTAATAAAAAACGGTTCATAACCAGACGAGGGAGAAATGGGTAAAACAGAATTCACAAAACCTACAGTTTTAGACTTTTTTGACAGATTTATCTTTTTCCAGGCATCGCAATCAGTGATCAGATGACCTGCATCTAGACAGTAGAAACATACTCGCCCCTCACTAGATCGTCTTTTTGTAGATCTGCCCCTTCCATATGCACCACCTTGGCTATATCTGGTTTTACTATCTCTACCTCCCTTCACTTGCATTTCAGTACCATGGACAGCTACTTTATCAAACCTCCCCACTGGAGAAAAATAAATAAATAAATAAAGTTCGATGGGTCAATATTAATTCATCTGCGAGTACGGCGGCTGCTGAGAGAGTCACTTTCTGTTCATTCAAATGTACCACCAAGTTTTCATGAGCACAACCTTTGAAATCCTCCAATAAAAATAATTATTTTAAGTTCTCAAAAGTGTTTGCTTTACTTGCCATTCACCATGTCAAAAAGCGTTTGTTTTTCCCTTGCAAACTCCACAAATGTTTGTCTGTCAGTTTCCTTTAGGGCCCTAAATCATTGGGGGCTTTCGCACCGGAGGAACCTTTTCATAGTTCCTAGAACTATTGGCGGAAGTACTCGGATTTTGCCATGTTCGCACAGCAGGAACTAGGAATGTTTTTAGTTCTAGGAACTCCTTTTTGGAGGAACTAAATTAGCTCCTACTTCAGAGTAGGGTCTAAGCCAGCACTATAGGAGCTACCAGTGACGTAAGTGTATGTTGATTGGCAGAACGCACGCAAAACACTGGCACCCGCCATTTTTTTAAAAGCCGTGTACACACAGTTTATTGCCTATATATTTACTTCACAAATTAACTCTACGAACATGGAAAACAATTATAGATGGACCTCTTGAGTTAAGGAGAAAATCCAATGCAACTTTGAGGGGACCAAGCGAAACATGATTGTGTATTTCTGCTCAGCTAGTGACATTGGACATCAACCACACGGCAAACAGTTTACAGTATAACAGTTTTCTTTATGACCCTAAATCTTTGTCTATAAGCTTCTGGCACTAACTCGTAAGCATGCAGAACAGTTGTCGTGATCACGACGTAGTCCAGACTTTTTTTTTGTCTATCTGTAATGCAGAACATAATTTTTGGGCTTTCTCCACCATCTTGCATTGCAATAGCAAAGCCCACATCTCTTTAGGCCATTGCAATGCAGCAGCAACACGCTCAAAAGCCGTAAAGTACGAACATACCTCCACTTCTCAAAAGGGAGGCACCAAATTAATATGCTCACTCACATCGAATAGGGGAGAACATCTGGAATTGGAGCGGAACTGAGAGAAACCGGTGCAGGGCCCGAAATGCAGCTGAGCGAACAAGTGAAAATCAGGAGAACCCTCTGGTGATCTCACAGTCAGTTGAAGTCGCGTTTCCTTTTCCATTCAATAAGGCAGTATTTGCCTTGGTCAAGCGTATCCATAGCAGACTGGCAGTCCAATGCATTACATTGGTCACAGTCAGGTAGCGCAGAATTTTTTTCTTTTTTTTTTTTTTCTTTATATTTTGCCTTTCTACTACATAGGCAAGGCCAAGTTTTATTGAAAGCCCATTTTGCCAGCTGTGAAGTACCCCTTTAAGTGTCTTTAACTACTATGTACAAACATTTAAATTAATTAATTTGATGCAATGCACTTTTTGCACACAAATTTGACACTATAGTTAAATCAAGTCAAGGCAACTTTAATTATATAGCTCTTCATACAATACAGATTGTTTGAAAGCAGCTTTACAGTGATAAACAGGAAAATAATGCCTAATTATGCTGTAATGCAGCTCTAAAAAAAAGACAATAGTGTCATCATTCAGCTGAAGTCAGTTCACTGTTGATTCAGTTTGGTTCAATAACTGTGTAAAGTTCATCAATTATGAAATTAGTTCAATTCAGCTATAAAGCAAATCTTCAGAAAAAAGTGCCGAAAGACAACAGTGACAAGGAACACGAATTCCATAAGATGACAGAAATGGAGGAAAAACCTTGGGAGAAACCAGGCTTAGTTGGGGGATTGCTTTGCTTCTAAAGCAAAATGATAGGTGTGTGTAAGAAAAATACTAATACTAATATTTTAAACTTTTTAAACTAAACCATCTCTTCCTGCCAACTAGGTGGGTTCATGAGTTCACACTTGGCATAAATGTGTTGTGGATAGAGGAGTCATTTCACTTCAAACGTTTTTACAACATGCTTACATCACACTTCACAACATGCTGATATTTACTTCTAGCAAATGCACATATGACAGTTGTCCAGAAGTGATGATATTTAGTTTGGGTGGAATATCTTTTTTAACAACCTGAACTCCTGCTAAACAAGTACAAGCATACAACAGGGGACACAAATTAGCTTGTTAAATGAATCTACCTCTCAAATGTCCTCCAATTTGTCCTTTCTGAAAAGAAACTGATCAAAATGCATGTTTATATCATATATAATGATTCATACCTAGCCTTTTTTTTTTTCAAATCCCTTCTCATTGCCTACAAAGATGGCAATGCGGACAGCCTCAGTGATATACACTGTCATCTGTCTCCTTAATGGGAGAATTTAATGCTACATTAATTACACAACAGAGACATAGCCGGCAGTCACCTTGTGGTCTTTTTCTCTCTCTTCATGGCGGTGGTTGAGATGTGATTACTTGCTGTCACATTAATTTGTCTCTGCATCATTTCAATCCTTACAATATGGACCTGACTCTAATTATTTGTATATCTAGTGTAGCTTGATGTGAATTCATTTTATTACTGTCAAGATGAAAGCTTGAAACGTATGCTATTCATGGATAAGAGTCTGCATTGGAAGGCTCAGTTTATAGTGTTTGCCAATTAGTAATGCTGGTTTTTAAAGAGCAGAAGGCAGCATCCCCAGTTGGGACTGAGGCAGGGAGGGGGGCTACTTAATCTGAAGTGTCTCAGTAAAAACTCAGCAGGTTCGGTACATATAAGGTCCCTGAGCTCACATCAAGCTCAGGCTTAATATAAATGAATTAATCAAGTCATTGATAAAATAACACTACTAATTTGAAAAAAATCTTTCATAACATGCAGTATGGAACATAAAACTGTTGACCAGTTTCGGGGCTGTAAAAGCAGGATGGAATTTATTAATAATATCTTATTGTTTGGAATGAAGTTCAATGCAAGTTAAACTCAGTTGACAACACTTGTGGCATAATGTTGATTACCACAATATAAATATTGTGCAAAAAATTAAATACAAATAATAATAATAATAATAATAAATAAAAATTTTTGTAAAAATCTGGGTTACAGTGAGGCACTTACAATGGAAGTGAATGGGGCCATTCTGTAAAAGTTAAAATACTCACTGTTTCAATACTACAGCCATAAGACGTAAACAATATATGTTAACATGATTTTATTTATTTATTGTTTTAAAAACAAACTCAGTGCAGGCTTCCTTGTTTATTTCCGAATGCCAATTCAGTATTGGCCGAAGCTGAACACGTGAGCAGCACGACGCATGCATGTAATGCTGACACAGGATCCGGCCAATAATGAGCCGGCATTCAGACGTAAACAAGGAAGCCTGCACTGAGTTCACTATGTATGACAACGGTTCAAATTGTTGAATTAAGTCGTTATTTTTGTTTTGTTTTTGCGCACAAAAAGTATTCTCGTCGCTTCATAACATTAAGGTTGAACCACTGTAGTCACATTGACTATTTTAACCGTGTTTTTAACTACCTTTCTGGACATCAAAAGGTTCAATGACGTTGCTGCCTATGTGTGGATCAGAAACCCTTGGATTTCATCAAAAATATCTTAGTTTGTGTTCCAAAGATAAACGAAGGTCTTATGGGTGTGGAACGACATAAGGGTGAGTGATTAATGACAGAAATTTTATTTTTGGGTGAACTAACCCTTTAAATTATAACATATGTTCAAAAACTTGACCCCATTTTGTAAGTACATCATTGTAACCTATATGTTTGCTTTTTAAAAGAAATGGATGTACTTTTTTCTTTTTTTTAAATTTCTTTTTTTTTCTTTAATTTATTGATATTCAACATTAGGCTCAAAATATTAAGCTTAACTTGTATTGAACCCAGAAAAATTTCTTTAAAAGCAAGGTTTAAAGCAGCAGTGCTGGTGCGAGCCAATGCTGCTGTATCAATGCTGTTTTTGTCTAAGGGGAGTGTGTTCTCTCTGATGGCAGCCATATTTATATTCTGCTCACAGAGCACTGATCATCTGCCACCATCTGCATAGTTTTACTGCCTGTGATCAGTACGCAACTACAACAGCCTGTCAGCAGGCTTTACAATGCTGTTACAGCGCCACAGTGCCACATCAAGCAGCCCTCTCCTATCATAAATGCCATCTCTTCACAACACACAGCTCTTTCTCTTTCTCTTCCCTCATCTCCTGTCTCTACCCCCCTGCTCTCTCTGCTCTGTGTCTGACTGAATGAGGAGTGTTTCAGTTTTGTACGCTCTCTGAACAGCCCCAGGCCAAAATCTGACCACAGCTTTGCAGCACATCTTGCCCCAACAGTCACATAAAGTTAAGCTGTCTCTCTGCTGTGCATTTAATAACTTTAGTGTTGCTCTCAAGAGTTTGCAAAAGTGTATAGGGAGCTAAAATACAAGATGAGAGTGATATCTATCGCTTATGGAGAGCATTTGAAGATTTTTTTTTGTTTTTTTTTTTTCATTCTTTACAGTAGGGCTCCCAAAGAGGAAATCATTTCTCGTGAATACACAAAGCATCTTCCTTCTAGCCCTGAAACAAAAACACACAAGCCTGAACAACGTTTACCTTTAAATCCTGACTGAAACCGATACCCTTGTCTCAAAGTTAAAGAAAAAGCAGACACAAAATGTGCTTTTAAACGTTGTCAGTTTTTGAACTTCTATCCCTAGCCATTCTTCCTACACAATCGAAATCCCCTGTGACAAGTTTAGCATATTGTTTGTGAATAACATCCGTCTGGGTTGGTGGGGAGTACCTGGCATTGCCCCTTTGGCTGTGTAAAACATCTTCTCGCTGCGTTCTGTCTTGCTCGCGGTTATCTCCGTCTATTCTTTAAGGAATTTCTTCTGCATTACAACAGCCTCTGTGACAAGCCTAAAGATGTTACAGCGAGAGAGACGGAGATCCTTAGGGAGGGCTTATTGATTTGTGAAATGCATTCTAAAGGGTCCCTGGCCCGTTTTACTGTGGGGCAGTTGGGTTTAACAAGGACTTTGAACTCCTCACAAGCAGGAACCGACTCTAAAGAGGCTCTGAACGGTGTAGAGCATTAGGGTAGTCTAGAGGATACTAGGGGTCTTTTCCACATGCCATGCTAACGGAAGAAGCCACTCACAGGGGCTTCCTCAGGCCTCGGCTCTAATGGGAGGAGAGGATGTTGGGTGAAAAATGCTCAGCCCAATCATGCATGCAAAAAACATGAGTGCCAATGGGGTATTCTGATTACAAAACAATGCTAGGGTAGAGTAGAAATGAGGGGGGTGAAGGAGTCACGGTTAATAATATCATGAAGGCAGAAGGAAGAGGAAGAGTCTGCTTATAGGTATGCGGCTAATTAACAGAGTTTTGTCTGAGCAAGGAATCCAGGGCAGAAAATAATGCTCTGATTCAATATTCCCTAAAGATTGTCTTCAAAGCTAAAACAGGGGCTATTAAACGCATCAGAAATGATAATAATAATGCAAACTCGTGCGACACTGCCGGCGCTTTCCGGCTCTTTCAGAGGGAGGACCTGCTGTGTTTTATCCCTGCCTGTAAGACACGGAGGAGAAAGTGCCTCTAAAACACATCAACCTGATTACACGCTCTCCCATGGTTCATGATATGATAATAAGGATGCTGATGATGCAAACACCATTATTGCAAATTACACCAGAAACAAGGCATGAAAACGATGCACAGAGGCGTTAAAACGTTGCTCACTTCTCCATTTTTCGACAAAGTGCCATTAAAGGATGTTTTGTGCATTCTTTCTTCCAGTCTAATTGCAGTCAGCATACATTCCCAGCTCTGTGATTTTCGCTGTGGGCACCGTAATAACAAATAAATGAAACTATCTGACAGTTTGCTAATGACTTGTTATTGAAGTTAGGACGAGCATTACATTGTAATTTAGGTCCATTCACAGTTTTTGCTTTGCTCTTATACTCTCTCTCTCTTTCTCTCGATCTATCCTTTAACACATAGTATTGCACACCACAACACCCAGGGCACAACAAAGAGGATAGATTAAAAGAAATAAGACTTATATTTACAGGCTCTCTCTGGATTCAAGCCGCACAACTAATTAAACTTCTTAACAAATGCTCTGACAGTGTGTGACAGAACACTGCAGGACATCTGCACATGCTGACGAGGTGATTTACAACGACGGTCAAGTTTAAAGAACACATTCAGTTGACCTGGACACCTCGACAGGCAGATTCGTCTTAACAATTGCACTCACAGCATCCCCACCTCTGTATACTTTCCATTTATCAGGGGTCCAGATGAGACTTGACTCATCTAAATGGGGTTTTCATGGGATGGACAATGAATAATCTATGCTAAAGTGTCTCAAGGCCAATTAGATCTAATTGAAATGACATGTTTTCCTCTTTGAAAGAGTGTCGTGTTATTCATGTTAATTAACATGTAATTATAGTCTTATTAAATATTTATTACACTGTAATTACTCCTGTGGTGACAAAAAAAAAAAAAAAAAAAAAGATTTATTCTGTGAACTTAAAGGAGTATTTGAAGAATAAAAATGTCAAGTTTAGTACTTAGCAATTTAACGCAATAATGCTTCAAGCTGTTGTGGATAGATTTTCCTTTTGTTTATTTTGCACCAAGTGCATGTGTATTGTGGTGGACTCTTTCTCTTATTGGTATTGACCTGCTGCTCTCCTGGCTATCATCCCTCCTCCCAAACAAAAGGGGAGCTGTAAGATCTGTTCCCCTCTCTGCCGGCAAGGAGGATCATGCCTTGTGCTATTTTTCTCACTCTCTCTTCCTCTGTCTTTTCGCCCTCCCTCCAACTGTCTGCTCACATTTCATTAAGTCAGGAGGAAACAGCACTGGAAGCCATTGCTGGGGATCCACTCCTATTAGGCGCCTATTATCATCCCAAATCAGTCACGTTTTAGCATTTAAGTGCTGAAAGTTCACGCCAGATTTTCCAGCACTGTGCCCTGAGGTATGGAGGGTGCATCAAACAGGAATAGAAAAAGTGTTCCTCTCAATTCCCTCTTCACAGCCTCTGCTAAAAAACACTTTTTTTTTTTCTTTTCATCCTCTACCAAACCAAGTGACTGCTTGCAAAATTGCAGCGGATTTCACAGGGCTGAAGTCAAAGGGGTGATGGGATGCTTGCTGAAAGAGCCTGGCACAAGTAATGAGTGTTCACAATGCTCACAAAGTAAATGAAATGCTCTGTTACAAATACTCAACTCAGTGACTTTCCCTAAACTGCTCTAAATTTCTTCAAGAAATGTCTACAGACAACAATAGACATTTCTTAGAAAACAATATCTATCTATCTATCTATCTATCTATCTATCTATCTATCTATCTATCTGTGTGTGTGTGTGTGTGTGTGTGTGTGTGTGTGTGTGTGTCTTCAAGCATCAAAATAATAAGTGTAATACAGCTTTGAATTGTTGTTGTTGTTGTTGTTGTTTTTCAATGCATCAGAATGGGTCCTGTTTAATTAGTTTGTTTGTTTCTGAGCAAAAATTAAATATCATACATTTTACAGAAGACACCCAGTAAAATGTCATTCAGTGTAACAAACTTGTCAGGGATATTTACAAAAAAAAAAAAAAAAAAAAAAGAAAGAAACTATTTATGCCATATTAAAGACTAATTGCTTTTACCCCAAATGCTAATTACTTGTAATTTTACATTTTTAAACTTTGCCACTATCCTAGGTTTTGCCCATTTGTCAGCAAGAATTTTTTACTCATTTAAAATTCAATAAATTTTAGTATGCTCGCTTATTCTTTTATATATTTTAATATGTACAGTTCAGAATAAGTATGTTGTTTCAATTTTTACATAAATATGTGCTGTACTGAATGACAATGGAACATTATTTCACCCACATTTTGACATTTTATTCTCCCAAAACTTATTTGAAACCTTAAAAGTAGACGTTACTTGCATTTAACGTGCTTTGTATATAAAATCACTTTTGTACATTTCTATTGATGCGGACATCTAAATGTCTTTGACCCATATATATACAGTCAAACCAAACATTATTCAGACATTTTTGATATTTTTGATATATTTTTGGGTGCAGGACACTATAGTTCATTTATGTAAGTGAGGATAGCACAATAACGTAAACTGTGACATATTATACCCAAAAATTCTTCATACAGTGGACTACCACTAATAAAAATTTAAATGAAAATCTAATAAAAATTTAGAACCAAAAATTATTCAGACACTTTGACCTGACCATGTTTTGCTTGAGTGTTATCTGTCATAATTAAGATATTTTTTTTCTGACACAGTTTAACTCTGAGATCTTGTCATATTTTATTACCATTTTTTAAACTATAGTGAATAAACTGTATTAATGAATGAAATGTTCAAGGTGTCTGAATAAATTTTGGTTTGACTGTATCTATCTATCTATCTATCTATCTATCTATATAAAGATTCAGGCCATTCATAGACATGACACATTTAAATTCTGTTCACTTTACTTAAACATATCTAATTTTGTCACAACTTAATTTAATTTTTAAGTTATAAGCAGATTGAAACTGCTTATAACTGATTTTCCAATTAAATGTTTCAATTTAAGTGACAAGTATAAAAATGTATAAATTTCATTTAAACTGTATTTGACCAAATTGAGTTGGACCAACTCAATTGTGTTGGCTAAAATTTAGTTAAAAAACCAACTCATTTACATTTTATTGCATGAATTTGTTTTTTATGAGTTGGGGATACACATATTTTTTGGATGGAAATCCTGCAATTAATTAAATGTTTGTCCAATGAGTTATTTTATATGTGATTAAATTTTATTTTACCATTTAAAATAACCTTTTAATAATTCATGCTTAGCCTGTGTTCACAAACACATGCTTACAGATTTCCATGTATGATGTCTTTCTCTGAAATATGTAGTAGTTCCCTCAATAAAGGTGAAAATATATATAAAAAATGAAATCTAAGATAAGCCATCACAACTGTAAGTCTACATTTTCGTAGTAGCTCTGAAGTGAACATATGAAACATGACAGTAAGTTAGACATGCTGAATATGACAAACACAACCATTTGCAACCTTGAAAACCAACATACATGAACACATGCCACACTCAATCTCCAGAAAACATACATGCATGCACATGCTTCAAACCATGCGATCATTAGTCATACACAAATGCTCACACTCTCACTCTCACACATATATAATTGAGATTTTTCACACAAGGACACAGAGAGCCTGAAGCCAGTGCTTAATTGCACCAGCTATCATTAGAGGGGAAAATCAACAATTTTAAAAATACACCAAGCACCTTTCATCTTCTCCCCTCTCTAATCGCACCAGTAAGAGGCATGGAGAAGAGGAGCTTGATGTAGTCAAACTATCTAAACAGCGCCGGCGGGTGCTGGCGCAATCAGCCGCTCTGAAGTCGATACTACAGGACGTGTCCGTGTGATGTGCGGCCTGTTCCCTCACTGTCAGGGCTCCGCTGGGAAATGTGATGTGACCTGTATCTCGTATTGGGCACATTCCCCCCCTGGTGAATACAGCTCTAAACGGAACCCAGATTCAGAGGGTTAGCTACACTGCTCAGCCAGCACCGCCACACGATTTGTTTGTTTGTTAACTGTAATTTGATGTAGTTTTCATCTGCTGTGCTCCTCCCCCCAACAAATATTCATGTCATGGAGTGAGAGGAGAGAAAGCGCGCGTGAGAGAGAGAGAGAGAGAGAGAGAGACAGAGAGAGAGAGCGTTTTCTTCTTGTCTTCCTCTGACTGAAAGGCTGCCTTTGCTCCCCCTGAGGGAAATAGGATAATGAGGATCTGTATGCCTCCGTTCTGTCTCATTTCAATTGGAAATGCCGCACACATTCTAGCAGTCACACACCCTACACTTTGGGTCGGTGATGGCCGTATTATCGTCCCTCGTTTCTTGTCTGACAGTCTATCATGTCCAAGCTCGCACACACACACAAAAAACACACATCCCCTCGTCGCACTCGCTTTTTTGTACACTGTTTTCACACAAACTCAGTGAACATAACAAATGTGTTTTTTAGCATTCCAGCTTGCTTTCTTTGTCATATCCTCTAATTTATATATATAACCAATTTAAAGCAATATTTAAACCGATTACAGAATCCATGTCAGTATGTCTTACTTTTCAAGATTTATATACTAAAACTAACCTAAAACTAAGATGAGCATCAGTTTAATATTTTTGTAAACAAAATAAAATCATTAACACAAAGTTAATGAAAAACTGAAATAAAGCTTTTGTATTAATGAAATTCTGTCCTTTCTTTTTTTTTCATTGAGAGTAACTTTTTACATTGAGAGTAACTCTTGTATGAATATAGAGATGTAACTTAATTTATCAAAGCTCTTGCATACTAAAAGATATTTAAAAAAGAAACATCACTGCTGAAATAACTAATATGAAATATCTAGCAATATTCTGTTGAATGCTGTGATAATTTATCAACTGATTCATTAACTATAGAACTAAAAGATAAAAACAATGGAAATACGCTCATAAAATAAAATTAAACTTAACCACACTAAAATGTACCTTTGAAAATATATATATATATATATATATATATAAAAAACATTAAAATGAAAATAGATTAAAAATAAAAACTAATTTGAAAATACAAAACTATAATATAAACCAATTATGATCTTTAATTTGTACATAAGCATGGGGAGGACCTATATTTTGTTGTGTAAATACTTTAGCTTAGCAATTAGCAGTGATAGCAGTGATGAACTCTGTGGTCATCTGGTCCGTTACAGTATAGGTCAAAGGTCTAGCGATATTTGTGATGGCACAGTGCAGCGAGCTGCCAATTTAAAGCCAGCGGTCCCCACCTATTATCCTTAATATTGACAAATGCATAAATGTGGTGTCAAGTGCTCATGGTTATCTGCTTGCCTTTCTCTGTGATGCCAGCCCCCCTAGAGTAAACGGCAGATAAACATATTCTCTTCAAACAATCCCAATGACAGCCAAATAGCCTGCTTGTCGCTTGTAAAAAACCCTCTAATGATGCGTGTCGAGGGAGCGGCCTGCCTCCTTGTAGGAGACGAGTCCCTCGTGTATGAGGATGGGGGGGAGGGGGGGAGATAATAACAATCCCTAAAATATTCCTAAACTCAAACGTCCCGCAACACACAGGCAAAAAATCCTACTCACCAAACCTTTTCAAGATCTAGCACTGTTTTAATGTCTTATTCCCATTTTCCTGTTCTTATGTTTGTCGCGCTTCCCTTCGCATGCAGAGTCAACATCCATTAGGCTAACCATTAAAGTGTAACTTTTGTAATTTCGTCCCAGCCATAGCAGAGAGTGGGATTTTAATCACAGACAATTGGACATGATGGGTACATGCGCATCAGAGTAGAGGCCTTCTTGTTTGAACTTAGTCTCTGCTCGAGATTTGTCTCAAGTGAGTTCTGGCTTCTGCTTAGTGCTCCACTTTTCATAATTAGAGCTGAAACGTTGACGAGACTCTCAGAGAAGCAAGCCGTTATTTTCGAAGCGCAAGTCCTGATACATTTTCCCCGAGGAGGGGGTGAGAGGTAATACGCAAATTCATATCCATGTTATTTTTATTCATTTTCGCTAATGTGATGCTGTGTTAAACATCACACTACTTCCCTCACCATCAGCACAATCAGAGCACACTACTCCACCAATTAATGGTGAGAGGAAACGCAAGGGTCCGCTAAGCTAGCTTTTATCATCATATCATCAAAATCATGTTAACAGATTTTTGGTAATGAAGTGGCTGATGACACTCATATGAATCCTGCCATCAAAATGCTCCTCGGATCTCTTGAATGAGACACTTGCAATTAACAAGAACTGGTGGCATCATTTGAACTTTTTTATATCTATATGTAATTGATCCATTTCAAAAGTGCAAGGTTTTGAATGAGTTTTTTTTTTTTTTTTTTTTTCAAGATCTCATCTCTGTGTGCATACAGTAATGTTCTTGGATGAATGCTCTGTAATCTGAACAGGTATATACTGTTAAAATTTTCTAGGCAATAGCAAAAGAGCTGCTATGTAGCAGCCAATGAGAGAGCGAGAAGCCTGTGTGTCTTAATGACGAGACAGACAGAGCGCTAACGGCTCTTGATTAGCTCCGTTTATCTCTAATTAATTACCTTTACCTAATTAGACACCCTGTTTTGGCTAGACATGGAGTCAAGTAGACTAGATTATTAGCGTGCTCGTTGGGCCTTTACAAAAGGCTGAAATTAATGTAACGCTGGGAAAGAATCCTCTGTTTTAATTGCGCAGGTGTTGCCTTATGGCGCCGCTTTATCATCCGCTGGCTCCCTTGGATTATTAGTGGGGTTTTGTACAGGGGGACTATTCTGTGAAATTCACCTTGGCAACGGCTCATTAGTTTGGCTTGTTATTGTATTATTTATTACATTTGGCCTTCCCCCTATTACACAGATTGATTCATGGCTCCTTCCCTACACACACACACACACACACACACACACACACACACACACATACATTCTGTCTCTATCTCTCCCCTGTTCTCTGTGGTTTTATGCCATGGCTGGCTGAGGTGACTAAATGTGACCCTGCAAATACTTTAGTAGTTTTACTGCTAAAAAATATTATTTGTTTCCAAGACATGAAAAATGACCACATATCAAATTATCATTAAATTAAAATCTACTCTACAAAATACTGGCAGCAATGTTTAACTAAAGCAATACACCATGAAAGGCTGTGGTAAATTCACTGTAACATACAGCCTCGAGAGGATTATTGCTCTTAAAAACAACATCAAGTGAAATAAAATGAAATACACCAAACAGTTACATTTCTGAGTAGTAGTAGCAGTTGTAATATAATAAACTTGGTAACACTTTATTTTAGTGTCATTGTTACACATGTTACATGTAGTTACTGTAGTAATAGCTATTAATTATGCATAATTACATGCAATTAACCCTAAACCAAACCCTGATCCTAACCCTAACCCTATAGTAAGTACATGTAGTTAATTATTATTACTCAGTATTTAAATGTATAGTTACACTGTAACACGGACACCTTAAAATAAAGTGTATCCATAAACTCTTCTGCTGAGTAATGTAGTTCATTAGCCTGAATGTAGATCGTTTACAGTTGCAGAGCAACATATCACCTTTTATTTATTACTAACTATTATTAATATAGTAACTAATATAAAATGTTTAGTTGCAAGGTTTTTTTATCTGTGTTTTACTATCACTTCGACTACAGCTCATTCAATCAAATTTTAGAGTTGGAAGCTATCCATTTTATGTTCAATCATTTTCTCATAATAGGATAAAGAAACTGATCCTCAAAAGCTTACAATAATAAAGAAAATAACAAGAAAATTAAACCAGTAACCCTGAGCAAAGTTCCCATTCAACATTTTGTCTGGACAATAGCTTAATCAAAGATGCTGTTTTAACTTATAATTTCAACAAGCTCTATATATGTCACCCCTCCCCCACCATCACATGAATATTATTTCAACAGAATGTGCATATATAAAGCGTATGGTGCACATGTAAAATTGATCACAGGCATTATGCATGGAAACAAGCATATGAAGGCAAAGACACCTTCCTCGACCAGCACTTGACATCAAATGAGGGAGTTGTTGAAGCATTACAGGTCTGCATGGAACGATAAATATTTAAACAGGGAATTAACAATTAACATGGTCCTCTTACTTTCACGGGCTAAATAACAAGTAGTTTTGCATCAGAGAATGAGACCTTGAGTGATAGAAACATGCAAGGTGAAATAATGATTTAATTCATTTTCGCACATGGTGTACTTTTATAATGCTTAGTCAGGCTAAATCATCACAGGACATCTTATGGATAACTACAGGCCCTGGAGATGTAGAATACTGTTTGATTGTGTCTATTAAAGCTGGAGCCTCTGAAAGATTTGCCAATAGTTCTGAATACAATTATTTTCTGTCTATTATTTTGACTAGTAAATAATCAGTTTACTCTGTTATTTCGCTCTAATTTTAACATTTAGGTCCAGAATTGCAATTAAAGGGTTAGTTCACCCAAAAAAAAAATGAAAATGCTGTCATTAATTACTCATCCTCATGTTGCTCCACACCCGTAAGACCTTCGTTCAGCTTCGGAAGACAAATTAAGATATTTTTCAGAAAATCCAATGGCTCAATGAGAACTGTAAACCCGAATAAGTTGGGCTAACTCAAAAAATTTGAGGTAATCAGTTACATCAAATTTTTTGAGTTATGATGTTCCCAATTTTAAGTAAGCAGAACTATCAAGTTTTGAGTTTGTAGTACTCACGCATCATAATTGCTCTTAACTTGAAGTAGTGAGTTAGCTAACTCATACACTTTGATAGCAATTAACATAAAATATTTAGTTAATTTTTATTTTGAGGTCTTCCAAATCAAATGAGTTATTTACTTCACTGTAAACCCTAATAAGAAAATTCAGAAAATGCCAACTTGCTAATTTGCTAACATGTTAACAATAGCATGGTATAACACTTACTGAATGAGCGCAGCAACTTAAAACATGTAACTTACCTGCTCTCAAACCAAGCCACATGCGCTACTTGTCACCATGATGGTAACTCTCTAAAATCCCACATTAACAGAAACTCTTCTAAATTAGCATAACAAAACATTAATCACTACTAAATCACCCTTATCCATTAACTTTGCACAAAAAACATTATATAACACTTAATTTTAGCATTTACTCTCCCTTTCGAGTGCCATGGGCAAAGCATGCTGGGAAATAGAAATCCCAGCCCAGTTCTAAATTAAAGAAATGAGTTCATACAACTCAAAACAATAAAACAGTTCAGTTTACTTAAAATATATCAGTTCTGTGAACTCAAAAGAAAAAGAAAGTCCTAAATACTCATAACAGTTAATTTAACTGAACTAATTTGTTAAATTTTAGTTTGTCCTACTTAAAACAATTAAGTATTTTGAGCATTAGGGTTTACAGTGAGGCCTCCATGCCAGCAAGATAATTAACACTTTCAAACGCCCAGAAAGGTACTAAAAACATATTTAAAACAGTTCATGTGACTACAGTGGTTCAACCTTAATGTTATGAAGCAACGAGAATACTTTTTGTGCGCCAGAAAAACAAAATAACGACTTTATTCAACAATATCTAGTGATGGGCGATTTCAAAACACTGCTTCATGAAACTTCGAAGCTTTACAAAAAAATCTTTTGTTTCGAATCAGTGGTTCGGAGCATGTATCAAACTGCCAAAGTCACGTGAATCATTAAAATTTCGAAACATTTATAATGTAACGAAGCCTCGTTTACTGAAATCACGTGAATTTGGCAGTTTAATGCGTGCTCCGAACTACTGATTCGTAACAAAAGATTCATAAAGCTTCGAAGCTTCATGAAGCAGTGTTTGAAATCGGCCATCACTAGATATTGTTGAATAAAGTCATTATTTTGTTTTTTTGGTGCAAAAAAGTATTCTCGTCACTTCATAATATTAAGGTTGAACCACTGTAGTCACATGAACTGTTTTAAATATGTTTTTAGTAACTTTCTGGGCATTTGAAAGTGTAAATTAACTGGCTGTCAATGCAGGCCTTACTGAGCCGTCGGTTTTTATCAAAAATATCTTAATTTGTGTTCTGAAGATGAACGAAGGTTTTACGGGTGTTGAACGAAATGAGGGTGAGTAATTAATGACAGAATTTTCATTTTTGGGTGAACTAACCCTTTAACATTAAAGGTATAGTTCACCTAAAATTGAAAATTCTGTCATTTTGCTGCAATCCTGGAAAAATACCTCAGTTTTTTTGTCCATAAAAGTCAATGGGGTCCAAAAAAATAAAAACAGTTCAAAATATATTCTTTTGTGTTAAGGGGAGTAAATGATGACATATGGGTTATCTAACTGTTTAATGTAAATAGTAATGTTATTTTTGCTGTTTTACATTGTAATAATAATAATGGACCTAAATATTACAATTAGAAAGAACAAAAGAAAGAACAGACGATGGGAAAGAAATATTATGCTCTAGTCAAAATAATAGATAGAAAATGGTGAAATAATCTGAAATGCTTCAGTGTAAATACATCACAGACTTGGCCTGACAGGTCATTCCACTGGAAGGCAAAGACATGCCATGACATGAAAAACGTTAGCCTTTTGAAAATGGCTATTGATTGTAAATGTCACTGTATAAACCTTGTGCAGGCTGACAGCTTACTGTGAGATGACTTAGAAAATGTCTGAGCTAAAAAATATCACTACAACCATCATTTTCGGTGGCCGGGGGAAGGAAGCGGGGGAATGGAAGGGTTTAAAGGATAAAAATAAGATGCACCTGTGACAAAGATGCATCGACTTGCGTCACGCACAAAGAAAGATGCCCTTGACCAGAGCTAGTGCAGGCTGAAGGTAAAATGCTGGCATAGTTTTTCAGCTTTGATTGCCAGGGCTTCTTCACCCATCAAACTCTGACTCATCACCAGCTGTTTTCTCTTTTTCCTGGTAAAGCATGGCTGACAGTTTCAGAAAGAGGCTGACACACAGAGGGTCCAGGGTGAGGGTCTGTCACAGACAGGACAGGGAACTTCAGATTAAATCTATAATAAGAGCATGAAAAACACAAATACCATTTAAACTTTATTCCTAGACTGCTATTAAAGGGTTAGTTTACCCAAAAATGAAAATTCTGTCATTAATTGCTCACCCTCATGTCGTTCCACACCCGTAAGACCTTCGTTCATCTTCGGAACACAAATTAAGATATTTTTGATAAAATCTGATGGCTCAGTGAGGCCTGCATTCCAGCAAGACAATTAACACTTTCAATGCCCAGAAAGCTACTAAAGATGTATTTAAAACAGTTCATGTGACTACAGTGGTTCAACCTTAATGTTATGAAGCGACAAGAATACTTTTTGTGTGCCAAAAAAAATAAATAAATAAATAACGACTTTATTCAACAATATCTAGTGATGGGCGATTTCAAAACACTGCTTCATGAAGCTTCGAAGCTTTACGAATCTTTTGTTACGAATCAGCTCATTTTTCCAACACCTTGCAGTATAATGTGACATTAAAATGTTTTTAAATGTTTAAACAATGCCGTTCTTTATTATGTTTTCAACTCGGATATATTCTATTTATTTAGAAGAGTTTTATTACTTATTTTTTCTTTGCAAATTTATATTTTCAGTTAACCACTGTCCCTTGAATCAATATTCATTCACAAAAACCCCTTATTTTTGGTTACATTATAAAATATAGAATTTGTGTAATTTCTACCTGTTAAGTCATTTCATTGATACTTTTTTGTTAGCTGGTAGTGTAGCTGTAATTTTAATAACTTTTAAATTATGCATAGCTTGTTGCTTCAAAAAGCTACAGTGTTAAAATAGCTTCCCCAAACCTGTATAAAGGTTGTAGATTCATGTAGTTTCTAACTGTACAGGGATTATGCATCACTTTCAAGCCATCTGATTTACCTGACATCCTCCAATCAGCATGACTAATTAGTACAGACGTCTCTGTTGCACAGCTTTCTTTTTGTCTTCAGTTCTTTTCCCGCTTGACAAAGGCTTTTATTTCATCAGTTATCTGTAAGCGATCACGCAAACTGACTGTATCTTATTGAGGCCTGTCTCTGTTTCTTTCTGCAGCACATTGTTCTGAAAGAAACACCGTCTTGCCTTGCTCACTCAATCAGAATGGGTGAAATTAACAAAAATGGAATGACACAATCTGTCTTTAGCGATTTCATGTCATTCGGCTCAGCAGCGGCTGGGAATATTCCCAGCGGCCTTAATTTGTTAAACGTACGGCGGGTATTTAATATGGGATGAAAGTTGGTGTGTGTCATATTACGAATAAAAAAATGAGGGACACGTGTCTTTGGAAAACGAGACCTCGTTGTTAGAAATCTCTGTTTACACACACAAGAAAGAAAATCAGCCGCCATCAGCGGAAAAGGAAACAGCTTTGATCTGCTAAGACATTGTGGTGTCACTTTTAAAGTCGATTAAGGCCCATTAAAGTGTGTCTGCATGTGGGACTGTTCATTTCAAACATTTAGTGATTAAAGACCATCCATGTCCTACTGTAAATCTGCCACAATGACAGCATGTATTGCTTCCACACAGATAAGATGTTTCCGTTAGCATTTAGATTGAATCATTTGGGAAACTTCTAGTAGTGTGCATGGCAGTCAGTAGTTTATTGTCCTATTTTACTGACGCAGGTGTTGGCCTCTTTCAGATGGAGCGCGGCTATTTAAAAATTCTGCCATCACATTTGTTTCACTTTGTTCTGCATTAAATTCACTTATGCAGTACTTTAACCAGTTCTGTTGAGCTGTCCTGTGCTGTTTCAGATAAGTAAGCAGATTTAATTGTAGAACGTTAGGCCGTGGCACGTGTGTCCGTGGCCCAGGACTCTGTCAGCGGGCGACTGAACAGAAATAGCACATCTGGGGCACATAAGGTTCTGCTAGCATCCAGAAGGTCATTCATAATAGCCTGAGTGTTTCCTCTTACTTTCTCCTTCCTTGTCTTTTCTCGGCAGCGGCTGAAGTGCATCTCTCTATCTTCCTCATGCACACAATCGTTCTTTCGCTCTCCCCTTCTCCATCCACCCCTCCTCCTCTGCTCTCTCTCTCTCTCTCTGACACTCTCGCTCCGCTGCTGTCCTCAGCATCTCCGTGGGGCGGTGACTAATTGCCCCCGTAAATCATTGAGCAGGCCGCACGCTCCTCCGTTTATTTTTCCTGACAGTAATTTACTGCTTGCTCTTTTACACACTTGTCATTGCGTGTTTTTCCTCACATTAGAGTCCTGTGGAAAAAGGAGTGTAATTAACGGTGTGGAGCTTGCCGGCCGCCGCTCTTTCATCATGGTGTGATAATTGTGCTCCTTGTCTGTCACTGTAACCTCTCTCTCCGTTTCCTACCCGGCTCTCCCCACCCTATTTGTCAACCACGGGAAGCGTGTGGCTTTCCCAACGCCCTCGCTCCGACGCCGCACGCCAAGGCACCAGTTTTCCTATTTGTCCGAAGCCTGGGTCATTTATATCCCCAGTGCTGCTTGTCAAAAATATTAGCCTGATGCGCTGCGGAAGATAAAAGATTCATGGTAAACACACCTGGACTGGGCCCTGTGGTAACTAAGGATACCAGACTTTGTATCCGAATTACAGCAGCGCATTGAAATGAGGGTCACGCCGAAGCATTCACAGGTTCGCTGAGCTGAGCAACTACTTCCTGTCTTTATCGCAAGACGCGTGCTCATCAGCATACGCACATACTTCTCTTTCACAGGCCGCCGTTCATGAATAATCTCTGCTGCCGAAATAAAACACAATTCTATTTGCAGGACATACAGTGGATTCTATTTTTAACAGGGGTGGGACAGTGATTCACTGCTCGTCTCATTATCCTGTGTGGTTCTCCAGTCCCAATATATCCATCACCACTAACCCGCGCCCAAGAGGTTAACTCATCAATAACTTTCGTTGGGAGATGAACCCATCCGAGAGACTCTCTGGCTTTGACCCTGCTCTCTGCCCCTCTGCCACAGCCCCCTAGCCTTCCCTCAAAGGTTTCAGTGGATTTTGATAATATCTTTATTGGGGCTGTCATGGACAGGGGCTAATGGGACGTCTGGTCAAGATTTCAGGATCCATCACGGCCAGGCTGAGGAATTAGCATGGAGCTCATGCATCAGCTGCCAGAGCTGTCATCCCTCTTCCCGTCCCCCCGCTCCATTCATTACAGGCCCCTGCCGTGTGCTTCTGCAGGGCTGCCGCGCACCCTGTCTCCGCTTGCACCATCCTCTTCTCCTCCACTACCTCAACCGCACCACGGACGGTGCCACCGCTGCCAGGCTGAGCTGACAAAGACCCCTCACCACGCCTCTCGGTGTCAGCCCCCCGAACAGTAGCCACTAAATTAGGATCCACCGTCAGCTCTTCCTTTTTAAAATGAGAGGACTAGTTGGGGCCAGAAGTGTTCTGGGAGGAGAGGGCTGATGCACCGTTCCTCCTTCCTCTTGTCCTTTAAACTCCTCCTCTCCACTCGTGGGTGTGTTTTTGCAATACGTGAGGGGGTAGCGAGATGGAATTAGTGTGTTTAAAGCTATTAAGGGTAATTAAGGAGCCTTTGGCCCGTGCAGTAATAGAGTGGGCCTTGACTTTGATTGCTGTTGGCCCTCTCTGTGCTAGCAGGGTGCGTTGGTCTCATTTACGGACCGTGACCTGCGGCACACGCACCGTTGAGGGCCGGGGTCCCGTCGCTCCCGGAGAGAGAGTCGTATACTGTTCTCTAGTTTTCCCTCTCTTTGTCTCCCTCCTGCATCAAAAGCAGCATCCACTAAGAAGGTCAGAGTGAAAATGAAGGCAGGCGAGCGGGGCTACAGCTGGGGATGGTGGCCCCGGTCCTATCCCCTCTTCCCCTCATTAGCAAATCAAAGCTGCCCCGGATAGATTCACACTCCTCACCTGATTTTGTCCTTTTGCTCTAATCACGTAGCCACACAATCTTGACTGACAGTTTTCTGTATAATTGGCCCATGATCTGGCGCTGCTCTAATAACCAGAAAATCCCCTCTGAGAGACGGCCAGACACGGGTGACCTATCTCTACATCCCACACACACACGCTCTCGCTCCTCTAGATATACTGTATCACGCAATACTTACATAGATCTGACTTATATCCACACGTTCCACGCAAACACGCGCCAGTGTCACCAGCGGCCACCCCCCCGTCGCCATCTGCACGGGCAGTGTTTGTGCCATGCTATTTGTGCATGGAAGAGAGCTAATCCTAATGTTCAATAATGATGTGAATATTGGATGAGCAGCTCAGACAGAGGAGCCTCACTCGCAGCCTCTAATTACTGTTCATTTGCCAGAGTATCAAAGCCTAATTACTGCTCATCTCAATATTCCCCGGGACAGAGGGGGAGTCAAGGCAGGGTTTGGAGGAGACGGCCCCAGGAGATCAGTCAGTCAGCCTTTATCTCTCTCTCTCGCTCTCTTTCTCCCTCTCTTACTCTGAATAGGTTAACACGGGTGTTTGTGTGTTCAGTTCCTTCCTGCAAGCAAACAAACAAAGATTCTACAAACAAACACACTGATCAGTCTGAGAGACAGCGAGAGAACTGGGGCCTATAATGCCAAGCTTATTGTTTCTTTTGCTCTCTTTGCCTTGTGTTTTTAATGTGTTTTGGGTAAATATGAGACAACGGGAGGAGATGGGAGGAAGCTGCCAGCATATCTCTCATTCTCTCTTCAGATAAAAAGCATTTTTTTCCCTTTTCCTCTCACCTAATCCTGACAGAAGCCACTGCAATCACTAGCTGCCACCCGTTTGACAGTTTCTGTCACCAATTAGCAGCTAAATCGACATCACCCAAAACAAGAAAACGAGGCAATTTATACGTCTGTTATTTATCGTTGGCTTGTGTACTGTATGTCTGGGTGCTTCCCTCTCATCTCTATCTCTCTTTTTGTCTCTATCTCTGTTTGCGTCTCTTTCTTCTCCTCAGATGCCTGTTCTTCCTCTCGCCCATCGCACGGTCCTGATGGGCGGGGACTGAATCTATCCTCTTCCCTTATGAGTAAGTTTGGCGGCTGATTTTTACCAGCCCGTGCTCCTCGAAAATTTACAAGACGTCAACAAGCTTTTAATGAGGTGAGCCAAGCTGTTCGCCGGGCCCTGCCACTCGTTCCTGCCTTTCTCTCTTTCTCTCCAATGGGTCGTTAAATGAGGAGATGCTTGTAACTCGTGCACTTTGTTATCATTCAATCAACGTGGAAACACAAACCGGTCATTGTGCTGCTGTTACTCTGGTGATTTACTTTACTTTGTGATGCAGCATGTGTGTGCATGTCACATCCTTTATTTCTCCTCCCTGTATAACAAATGATGCTAGCTTGATCTATTTGCATCTACACGATCTAGATAAGTAGGCTATTTGACAGCCATTGTGATATTTGATGATGTTTTAATAGTAGACAAAAAAAAGTGAAGAAAAAAAAAAACTAAACTGGACAATTGTATATAATTAGGTTAGACTTTATTTTGATGGTCCCCTTTAGACATTTTGTTGACTATAAGCAAAGACTATAGAATAACACAAGATGCGTCACTCGTATTGTTTTGAATAGGAGAAAGTGCAACGCGCAATATGTTCCGCCTTCTAAATAAGAGCCAATCGCCGTTGGTAAAGTCATTGCGTCACTGCAGCGGCCATTAGAAGCTCCGGTTCCTATAGAAACAGTCAGACGCGCGTCTCCGAAATGAGACACAAGAGATGCGCATTTAGGATTGCGCATGCGCATTAGCTTGATCCAGCCTGAAAAATACAGTTCTTTGTCATGATTCTATGTGTTTAGAAACAAAATTTATGAGACAGTTCTTGTCAGGTTTCATTGGTAATTTCAAATATGAAATTTAATCAAAAGCTTGGCAAACAGCTTTGGAGAATTTGAGGTTTCCCCATTCAAAGAGATAGGAGCTGCACTTGCATGCCTGAGAGGCATTTCTAAGATGGCCGCCATGTGACTTGTCTTAAAAGGACTTTGTTTTAAGTAATATTGTACCTAGATTGTATTAGTAGTAGTAGTATTAGTACACTGTTAGGGTTAGTAGAATAAGTTGACATATTTGCAAAGTTACTTAGACCCCATTTACACTAGTGCGTTTTTGTTTTAAAACGGCATTTTAAAATGAAAAGGATCCTCGTCTACACTAGCGTTTAATAATACGCTCTATCTACTCAATAAAATTGTGGCAACAGATTACAAGCAATATTATTAATTAAATTCAACATATAAGAATTGAGTTAGAATTAACCAAATTAATTCCTTAAAAGTCAACCATTTAAAATGTGTAAAATTAGCAAACACCATTACAAAAACCACAAACTGACATAAAAAGCAAAGAGTCAAACTGCCCAACTAAATAAAACACTGATCACCATAATGGCGACATTTTCAATAAAATAAACATCAAAATCTAAACCTCTGTAAATTCTTGTGTTTCTCTTTCTTTCAGTGATTCTGATTGTTATCATCAGGTGTCTTCAATGTTGGCAATAAAAAATAAAGAGTTCTTAATTCATCTTTGACGTCTGTCTATTATTCAGATATTTTTGTTTAAATTTTACTTAAATTTTACTCATTTTAAATGATTGGCATTTAAGGAATTAATTTGATTAATTCTAACTCAATTCTATTTGTTGAATTTAATTAATAATATTGCTTGTAATCTGTAGCCAAAATTTTGTGGAGTAGATATAAGGTATTACTTTTTACAGTGTAGGGAGTTTAACTGCATAATGGCTGCTAAAATTGACAACAAAGCCAGCAAAGACTGCAGTTCAGTCTCCATGTTATTGTTTACACGTTCATCAAGGATACACAGAGTGAACATGGGCAGCAATGCCATCGTTTTCAAAAGTCTCCGTTTTGGTCTGTTTATACTGAAATGCAACCCCGGCGTTTTCAAACTAAAACGGGGTCTGCAGCATTTTCAAAAGTCTCTTTTTTCGAGGTTCGAAAACGCCGGTGTAGTGTAAATGACAGGTGGTAACCGTAGCAAAAATTATGCATTTTAAAACGAAAACGCACTAGTGTAAACGGGGCCTTATAGCCAGTAGAATGTCTTAGCAGAATGTCTAAAGTGGAACCATCAAAATAAAGTGTTACCAGTAACCAGTTTATTTTCAAATTTGCATGCACATACACACCCACATATAATAAATCACAGGATTTTGTATTATTCTTTCCCTTGGCATGTATGGTGCATGTGGTGTCTGTCAGTGGACAGCTGTGCTGGTGTATGCTAGCTTTATAATTATCTCTACTATTATATAGCAACCCTGTAGTGTGTAAGATAATAGGTGTGGATTACAAGAAAACTGGAGAATATAGAAAATCTATATTTCACACAGCAAGGTGCAGAGGCAACACATGTCAGATGTATTATAATGGAATGCTCAACATGTCAGATATGCTACAAACATGTACAATACAGATGAGCCTCTCAGAGGTGCATAGCTTATTGGCAGGTAGGTAAACAGTATGACAATGGAGTTGTCCCAATCAATATTTGCTTTAGAAAGTCATTTGTTACTAAATGACATGTGATGAATATGCTGCCAATAAAGTGAGTGGATTGTCATTAAAAAATGATGTAGATGATTTAAATAATACCTCATTTTTATTTTATTATTTTAGCACAAGATATAATACCCATTCATCAATTGATATAAATTTGAGTTTGAGTTTTTCTTCAAACATCTTTGTTATCATATATGAAGCTTCTATGATATAATTTTATCATTTTAAAGGGTGAGTCTTTAAAAGACTTCATTTACACATTGTGTCAAACTCTAGAATATGTACAAAGAACAGATTATAATGTAATTATAGGATAGCAGAGCACATCTCAGTTGGTGTGAGAGTGTGTGCTGTAATTACTTGTAACATGGCAGCGTGGTGCTCAGTTAACCCAACAGAGGACTGATGGCTCAGTGGTGAGCTCTTGGGCTAAAGTGCTCCTTATTTAAACCGATCGAAAAAATCAATGAGGTGAAGTATGATTCTGCACTCTTTCAGCTCTGTCCCTTACTCCCAAGAGCTCACTGTTAACTCTCTATTACCAGCTGAGCTCATTCTGCAGAGTTACTGTGTGCACACACACACACACACACCTCTATGAATATGTCTGCGTGGTCACCAGAAATGAGTTAATTACAGGTTGGGGTGGCTGATGTTACCAGAAATGTATATCATGATGTTAAAACGATTTTAGATAATCTATTAAATTAAACACTTTACAAATGACAGATTATTTTGCCTTTTTATATAATTGTGTCGAATAGCACACAAACACAAACATTTGTGACCTCAGGTATATTACATTCTTTA
Organism: Mylopharyngodon piceus; assembly: GCA_039654765.1. Lineage (NCBI taxonomy): Eukaryota > Metazoa > Chordata > Actinopteri > Cypriniformes > Xenocyprididae > Mylopharyngodon > Mylopharyngodon piceus. Next base: position 8,707,755 of record CM077460.1, on the reverse strand, counting down.
TTAATTTGTCATATCACAATCTTGCTTGGCAATCATAAACTAAACTCACAACCAGTTTTTCCTCATCTTCACCTGCTTCCCGCTCTACATTTGCTCCATGTTTCTTCATTTCAATGTCATGCAAAATCGCATCCTCCCACACAATCCTCTTCCTCTAGTACTCCCAAATGGTGTATAGCCATGTTTCGGTTTCCACCATAGACCTTACTTACAGCAGCGCCATCTTTGATTTTTAACCGTAATGAAAGCGAGGCTGTGAGGGATAGACAATTCTTTCAGTGGGTTGTACTGTTATTTACTGTGTTTTCGGATTGTTCTGCTGATGAAACACTGCAAAAATATCTTTCCAAGAAATTTCATTAGACAAAAACTCCCGACAATATGAGCTGTGGAAAATTATAAATGATCTAGGAGCTTTATACAGCTTTTTACAGAAGATGCCATTGAAAACACGATAAGTCTATCCCTCACAGCCTTGCTTTCAAACCTGTCATGGTGCTGCTCTAAATAAGGTCTATACAAGCATACAACTCTTTTCAATTCAAGTTTATTTAGCGCTTTTCACAAAACATATAGTTTCAAAGCAGCTTTACAGAAAATGCTTATTTCAGTGCTTCAATTTAGGAAGTATTCTATTATCAGCCAGAGATGAGTGTATGAATGTAATGTCCATGGCAGTAATATACAGCTATTTAGTACATGTCATACAGTTATTTAACTGTATTCAGTTAGTCAGCAATTACAACTTGTGCTTATAGTAATTGCAATGTAAGGATAATATTACAATAATAGGATGACATGTGAAAGTTTTGCATTTCGATCAAAAATTACTGTCATCTTTGCAATTGTTAGTGTCACCTAAAACCATTGCAAAGGCTGGATCCACATGAAAGCTGGTGCAATATGTAGTTACTCCAGGAAGGGCATCCCAAGGAAGAAACAGAGAAGCAAAAGAAAAGAATTAGCATAGCTGCTTTTCATAGCATTTTAGGCAAAAGATGATCATTTGGTACTATTTCATGAGATATAATTGTAGTACAATTTTATGAGAAGCATTATGTGAATGCTTAAGTGATGTGTCTTCAATCTAGATTTAAACAGAGAGAGTGTGTCTGAGCCATTATCAGGAAGGCTATTCCAGAATTTAGGAGCCAAATGTGAAAAAGCTCTACCTCCTTTAGACTTTGATATCCTTGGTACTTACTATCAAAGGTCCAAAGTTTTGTGACCTTAAAGAGTGTGATGGATTGTAGTGTGGCAGAAACTCATTAAATACAAAGGAGCTGGACAGTTTAGGGCTTTTTAGGTAATTGGCGGAGCATGTGTAAGGCTGGCTAGGCATAGCCTTCCCCTGGCCACGGATTTCAGAGTGTGGAATTTTCTCACTCAGACCACTGACTGCTGCTGATTCCTATTGCTTTTAAAGCATTTTAGCTAACCCCGCAACCGTGTGAATCAAAATTCTTATTTCTTCTGAATCATTGCTTTAAGACCGAACAATAGTAAATCTAAATTGTATGATTAATTTGTTTAAAAAACTGCTAACTCCTCCTAGGCTGTTTGTCAAACATTCACTAAACTTTGCACACATCAGGTCTAGAACATGCTGACAAAACGTTATCAAAAGAATTTCGACCCGTTATGACTATTATGCCTATTTCTTGTGTGCACAAAATCCAAACTTCTCAAAACTTTGTATATGTGGAGAACAAGTCATTCTGAGCAAGTATGCTTAGTTTCATGAATTTGTGATGCTCAGGGGGCAAATTCAATTTTAGATACCAATAAAACAAATTTTTCAAGTTGCCAGACATGATTAAATGTAATGATGTCAATTTAAAATTAATAGACAATTTTATGTCTTTTTCACAACTATATATATATATATATATATATATATATAATCTCTGTGAAGACATTTATTGTTCTGGTATGGATAATAAAGCAAACACTTATGTGTTAAACTGCAAGCATAATGTTAGAAGGCAACAGATATAGAAATAAATTACAAAACTGAAAACGGCATTAAGATAAATGCTTCAGATAAATCAGTTTTGAGCAGCAAATGATATCTTTACATTTATTTGAAATTGTCTTGTATCCTCTTATGACATGCAATTCATCTAAATTTAAATGTTGAATATGAGTTCACATACACTATATTGGCAAAAGTTTTGGGACGCCTGCCTTTACGTGCACATGAACTTTAATGACATCCCATTCTTAATCCGTAGGGTTTGGTATGGAGTTGGCCCACCCTTTGCAGCTATAACAGCCTCAACTCTTCTGGAAAGGCTTTCTACAAGGTTTAGGAGTGTGTTTATGAAGCGTATTTGTGAGGTCAGGCAGTGATGTTGGCGAGAAGGCCTGGCTCGCAGTCTCCGCTCTAATTCATCCCAAAGGTGTTCTATCGGGTTGAGGTCAGGACTCTGTGCAGGCCAGTCAAGTTCCTCCACACCAAACTCGCTCATCCATGTCTTTATGGACCTTGCTTTGTGCACTGGTGCGCAGTCATGTTGGAACAGGAAGGGGCCATCCCCAAACTGTTCCCACAAAGTTGGGAGCATGAAATTATCCAAAATGTCTTGGTATGCTGAAGCATTAAGAGTTCCTTTCACTGGAACCAAGGGGCCAAGCCCAACCCCTGAACAACAGCCCCACACCATAATCCCCCCTCCACCAAACTTTACACTTGGCACAATGCAGTCAGGCAAGTACCGTTCTCCTGGCAACCACCAAACCCAGACTCGTCTATCGGATTGCCAGACAGAGAAGCGTGATTCGTCACTCCAGAGAACACGTCTCCACTGCTCTAGAGTCCAGTGGCGGTATGCTTTACACCACTATATCCAACGCTTTGCATTGCACTTGGTGATGTAAGGCTTGGATGCAACTGCTCGGCCATGGAAACCCATTCCATGAAGCTCTCTACGCACTGTTCTTGAGCTAATCTGAAGGCCACACAAAGTTTGGAGGTCTGTAGCTATTGACTCTGCAGAAAGTTGGCGACTTCTGCGCACTGTGCGCCTCAGCATGCGCTGACCCCACTCTGTGATTTTACGTGGCCTACCACTTCGTGGCTGAGTTGCTGTTGTTCCCAATTGCTTCCACTTTGTTATGATACCACTAACAGTTGACGTGGACTATTTAGTAGTGAGGAAATTTCACAAATGGACTTATTGCACAGGTGGCAACCTATCACGGTACCACGCTTGAATTCACTGAGCTCCTGAGAGCGACCCATTCTTTCACAAATGTTTGTAGAAGCAGTCTGCATGCCTAGGTGCTTGAATTTATACACCTGTGGCCATGGAAGTGATTGGGACACCTGAATTCAATGATTTGGAGGGGTGTCCCAATAATTTTGGCAATATAGTGTATATTATGATCAAACCCTAACCTTCAGTAAAGATGGACTTTGCTATAAAAAAATCACATCATAAGACACATTTCAATTGGATCGCTAATCATCCACATGGGCAATTAGTGATTGGACCCTGAAGATTGCTGCTTGCGGCTATATTTATAACTTTGTAATTTAGTTGTAGTTATTGTATTATTATTAATCAATGTCATCTGAAGTTTATATAACAAACAAAAAAAAAAAAAAAAAATCAAACTGGTAAAACGTTTCAGAGAATTCAAAGAATCAAAAGATTTGTCTTTGGGGTCAAAGAAGAATGGGGGACTCCAGACAGATCACTAACAGTGGTACACACACACACACACACACACACACACACATATATATATATATATATATATATATATATATATATATATATATATATGGGTTTCTTCAAGCGTCTTGGAGACATGGCCACAGTTCTTCTGGATTTAGTCTGTCTCAGTTTCATGTGTTTCTTCATGTAATGACAGACAGATTCGATGATGGTGAGATCAGATCTCCGTGTGGAGCACCAGCTGTTGACTCCTTGTGTATTCAAAAATCTCACTGGATTATTAAAATTAATGGCAAAATGAATGTTTGGAAATGTGAACTGATATTTCCTACTGACACACTACACACTATATATATATATATATATATATATATACACACACACACACACTTTCTGTATGCCTATATTTTAGGAAGGGAGTCAAAAGTTTGAAAACCCCTGATAAAGATCTCCTCTCTGCTTAACATCACCAGGTGTGTTTTGGAAGCACCCGTCAGTCACGTCAAATGGCCCTGCTTAATCATGTAAGGCACTAAGGGGCTGAACTGATTCTGTTGGAGGGGGTGAGGATTGAAAATGCTGACAGACAAACCACTGTGCCGCAGGGAAACAGAGCGACCACCACCGACACACTTTCTGCATGTTTCTGCTTTACAGCCATCTTTGCAAATGACTTGCAGAACACTCAAGGGCAAGACCTTGTGCAACAGCGCAGTCGCTTAATGAATTTAACATCTTTTGTGAACAGTCACATTTACAGCACAACTCCCTCCAGTGATGCTGTGACTGAACCCTCTCAACCTGCTGCATTTAAATCCTTCTGTTCCTGTTAAAGAAAGCGCTCCTCCTTTTATGCAAACACTCGGGTGACTAGGATGTGTCTCCACTGCCTCTCGCTCTGTACTTACCCAAACACCACTGCCCATCCATACACATGACCTACAAAACAATAAATGACTTTTAGCCTTGCTGTACAGTATAAAGTATTTAAAAATAGAGCCCTGGGGGCTGCTTTGTCCGTGGCTGGAGGCGTTATTATAGCCGGCCTGTCACGCGCCATCCCCTCAGGTCATTACTAGCGGGCAGAGCTGCAGCCCTTGGCAGCCTAACAGAGGCAGAGTGCTCCATTATCTGGAACAGGGAGCAAGGGATTGGGAGAGGGGAGGAGAGGAGCGGCCTGGACGCTGATCTGAGGAATGAGAAATGGAGAGATGGCAGTGAAAGCTGGGGGAAAGGGGGAATGCTTTTCGGGACTGGCCCAGCTCCTAGATGCCACCCATTTTGAGGCTGATTCACAATTGCTGGTGGTTTGGAGCACTGGCAAAGGAAAGCTTAACCTGATCAAGGACATAATTGCATGTTTTTTTCATCCGTTTTCTTTTTTTGTTTGATGCATATATTCCCTTTAGTTAAATTAGATCCTCCCTGCCAAAGTCCGGTTGTGTTGAATTTGCGGAGCAGGGGCTGGTCCTGCAGATGAGCAAACACTGCAAGGTGCTATAAGAGGTCTTTATTTTACACAATTCAAAAGAATGAGAGTGCAATCACATCGCAGATGGTCTGTAACTCACAGATCTTTTATTCGTCTAAAAATCTCCCACGTCCCAAAGACCATGTATCAATGCCCTCCTGATTGTTCTAGTATGGCTTGACATGAAAGGCAGAGCCGACTGAGAGAATAAATGGTAGTAAGAACTCAAATCCTGACTTTTGACTGGATTAGAGGCATCTGGTCTTATGATGCACCAGTACATTAGAAGACTAAGGCAATGGGTTACCTGAAAGGGGTGCATGAGCAGGTTCCAAGGGATTTAATCTATAAAACAGAATTGAGAACTTAAAAATGTTAACATATAATACTTTTATTAAACGTTCCATCTGCTCTCTCTCTCAAAAAAAAAAAAAAAAAAAAAAATCTGTAATCTTATCCGAATTAATTAAAATTCTGCACATATTTGTTAATGCAATTCTGACAGTTCACTTCCTATTTAAAAATGGAAGACCACTTAAGTCATTCATGTTGATTACTTGAATTATTTATATTACCATGAACTCAGGTTCATACAGGTTTTTAAGTGTGATATTCAAGCACTTTTACAAAACTTTCAAGTAGTGAAAGTTTTTCAAAGAAGTGAAATTACTCAAAGAAATAAATTACAATTATTATGAGAAACCTCTGTATAAAGTGGTGTTTTATATTATATATATTTCATGAAATCTTATATAATTAATGAATTAATTTAAGTGACATAATTATGACAAAAGAGTTGCTCATTTGTGCATAAAAATAATGCATATTGTGATTTTTCTATTCATATTTACATTTATTTTAAATTATGGTATATATGAGCACAAAAAGTTTGTACGCATTGTATACAAACAACCCTACAAAAAGAACAGAGCAAACTAAGGGCAATATACACAGCAAAAGAATTATCTAAACAAGGAGCAGGTGAATGAAATCAATCAAACAATAAGTAACTACTGTATGACAACAAATAAAAACATGCATAGAAACCATGACAACAGAAAGGAAACACTAAGATACAAACTAATCTCAGTTGGCATAAGCATAAGAACATTTTCAGTCAGTTTTTGCCATTATAAACCTTGATTTGTTCCTCACTTTTGACGTAGGATGAAATCTATTGAATTTTGGATCAAATCCAGTCATATGTGCGTTACATAAATGAAGCCCCTGGTTCTGGAGGCCCACAGCAGTGCACATTTTGTATGTCTCTCTTATCTGACATTCAGGTCATTTCTCATTATGTGTTCTTATGTGATTTTGCTACCTCGTGTTCTCAAACGTCATCATAAACTGTTGAAGTTCAATTCCAGTGCTTATGAACACAAGTACAAAGGACACATGTAAGAACCCAGATGTGTTGTTGATCCATCAAATGCAGACTTGAGAGAATTGAACTGTTAGAAATCCCAGAAGTCATTGCGGGTGGACAATGTACAGAAGCCCGTAAGCTCTCAAGTCAGCATGAAACGGAAATTTGCGATAGTCTTTTCTTCCCTATTGTGACGTATATCCGAGTATAGCAGGTTCTGGAATGTGAAAAAGAAAAAGGAAGGGCAGGACTGGATTTTGTCCTCGGAATTGATTGGATTTAATGAAGCTGCTAACTAAATAGGTGCAGATCTGAATGCTATGTTGCAGTCAGTTTTGGAAGACATTTAGGGTCCGTTGCACGACAACAATGTAAAAACGGAAAAGTTTTTTTCATATAGATGACAACGCTATCAAAACTATCCCCGTTCACACAAATCCGCGCAAACGACTGAAAACAGTGTAGCCTACTAAGCATGCCAGACAAGTAGTTGGTGATGTCACTTTGTAAAGAAAGACAATGCACCTGCGCACATACGCATTCTTTTACAGAGCACTCGCCTCGCGCATGCCTATCCACCGTATTTTTACAGTTTACTGCACTTTGATATTCTTCTTGTTTTTTCCCTATAGCGGCTAATAAATCGGAAGTCTTGCACATTCACAGAAAACACCTTATTTCCGCGTTGAAAAATAAGGTGGATAGGCTAGACTAAACACGTAATACGCATGCACATGCCGTCACTGTTTTCACAGATTCGCGTTTTTGCAATTTACACTGAGATAATAACGGTATCATTTTCTAAAACTTCCACTTTGAAACCCGAACAGATAACAGATGTCGGGAGGTTAATGATTTTGATTATGAATGCACATGAATTTTTTTTTTTAAAAAAATCTGTTGCAGAAATCAGCCTATTTCAGATGTCTATATTTAAGCAGTACATACAGCACCTTGGCCTACACAAGCCCTTTTCGAACCTGAGTTTTGTAAATGATGTTTTTATACAAATCACCTGACTTTTGATTGTATGTACCCATTCAATATGTTTATTACAGATGTGGGAGTGTAAATGAGTAGAGAAATCTAGGCGAGTACCTTACCTGACACTGATATCAAGTCTGGCTAGTCATGGTAGATCCCGTGATTTAACTTCCCTTATTAATTTTATTATTTTATTTATTTATTATTTTATTTTTTTCATCAGATGCCATCCATATAGACTATTTTAAATACAATTTACACTATTTAGAGGGGCCCGGATAGTATGCGATAGTATGCCCTTAACTGAAACGGGCAGTATGTGTTTTTGAGCAAGATGAGACCTAGTAGTTTTACATTGTGCTGAATTGAAATGAACTAACTATATTTTCTGATAAATAATTACTAAACTATCTGAGCCCCATGAACTAAACTGTCTCATGAAAGGGAGAGATGAGAGGAAATTTTGGTGAGTCTGTTATTCAACAGTTTTGATTATTTTTAGTTAAATTATTGTAATCATTTTAAATGCATAAATGATGATGCTATATGATATTCACTATAATGAATACATTCCTGGTTTGGTTTGGTGCCAGTTAAGGGTATATGAGCCTTACTGATGGGGCTGTGTGGGTATAAGAGAAGGTGGCGAAACACCAGACTTGGGAATCCGGGTCAAGAGCTTCACACCAAACCTCACCGGAGACATCATTATCTATCTGCCCTGTCCTCTATTCCATACACAACACACCAAATAAACACTAACACCACTCCAGCGCGATCAAAACCTCATGATCTGTGCTCTCCATACATACACTCTCAATCGCTCCATTATTACAATCTGCCATCAAAAACAGATCTCCAATCTGGTCGTTTTCAGTGTCAGTTTAGGCCTCAATAAACTTCAAGACCTGTGTTAAGTACATCAGAAAAACAACATTCATTCAAAGACACCACTGTATTGTAATATACAACACGTTGACAAAGATGTAGGTAAAAAGCATGTGTCTTTTCCTGTGAGGTCCTTTCAGGTGTTCACAGTGTCTTACATCAATGACGACGTCTCATCAACAACTCAATGGCGATAGAACGATACAGCTGTCGTAAATCATTACTGTGCTTTGTCATCGAAGATGCAAAGCTCGGTAACGGAGAGCAGGGATTAATAAACATGTTGTCCTTTGTGAAGTGAGGTGTTTGTCCCCTCATTGTAGTCTTTGTGGATGGTATTGATGACTGCTCTAAACATCTACCATTGTGTCTCCTTTCATATGAGAATGCCTGTTAAATTGGTTTAGCACTTTGAAACATCTCATTCACGTATCTTTGACCAGTCACAGCATGAAAGCAGTTGTAAGGAACGGCAGACATTGACTGTGATTAAAGGCAAAGCGAGAGATGTGAAGCATCTGTCTCGCTCTCTCTCTTTTTGGCAGTGTGGTATGAGTTTGAACAGAGAGATGGAAAAAGCTTTCTCTTGACATGTGTCTCAGCTCTGGCCAGGCTGAGGGAGAGAACAGGGCTTTCACACAAGAGAGTCTGGCCATGTCGAGTGTATGTTAGCTTGTCAGTCAAACATGACAGCTGTTTCCAGACTGACTGAGAGAGATGAAAAGACAAGAGAAGGGAGAGAGAGAATAGAGCGAGTGCTTTATTCGGAGTCTGTTGAATCCATCCAATTCTTCTTGCTGGTGCCCACACTACCTGCTCAAAAATACCAATCACAAACACTTTGTCTTCCTATCAGTCTTTTACTATACCACACATCATACATCCAATATGTCATTACAAAAAAAAAAAAAAAAAAAAAAAAAATGATTTAGAATGTTTTACACAGTTGCAAACATGGTACATGGGCTAATGATATATATTAGTGTCCATGATAAAGAAAAGGAAAAATCTAGTTTAAATCACATTTAATGACTCGTAAGGTAAAACGCAATAACATATTTTGCTTACACCTTTAAAGGGGTGGTTGATTATTATGGTTTCACTTTTTTAACTTTACTTAGTGTGTAATGTTGATTTAGAGCATAAACAACATCTGCACAGTAACGACACTCAAAGTTCAGTGCAAAGGGAGATATTTTCTTTTAAAGAATTTGCTGTTTAAGGACTACAACAAACGGCTGGGAGGGACTACAGAGCTTCTTCCTGGGTTAGTGACATCACTAACCCTAAAATTTACATAAACCCTGCCCCCGAGAACACGCAACAAAGGAGGCAAGGCCATGCTGGGCTGCTTTAGAGAAGAGAAAGAGTTGTTTAGTAGAGTGTTGTTGCCATGCCATCATTTTACGCCGGACTGCTTCACAAACGAGGGTCAATTCAACGCTGGATTTGCACAAAAGATTAACATGACGGCACATGCTAGTTGATGAGTTGAATCAACTCCACAGCAACTACATAAATTTATCCACTAACCATTCAGAAACGTCCAGCTGAATTCTAACTAAATCTTGGCAGTGCGTCACTGCGTGTCACTCCCGGATAACTGAAAATGGGCAAAGAGGCGGGACGTGGTTGGAACTGAGGTGCCTGGTTGCTGAAACCACGCCCGCCTAGCTCAATGTGACCAAGTTAGCTCAGGCAAAGGAGCTATCTATCTAAAATATTAATAAAGATAACAAGTTATATCATTTGAAAGTTCTAAAGGTTTACTGTCAATCTACGGTGTCTGTTTTACAATATAGATGCTCCAGCAACAGTAATATTGTAATTTGTGTCGTGTGTGCAAATGACAACACGCAAAATCAAAACGGGACTTCATACCTTTGTAATGAAATAGCGATCGCGAGATTTTAACATGGGGCTCAATGAGATTCTGCTCTCTTTTGGAGCCCGTCCCTAGCGGCCAGTCGATGAATTGCAGATTAAGTCACTTCCGTATTGGCTTCAAGAGAAACTGGGGGAGGTTGCTGCTTGTTTTGGCTGCGTAAGATTCTCCAGCTTTGTTGTTGTTGAGCAACCGAAGTGTGAGCTGTTAAAGCTCCGCCCTCTTTTGGAAAGCGGTTGGGAGCAGCAGCTCATTTGCATTTAAAGGGACACACAAAAACGGCGTGTTTTTGCTCACACCCAAATAGTCGATGTCATTTTTTTTTTTAATTATATGAATTATAATTCATAGAAATTGTTTTTTTTTCTTGACACCACATGACATTTTACGACCGAACTAACTTTCCATGTAAAAAAAAAAAAAAAAAATTGTCTGATATTTTAAGAGATTTATTGACCTTGACAGTTTTTTTTTTTTTTTTTTTTTTTTTTGAATGTTTCTGGATGTTGCATGTACCACATGACTTTGATTTGGTGTTTTTCAAATATTAAGCAGTAAAGCAATATTATTAAAATTTTACTGTTTATATGCCATATATTATGCCAAACTAGTAATTTTTAAAAACAATTTCATTCTTCAATAAGATTTTTTTTCTTTATAACGATATCTGAAGTTGTACCTCACTGACATGTTGACTTTATGCCACCCAAAAGATAAACAAAAAATGAAATGAAACATTCTCATCATAAGTGTATTCAAGTCTTTGTATGAATTGTATTTTTAACATATTATAGTTTAGTTACATACAAAACATTATTCACAGGCCATAAATCATGTTACCTGCACCAAGAATTTGTTAGCATATCAGTCACTGTCCATTTCTAGCACAACATTTTATGCATATTCTATTAGATGTGCATCTGTTTTTGGAGAATTGAGAATCTTCACCTCCTGCATGTTCATATTTTACCCATTTGCTTGGAACGTTCTGGGTGAGAGCTCACACTGAGACCAATGGATAAGATAAGCGTAAAACTTATACATTTATCACCAATAATCACACTTCTCTCTGTGTGCCAATACTTTCAGACAGGAATAATGAGATGCCTTGCCGGGACAGGTTTTGAATATAAAACCTCTGCGTGTATGCGAACATCCAGGGACTGTTGCGCTGAAGGTGAGGAAAACACTATTAGACAGCTGTAAAGCACCATCAACAATTTACCAGATTAAAACGCCTTTCCAATTGATATATAAATAGTTACGATTTTGGTGCCTACTGTTTCTTGCAAGAACTGAAAATGATAACATCCTGTGTGAAATGGAGAAGCAGAGTCATTTTGAATTACTGAAACATTTTCTCAAGGGATGAGGACCTATACTTAGTTCAACCCTTTTAACTCAGCAGTGAACTCAAAACTCTTGCTCCTGTGGGGTCAGGGCTTGTTTACTCCACCTACTGGCAGTGGGGTAAAATGCAAGTGTTGCCTTCACATAGTAAATTACCAAAGGTCATGTTAAATCTATTGCTTTGCACTTACCAAAAGGACCATTTTAAGCCACGCAACTGGGAGCATGACCCAATATTTTCCAATGAACATGTCCATGACTTCACCCACTAAATAGGACTTCATTTTCTAAAGCCCACCTTAATTAAAAGTTGTTTGCTATTGTGAAGCAATTTGAAATCAAAATTAGGTGGCGAATATGATAATGTAATACCTGGAGATTTGAGGCAATATCGAGACTAATCCGTAATATAAATTAAATCAGCACTTTATTATACATATTTCCTATTATCAAATGTTTCAAGAAGGATAACACAACTTATTAGAAGTGTAACATAATAGTTTATGATGAAAAGAGGGGCAGTGTGTCACTCTCTTTATAGAACGTCTCTGTGGTGCTGTGGTTCTTCAGTATATATTGCTCTGAACTCCACCAACTGGAGACTAATTTGCTGCGTTTACAACCAGAACAAATGGGCAGGGTACTGCTGTGTGCTGTGTGACATACGGACAGCCCTTTCCCGCTGAAATGTGAATCTGAGGGACTTTATGGAAAGGTGTATATCACTTGCCACTTGATCATTAAAGATATGATTACCATTGAATGGGCTCAGACGGCAGAACATTCATTAGTATGGCAACAGATGGGGACATACATTTTCCCCGCACATACTTCGGAAATGGCTCTTCGGGTAGCCATATAAATATGATGCACTGCTTCACGTCTCACTTTATAGAGGCGCAAAGTCAAAGCAACTAGGTATGCACTACAGGGGACAAATAACACCACATATTTGGCAACCCTATCATGAATGATCTATTCCACACAATGGTATGGTTTACTAGCTGTCTTGCATATTTGCATTTCTCATAATTTATAGTGGGTTGCGAGGAATACAGAGTAGAAACATAGCAGGCAACCCTGATTTCTTCCTTCATGCAAGTACATCTCCCAAGTGAGAATACATCATTTTCTATTATATGAACAATTTTCACTGTCAGTGGAAATATAGGGCTGTAAAAAAGTGGGATGGGGTTTGACATGCACATCAGGAGAGAGTATCACTGTTGTCATATACATTGTTAAGCCAGACAAACTGAAAGCTCAAACCAATATTCATTACCATATTGATTGAAATAATTCATCATAGTGCGATTTTAGGTTTAGTGGTTGAGAGAGAGAGAGTGAGAGAGAGAGAAAGAGAGAGAGAGAAGGAGAGAAAGAGACAGGCAGTAAAGAATTATCTAACAAAAGAACAGCATTGTACCATGGGGACGTTTCTCTGTTCCAGTTCATTGATGGAGTTGATGAAGTTTAAATGAAGCAGACACAGGATAAAAGTGAGGGTATTGACCAGCAGGCGCTTGAAAAACCTGATACATGCGCAATAGCAAGATTTGCTAAATGCTCTAATCTTCAATCAAATCTAACATCAATACAGACAAAGTTTGGTAATGAGAGATTCAATGAAGCATGAAGGAGAGAGAATTAATTCCCTTCGCCTAAACTGGGTTCAACTTTGAAGCTTTGCTCTTTGGGACAGACAGTTATCTAAATGCTAAATAAGAAACGTATTGTACTTTTCACAGTATGCTAATCATTTGTTCATTTCATCTCCATTATTTGTTCTCCCGTAGATTTGAGTTGTTGATCTAGTGATTAGAACAACATTGGACAGCGTCTGGAAGTGGGCAGAATACTTAACAGTCAATTCAACAAGGCCCATGTGCCTCTAATTTAAAATCTCAATATTGTTCAGCTTGACTGATTCCAATTACGAACGTGACAAACTACAGATTTTATGTCCATCGACCCCATAATATAGTTCAACGCAAAAGCTAAATTTAATTTTCAGTTGAATTAAATAATACACTATATTCAATAACATTTGAAAAGGGGGGGGGGGGGGGATGTGTGGTATAAGGTATTAACTGATTACATGTTGTTAATTTGTAGTATTACTAAGTTATTACACATGTAATTACTAAGTTATTACATATGTAATTACAATGTAACATGAATATTGTAATCTAAATGATGCCGATTGGGGTTTTGATCTCACACCATTTTTTTATATTCGTGTATTAAATGTTACGATACTGTACACATTTTGGACCTTGTATAGAAGCCAGATGTTAAACAGATTGCCTATATATCATGAAAAATTATGAAATGATAAAAATAGAATTAATTTGTTATCACCTCTTACAAACTCATGGTGAGCTGACATGTTTTGGCATGAGTATCACATTGTTTTTACAAAAATGTTTCTGAACTTTGGCAGGATTGAGCAATGATCACAGCTCAGGATGTAGCTAGTAAGCCTGGAGGTGACAGACGCATAACAGGTGACAACTCCCTGGACGAGCTGTGATATCTACACACACTGTGTCAGCTATATGACCCTTAACAGCACCGGAAAAAAGAACATGGAGAGAGGGCAAATTGTAAAAAAAAAAAAAATTAAAAAAAAAATGCTATTTCTTTTTGATCATGTCAGATCAGAGCAGTTTAACATGTTGCATACATTGCATACCACCTGCGATGTTAGCCTCTACACCAGCAGGTGAAATATGGCAACACTTTCCAGGCACACATATGTACCACCATATTTTCAGTTGAATAAGACATATGTTTGAGCCATGAATCAGAGTTTCTCCATTTTTACATGATAATTAAATTAAATACAAAACAATAAAATATTTAAGTACTAAATGTTTCCATAAAATACAATTTCAGTAAAGTTACATATGGAACACGTGTTATTAATTAGCATTATTAACCTGTGCTTGCGTATTAAATTTAATTGTAACATGCCGAATGTAAAATATGACCATGTTTTTTTTTTTTTTTTTGCATTTATCACTGAAAGGCAATACTACATTTAGTAAAGCAGGTTCTTCTGCTCTATTTGTGTTGGCATAAGCGCGATGGGACCTGGAATCTGCAAGTAAAGAGTGCCTGTCAAACCCCTATCTAATCTGCATGTTTGTTTCTTAAACAGGGCGTGTTAGTTTCTTTCTTCAGCCCGGGAGATGTGCGCTAAAACAAACTGCGCTCTCAAAGCTCCGCGCGCCTTTGTACTGCTGCGTGTGTCTTTCTACTGTCACTTATTCCCCCTCTGTTTCTGTCATTTGCTCTATATATTCACGTGTCGCCTGACACATTTCACAACAGTAGTATACAGTTGGGTCGCAATTATATATATATCAACAAAGCAAAAAGCAAAAGAAAGCATTGCTTACGGTGAAGATATTCCACGTTTAAATGGTAAAGGAATAAACACACGGCAGGATGACGCGCGCGAACAAGTTTGTGTTTGTTTGTTTGTTTTTTGCACTGAAACAACAGACATGTCAGTGCAGTAAATGCAAAATTATTTCGTTTTTCTGTCTGAGGCGAAGCTTTCTAAAATTAGACAGCAGTATCCCAAGGTGGTGGGAAATATAAATAGGCCTATAATATTGAAAGACAATATTAAATGTTTGGGGTTCATTCTTCATCCTCCCCAAATCATAAGGTCTATATGTTTTGTGTAAGCTATAGGCTATATATATATATATATATATATATATATATATATATTTACATTACCTTACATTACCTTACATTAACAACTACTGTACATTTAGTAACCAAATACTTCATTCATACCAGTACAATTAGCGTTACACATTACGCATTCTGGAAGGATTAAATCGAAAATACAGAATATATAGGCCTATATATATATATATATATATATATATATATATATATATATTATATATATATAGGCTATGTGAGTGTTACTTCGTTTTATTTAGCGTTTAGATTTGTGTAAATAACAACTACCGACGTAAATATCCTCAAAATCTTATTTTATACACTAAAACTTTTTTTAGATAGGTTAAAAGCCAGTTAGGCAGACTCATCTCAAACGTTTAATGTTGGCTCAACAAAGCATCCGTAGCCAAATGCGAGTGCATCTAAATTGCAGTGCATCTAAATTGCAGTGCAGCGACTCCTGGTGGCCAATATCTGCACTGCATGCATGGCCACTGCAGTTTACATTTCAAAATAAAAAATCCATAGCAAACAGAGGCTTCAAGCCAAACACAGCATACGCGATCTTATTTGATTGGCTCAATTCTCTCTACATTTTCATTGGTCTGAAACGATCAATTAACACTCGCAAACGGAGCTGGGAAGACCAAATTGGCGCCGCATTTTATTACAGAAGAGAGAGAAATCTTGCATTTTGATATGGTTGTTATTTCCCCCAAAGTGTGAGAAAAGCATAACATGTTTTTTTTTTTTTTTTTTTTTTTTTTTTTCATCATGAGTTAACCCGTTACAACCAATAGCCTACATACGGAGATAACTTTAATGAGATACAGCAAGTAAATTAAGTCGCTTAGCATTTAATTAATTTATTTTAACATAGCCTAATACGATTCAAGTAACATAGGCTACTCATTAATCTTAGATCAATAACACAAGCATGTTATATGATGATTTACATAACGCAGGGGAAAGATGTAGACTATTTATTTATTTTTAACAGGCTATAGGGCTATGTGTTGTTAAACAATATTTGAACGGAGAATAAAGAGGCGCCGTATGTTTCACGCGTGATGTCTCATGCCCGGGATACCCGTCCGGCTCGTCACTTTTGGCTCATATTCTGCATTTCTTCCCGAATCCAACTCAAATCACTTTCATTTTGTGGCTTGTCAAGCCTCCAATTTAGCGTGGTAAGAAAAGCAGGTCATGGTGCGCCCGGAGGGATGAGCGCCAGCTGCTCAGTGACCAGTCACACCTACAACTCTGCTATTCAGGCATTCATTCATCAAAGAGTCCAACAGCATTTCAAAACATTATTATTATTATTATTATTATTATTATTATTATTATTATTATTATAAGCCTATTATAGTTGCTGCTCTTGTTGGGATTTTGCATGTCACACAAAATCAAGAGCAACCGACACGATAATGTTCTTGTTGAATGGAATTATTATGATTGTTGCTGTTGTTATTTACTGCCTTTAACTTTATCCTCTTCTGTAACTCCAATCCAACCATCACATGCCGGGTTTATGTCCTATAGGCATATTTAAACAACAGTGGCATAAACACATTAAGACGCTACAGAAACGCTGTAATCAAATTAAAGAAGAAGAAGAAGAACTAGAAGAACATAACTTACTGTTATTGTAATAAAAAAATAAAAAAATAAACATATATAGGCTATAAAAAATAAAAAAAAAATCATTGTGTTTAATTAAAATTCTCAAGGATATAAAGTTAGGCTCTTTTTTTCATTATACGTAATACTATTACATTTCAGCCTGACCATTAATTGGAAACATTTTAAAATTACCGACTGTAATTATGTCGTCATAATAGTACGTAATGACGTGTCTTTAGGGCAGCTGATGATTAGGACCTGCTGTCAGCTGCTGAAATGAACCGAACCAGCCGAGCGTGCACAGCGACATGACTCGCTATTGTTCGAGGCTTGTCAACATATTAACCTGAATTCCCTGCAGTCATCCACTATACCGAATTAGCGCACTAGACAAGGAAAGGGAACTCAGGGAAAAAAAAGAAGGCGGACTAATTGAAAAACAATTGGCGGGAAAGCGCATTAATTAATAGGCTCTATACCGCATGTCAGATGATGCCCCGAGAGCTTGAAGCCTTTTGAAAAAACCGTCCATTAGAAATAATTTAGAGCGAATGGGCGAGCTAATTTCTCATTAACCTTTGTTATAAGACCTAGTTCCACATAATTAGTAATGATACAGTTGCAATTTCACCTTTATGTTTTAAAACAAACGCTGTTTAAAATCATAGTATACAAGAAATACAGATATAAACACTGAGACAGAGGAATGGATTTCCTGCTCCATAAAAGCTGACTGTGGAGAACCTCAGACAAGCCATACAGATATAATTGAATGTGACAAGGGCTAAAACATATTTTTGGAGCACCAAAATGGTGCATCCCAAACAGGTTTCATCCTTGTCAAAATGTATTGATTTCTCTGGTTTTCTGGAGTGGTTGATGTCTCTCTTACTCAGCGGTCAGCGGGAGAGGGTTGGTTTAAGCGGGTTCAAATGGAGGGCTGATACTAACACCTCATAACGAGTCTGTACAACTGGATTTAACTTAGGCTGTCTCTCACTGTTCTAGAGATACTCTAGAGGCAAAGTACTCTGCCCTGTTTTTTTTGTTTTTTTGTTTTTTTAGTTTTTTTTTAAGTAAACTACACTTAAGTTACTATGTCCAATTGATTTGTCCAATGTATTTGAATAAACAAAATAAAATAAAAAGTTAGGCTATCTTAAGTTTTGAGAGTAAGTAAAACTCAAAAAAGCCCATGCCAAAAAGAAACAAACTTGATCACATTACATAAAATCATGAGATACTGTGTAGATTGCTTACATTTTTAATTATCTACATTTAGAGACACAAAATACACCTACATGCATATTCAATACTATTTTTTTTATTATTTATTTTGTGGGACTGGGAGATGGGTAGCAAAGGGGGGAGAAAGAGAAGGAACGGAACAGAGAGCTCGAGCTTGTGGCGACCACGAAGGTGATGAATTTCTCTTGGCCACAATCAGTGCACCTGGGTTTCCTTTGGTGTATCCAGAGGTAAATAATTGATGGGAGGATAAAAGCGTTTGTGAGGGGGAGTGAGACATTCAGACAAGGGGTGAAAACCCGGCCAGAGCCCCCTCTACCAAGCCCCCCTATCAGCCTGAGTCTGGCCCCTTGTCGTTTGGTGGCCCCCTCACACCGCCCCCTCGGACGAGCGCTTGAAGTGCAAATCTGTGTTCTGACTTGTTCCTGGTTGCTGTCAGCATGTTTTCCTCTTGTCAGTGGCGATTGACTGGGGGCTCGTCTCACCCTTGTGCCGGGACTGTAGCGGGATCATTGACAGGCCAGTGACACTGCCCAACCAGATAATGGAAACCTATTGATTTTTTTGTTCTCACACTCTCTCTTTTCTTCTCTCTCTTTTTCACAGAGGAAGTGAAGGCTCTTACACTTTAGGAATGACCGAAAGCAAAAGCAAGGGCACGGTCGACAACGGCGAGGGCTCGGTCACTGGTCCTGATCCCCGAGTCGCTCCTGCCACTTCAGAGGAGGGAAAAAAGTCAAGACAAGTGGCAGTCTTAGGAGACAAGAAAACACTAAGAAAGGGTTAAAAGAGTGTCCATCCATCAATCAATCAATCAATCAACAGTATCTCCTGGTGTTTGTGTCAGGTGCACCTGAGACTATGATCGGGAGATACATGTAATGTGAGATAAACCCTCTCTATCCTTTCTGCGGTCCCTAGTCTGCCTTTGTCACAACCGCGCCAATGAAATATTAAGAACATGCTTATCCGCCAGAGGGCGATTTTAATTACCACCTAAGGTTACACCATTAATATGAAACAACATAGCATGCAATCTCTTCCTTATACATTGTGGAGGTTGGATTTAACTAATAAAATATGGTGATTAATAGAAAGCCTCTTTCTTGTTTTCCAAATGCCTCCTGATTCAGATAAGATGTGCTCTCTTGCACACCGAGAAGTGATGACACTTGTATACTGTTTTAATGGAGGAATCTCCAGAGAGCAGGCCTCTTTGATTCACGGCCTAATGATAAGCGTGCTCTGGTCTGTCAGCGGCACAGCCCCGTGGCAGATGGCTGGTGTGGATCTTACACATTTCTTTATGTTCCTGCCTCCCCCCTCGTCCACCTCATTCTTAAAGCTGCCAATGGTATAATGGAAAAACTCAATCCTGGTCATGGTTAGCTCAATCTCATTATAATCCCTCGTTTTTTATTCATTCGGCCCTTTGGGACACTGTCTGCCCACCATGCAGCTTCCAGCCTTGGTGGAGTGCCTTTTGATTCGGCCAGGAGAGCCTAATGAAGTCACAGAGAGATACAATTATTTCCCAAAGCAGGGGCATTAATGTACTCCAAATTCCCTCCAGAGGAACGTGATGACAATTGGTTTGTACAGCTTTGATCGCCAGTCTAAGCCCTGCCCGGGACAAACTGTGAGGTCGCCTCCCGGTCCAGACGCTTACTGATGAACCCCGGTCAACCCGCTTTCTCTAATATTATCAGAGCTATTCCTCTACACAAAGACAGAGCTGATATCATGGAGATCCTTACATACTTGATACTTACATAACAGTGTTGGACAGAGTCAACAAAGTGGCAGTGTAAAGTAAATAAGTATTACAGCAGAAAAAGATACAAAGGTTTAAATCACAATTACATTTTAATTGGCTATTAGTGACTTAACAGAGACATAAATACAACGTGTTAACGCTTGCTCGGCTCATTAACACATTGTATACCTTAATTGATCGGTATGTGCTTGCACATTATCATCACCAAGTAATGGTACATAGTTACATGGTAACTATTTGAAGGGTTGACCAGGGCATGGAGGACTATCGCTCCATTTGGTCTTTACAGCTTTATGTACAATCAAATGCTAAGAAATCATTTACCTCAGAAAGAATGAGTGGTAAAGATTCCCTTTAGTATCCTAAAGTAAAACATGATAATTAGTTGCGTTATCATACTTTTGTGTGATATACCTTACATTGTAGCACCATAAAATGATGAGCAAGAATAGCATTTGCAGGGATTTCAGCAACTTACAACAATAATATAGAACAATGACTTTTTTGACATTATATAGATAGAACTAATATTGCATTATGACAGTATTGCCCATGATATTACTAAACAACTAGAAAGCTTTGAAAAATATTCATTGATGTATTCATAAAGTTCACAGTTCATTTCTTTGATAATAGCATTAAAAATATGGTAATAGGCTGCGTTACATGTTTTGGGCTCTAATGCCCAGTATACGCAATGACATTTTTTCCCTAATGTGTTAAATGATGCATAAGAGTAAATATAAGAATTTTTAACCAGAAATAAAGCACTACTGTAGATATATTATTATGTTAATATACTCTCTTAAAAATTGGTTATACATGTTTTTTGTCAGTGTAAATAAACTTTGCGGCGCAAAATTACAGTAAATAGCATTAAGTCAAGTGATCTTGATCTTGATAGTCATAGTGCCATGTTCTAAACAGTGACCTCTGAATTCTACTATCTTGGATAGTTTCTAAAATCTAGCTACTGGATTTTAGACTTGCAAGAACTGCAGTCTACAGCGAGACTGCCTAATGTGCACATCCAAGATCTAAATATAGCCGAACTCTAAATCTATGTTACAAATAGCATGCCCTTAAGAATAACCGAAGATCGATACAATAAAATTGGGATATAAAACAAAGAGAAAAATGAATAATATGCAATATAAGAAAATCTTTCATTTATATTATATATATTTCTATTCTGTATTCATATATAGAGATGTATATGCAGTATTATATGTGTATTTGTTTATGAACATGTGCAGAACAGGTGTACAGCGAGCGTAGCTGGTGTGTAAACGTGGCTTAGGAGACCCCCTCAGGCAGACTGAGAGGAGGGTGTGTATCCAGGAGCAGGCGCTCGGGGGGAGATGGGGAACACAGCTCTTTACACAGCGCTGAAACCTCCACCATACCTGCACCCACGCCGGGGATACTCGTGTGCATAAGATGCCTCTGCAAGTGCTTGATCCAGTCTTCCTGAATAGACTGAGGACCCTGGAAGATCAGATCACAGAACCTGGGGGAAAGAAAGAAAAATATGAGAGCTGGTAGGAGAGAGTGTGGTGATGAACTACCGGAGTGCTGTAAAGTACCTGCAGGTCATTCTGTAGATCACTTCAGAGGCGGCGTGTGAAGATGAAAACGCCTTCCTTTTTGGCCCAGGCCTTGATCTCGGCCTCTTCTGTTTACAATCATATGCTGTGAAACAAACAAAGTAATTATAATCAATGAAAAGCTGAGAGGCTAGATGATTAAATTAAAATAGATTGGAAGAGCAGGTATGAAACCCTACTTGTTCCTTCTACTAAGGCAATTTTCTTCCGTCGCGCATACGCTCGAAGATGATTGGACAGGCTTACGCCGCTGTGGAACGTCGTGTTGCAGTGGATGCAGATCTTCTTATTCACTGCAAACTTCTCTGGATTACACATAAATAAAAAAGTTTTGAGCTAATGAGTATTTAAATAACAGTTAAATGACCTCATGCTTTTTTTTCTGTAGCTGCACTCCACTCATGACTGCTCTTTAAATAGCAAAAGCATGGTTATATGGCTACATGAGTGTGTAATTTAGAAAAGGAACACAGCAGCTTGAAGAAAATAAAACTGTGATTCCCTGAGTGTCATCACCTCCCACTCCATCTGTTTTCATATAATAAAGATCGGCTGTGCACTATGTTTTTGAGGACATGTAGTTGTACTGTATATTCTCAGCAAGTATCTGCAATCAGTTTGATGGTTTGTTTGTTTGTTTGTTTATTTGTTTGTTTGTTTGTTTTTTAGGGGGCAATGTTTGAGACTACTCATCTGTTCTCATTGTACTTTCAGATGAAATGTATCCAGTTAATGCAAATCTACAGCTGTTATATGAATCTTGAAGCTCTGGAGACAATAATACAGGAAATACAACAAATACAAACTAGAGCTGTCAATTGATAAGTTTAATAAAATTAATTGCATGATTCAAACGATTGAATTAATCTGAATTAATTACTTTCCAATTTAAAGCTGCAGTCCGTAAGTTTTGCCTCTTTGTCGCCACCTCTGTTTGAAACCTGCAATTGCAGTTATTTGCGGAATTATCATCTTTACCGTGGGTTGTGCTTCAGCACGGCTCCTCAGTGCGGATGAATCTAATGTTTCCTGTCAGTCACCACATCGGTGATACTGTAGTTCAGAATCACAGATTCTACATCTTGGAAGTATGACCAAAATAAGAATTATCACCGGAAAATGTCATCTGAAGGAGTAAGTAACAAATCTGCCACTTTTGTTCTGACCAACTGAGAAAAAAAGCATAAATAATGCTGCCAATGGTGATTAAATCTAACTCACTGCTTAACTACCATAGTACGATGCATTGTTGAAGAAATCATAGCTGGTCACGACTGTTTACCAAAACCATATTGTCGCAAATGTGTTGTTCAAATGTCGTTGGTTAATGATGTCACGCAGGTGGTGGATAATAACCTCTATTAATTAATTAGTTTGAGATTGAATTAATGCCAGATTTTTTGCTATAAATTACAGACATGGCATCTGAGCACTGATTCTCTTTTTTTCTATTTCTATTTTGCTTTATTTCCAAAATCGTTATAACGTACTAGAGCTCCGGTTTGAACAATGTAAGGCTGAACACCGTTACTGACAATCGTCATTTTGGCTGCGTAAGATTCTCCAGCTTTGTTGTTGTTGAGCAACCGAAGTGCGAGCTATTAAAGCTCCGCCCTCTTTTAGACAGCTTATTTGCATTTAAAAGGACACACACAAAAACAGCATGTTTTTGCTCACATCCAAATAGGGGCAAATTTTACAAGCTCTAATAAATGATCTGTGGGGTATTTTTAGCTGAAACTTCACAGACACATTCTGGGGACACCAGAGACTTCATATATTACATCTTGTGAAAAGGGGCATAATAGGTCCCCTTTAAATTTATATATATTCGAAATGAAAGATATAGATTGTACTGAATGTCAGCATGCTTATTTTGCTCCAGATAAGGATTTATTAAGTCCACGTCATGCAAACAAGAAACTATGCTTCTAACCACAGGTTGAGAGCAGTCGTTCCAACCACACAACTTTGCGATGCTGTTTGCAAATGTTCATTGGAACTTTGTTTTCTGAAAACACCGATTTGTTGAACTATGCTGAAAACAACTGAATCCCAGCTGTAGTAGCAGCTGGGCCATGGCAGAGTTCGCAAAATTTTGATTTGCATTTAGGTAGTGTTTCTTTCTTGTATTGTTCTGATAATAGGACAATTTTATTATTGATTGATTGATTGATTGATTGATTGTACCAAATGTTGAATTGATAGCCCTAATTCAAACAAAATGGAAGATAGAAAAAATATACATATGAACAAAGTCATGGTCTTTTGGTCACTCTGGGTAATAGTGACAAAAGGACATACACAAAACTCCTTTTGAGATGACATTTTCTTATTGAAATAGCCTACAATGACAGGTAAAAAAAAAAAAAAAAAAAACAGTCACCAGTTCATTACTGCACTGTCGTGACGATTACTGAAATTGTGACTTTTAAATTGTGATATTTTTTTCTTAATAAAGTAAGACAAAAAAGAACAGGCATGGGCATTGACATCCATGCCTGCTTTCTTTCTTGATTAAGAAAAAAATATCATGATTTAAAAGTCACAATTTACAGGTGTATTTATCTAAACTACTCTGAAATGCACAAATGTCCTTTTTTTTTTTTCTTTTCTAACTGGCCTCAGTAAACTTCCTGCAATAGTTGTCAGTGTTCCACCTCCAATCAGAGAGTTCTAGCAGAACATAAAGCTACAGACCTGATTATATGAATCCGGTTGAACAATCAAATCAAATTTACTAATCATTGTATATCCAATTAAATTGGACAACCTGTGAAATAAATTTGATTGTGAAACTTCATTAATTAGTTTTTTTTAATTTATTTATTAATGAAATGAGAGTTTTATTTGGGTACGCATGAAACAAAGATGTGCAAATACAGCTGATGTGTTTCCAGTAGTACATAAAAGAGTGCTATGCGTTTTACATTTGAATTTCAAAGCCACTTTTGATGACATTCATTCTTTTTGTACCTGCTACAATATTTCAATGAGTGGCAAACTTTTACCCTGCACTCTCTGAATCTTGTGTTCCCTCTCTCTTTTAATGGCATCAACTGGCAACTTCAAGGTTACAGGAAGAGAACTTTGTCTTAAATATGAGGCGTCTGTCATACATATTTAATATGGAGTGTATGAGTGAAATTGGGTTTTAAGGTGCACTGTAAATAATGAAGGCAGTAGAGGTGGAAAAACATATGAGAGCGGCTGTGAAACAAGGCTGTGCAGTCATGCTACACTGTATTGATCATCTCTACCCATGCTTACTGTAAATATCTCAAATCAATGCTACAGCACTTAACAAACTACTTTATTATTTGCACTTCAAGGGCTATAACTATTAACAAAAGACTAACAACAATAAAAATCCTATGTTGTGGGAATAAAGAATGTTCAACACTGGATTGTGACCCAGATATCTGAAACCTCACCTGTCTGTCACTCTCAGATTCTTTGATTCAACATCACTCGAAACAAGACAGATCACACGCTCAGCTGTCAGTGAACAGGCAAAAGATTCTTGTTATGGAGGGGTTTTGTTTTCACTAAAATTGCTCAGTATCAATGGTACTTCCAAGCTCTCTTTGTCCATTCACAATGCATGACAAAACAGAAATTAATGGCCAATTACGAGCCTAATTATTTTTCAACCACTAACCTTAATGCTAAATGGGCATATGTAATTAAACTTAAGTAAGGTATTGTCATCTTAAACATGAAATTTACATTTCTGAGCCACTAGGGACACCAAAAAGAATTTAAAAAATAATAACCTCCTTCTGTTGTTTGCCAAAAGAATATTGTGACTGGTGCGCTATATTCCAAACTTCAGTAATGGTACGATATCTTTGTGTAAGGAACAAACTAAAATTTAAGATGCTATCCATTGATAATTTTCCCTCAATAAATCTCTAATAGTTGTAACCGAATCAGTTCCGAGCTGTGCTTTTTTTTATTTTTTTATTTATTTTTGACATACTCAGTCTTTATGAAGTGTTGTTTTCACACAGTTGCGAGTTTATATCTTACAGTTTTGACTTCTAGCTTATATCTCACAATTCTGAGAACAAAAATATCAAAATTGTTTGATAAAGTCATAATTAGCTTTATTTTTTTATTCAGCGGTGGAAACATGCTTCCACAGGACAGACGTGAGAGTGAGATATTTTCATATTTGGGTGAACTATCACTTTACGGAAGTCCAGGTACAGCTTTTCAAGCATATCGAACATTGGTTTGTTGGTTTGTTTAATGCTGTTATCAAAGAAATTTAGTATCTCTGAACAAACACATAAAGCTAACCAACTTAATGTATTTTGGTTGAGAAAAAAAAAAAAAAATTATGTCACTGACTGGGGGTCTAATTATTAACCTGTTCACCCATATCTCAGAGACACTTACACAAATGTAAGCTGTTGGTGAGAAACACATAATTAGAAATGAAATGTTTCATCATTAATGGTTGAGGGCCATTTCTTCATCGAGAGACTACTAAGGTCTTCAAATTTTAAATAAAGGCACTTTACTGAACCTTGTTACTAAAAGAAACACATATCGGTGTCAAAAACTTTTTCATCTTAATTCTGAATTTCAGAGGCTGATATAAAATAGGCTTCCCTATGTAAATTAATATTCAGTTTGTTTTCTGGATAACAGCAAATGACATGATTGAGTGATTGTGTGGTTCCTAACCTTGGCTCCAGGTAGGATCCAGCTTCACAGATGGCGATCTGGGTATACTGCCACTAGTGTAGGAGATGGTCAAAGGAGTCCTGGCATCCTCATCCTCCATTTCCTGCTCCACTTTTGTATTTCCCAGAAGATCCTCTAAGGTGCTAGATCGGACCTCATCGGCCCTCTTCCTCTCCCTGTCGACCTGGGGGGACCTGATCATAGTCCATTGCTCTTGGTCTGGTGTGCCAGCGGCATGATGGATCTTCATGGGAATGCCAGAGGATGTAAGAAACAGACCATCGCTGCTGGCAAACTTTTGAGAGACAAAAGGTTTTGATAAGTGTGGTCTGGAACCAAACACCCTCATAATGTTCCTGTACTCCTCCTCATCCTGAAGAAGTTCTGTCAGAATGCAGAGAGGTGACTTGCTAGCACCCGAAATAGGCTTGCCAATCCGCTTCAGGTGACCCCGCACATGATTGGAGAGGCCGGTCTTAGTGTCAAACCAGCCCAGGCACAGCGGACAGGTGTGCTCGGTTTTAGACTCTGGCTTATCTGCCATGATGAAAGCACATAATTACTTTAAATTAGGTAACATTTAGAAATGTTTGTACACATACATAAATATAAGTTATGCATGTGTGATTTTAGTTTGAGAGCATTATCTAAAATCACAATGACTTGAACAAGGAAAGGTGAACAATAATCACCTTTTCTGATTCTGCGATTCACTGAGGGAATTTTTCTGCGTATGCGAGGCTGGCGGTCCTGAGATGCCACTTGCTCAGGTGACACCACGTGACGAGCATCATAACTCAGCCCAACCCTATGTAAGTGTCCTCTCACATGGTTAGACAAGCCCACCCCAGACTCAAACACTGCGGGGCAGTAGGGACAGCACTTCCTGCCCACCATAGACAAAGGGTTGACAATATACTCTGCATAAGGATCGCTTTGCTGATAAACAACCTGATCAGGGTTATCCTCACTTATTATACTCTCAGTACACTCCTCCTTCACTATAAATGTACAAATATCATCACTGTCATCCACTCTGCTATTGTCTGGATTAGTAAGATTGGAATAGTCCAGAATGTTGTTGTTGAGTGGGATGAAATAATCACTGGGGGTATTGCTATAAAACTGATCTTTGGTGCAGTCGCTGAAATCCTGAGCACCTTCATTGTCATCTCCCTCTTGTGGTGTACTAGGGTCCCATTGTGGTGACTCAGGCTCACATTTTGGAAGACGCACATGAGGAATATTGGCATGGGTGTTGCGATATGGGATTGACATTTTTCTTTTCGACGGTATTTTGTGCCTCAGCGGTTGCAGCGCTAAAGTACTGCCAGTTGAAGGATCTTTGGGACGGCTCTCAGTGCCAGGGTTCAGACAGGCTGCTTTACTCACGATCTCTGTTTTCGTTGTAAGATGTACGTCAAAGCTGGAAAGATATTTTGTCCTCTTTTCTGAGACAGCGCTTTCATATTCTTGATTGTCTTCTTCGACATACGGGAGACCTGTTGTCACGTCTATTTTCTCTGTAGGCAGAGGGGATAATTTGCTTGGCTTGTCACTTCTCAGTGAGAATGGTGACAGCTTGTTTGCTGGGCTGCCAGGGCTCCATTTGATCAGCGAGGAGCTGAAACCGTCACAGGCTTTTTGTGTTTCTTTGCTTCTCACATTAAGGTCAGCTGAGCCATTGGGCCTAAAGGGCAGCTCACCTCTGTCCCTAACAGACCGCTTCTCTGTGCTTTGAATCTTTGGCATCAGTAAAGATGAGTCCTTGGTTTTAGGTTGGTCAAACAATGCTTTTATGTGATCATCCATACTGCGGTGTGGTTGAGGTTCATAACTCTCATAATATGGCTGCCCGTGAATGAGCTCCACATGCTTTCTGAGACTATATCTATTCGTACTTGTAAACGTGCAACTTTGACATACAAAAGAGTTGCCAGTCTTGCCACATGTGTTGTGGTGAGCTGTACACTCATGTGCCTCCATTGCAGTCGTGGTCATGTGATCACATTCCTCACAGCTATAAGACAACTTCTCCTTCTCATTAGTTTTGCCATGATGGACAAAAGTTTTGGGGCATTTCGTTCCAAAGACACACTGGGGACACTGAAGGCAAGCTCTTCTTCCCTCGACATCTATCTTACTGAAACCTTTAATCTCCTCCATCAGCCTCTCCCTCCGCACCTGGTGGATTATAATGTGCTTTTGCAGAGAGGTTAGGTCTCGGAATGAACGCCCACACTCTCTACATATAAAGGGTCGGGGAACGTGTTCTTGTCTCACCTTTTTATTCCTATCTAAATGATACATCATATGCCTATGCAAATGCCTCTTCTCCTTGAAATTATCGTTGCACTTTGAACACGGGAAGAAGGACAGCTCTTCGCCTGTTTTTGTCTCTGTCTTTAACCGTGCCGATTTTTCACCCATGTAGGTGTTTGTTTCTACGTCGCTGCCGCCTTCATCACATCTCTCTTCCTTCTCGCTTGAAATTAGCTCCTTCATGGCAGCTGACTTGTCGCAGAATTTCTCCAGGCGCAAGCCGGCATATGCTTTCAAACTTTCCGGCTCTTTCCTGAAGGCATGTTCTTTGTTAATGGACGACTCAAAATCGGAGTCTTCGGCAGACAGGGAATTCTGGGATGCGTAATCAAAGCCATCATAAACCTGTCCTCCAGTGTCAGCCCTCTCCATGGCACGATTTTTACGCATCCTCCGTCTTTGGTTGGCAGGTGGAGCTCCATCAATCTCCACCTTTGTTCTTACCCCATCACCTGCTACACTGCTTTTCAACAGTATCCGCATGAACTTCTCCTGCAGGCCCCAAGTTAGACCATCACAGTCATCAGAAGAACTCTCTGACAACTCAGAATCAAAGTCCCATAAGCACTCTGCTTTGATTCCCTTTCTACCCAACAGTCGGCTGATTGGCCTGTTATCCAAGCCTTCCCCCACCAGCACATCTAGGGGGGCCTCACCGTCACTGTTGTTTGATTCAGATGAGGCCCGTGCGGGCTGCACTTTTAGGGCGCACCCTTCTGCTTTCTGCCGGGTGTCTGATTGAAGCTCACTGGGAGGCGGTAACACCTCAGGGCTAGTGTCTGTCCCGGGCAGAGGGGACATGTCTTTGTTGTGGACGCAGGACTCCTCTGAGGTACAGTGTGAAGCAGCTCCATTAACAAGTGCTCCTGAAGGCAATGAGTCGTTTGTGCTGGGGGCAGCAGGGACGCTACCACAGACAAATGGGTTCGGCTGGACTCCATTTAAAGGGTTTTGGTGACTGTCCAAGGGCAGGGGCTCTGGTGGATCCAAGCTGTTATTGTTGTTGTTGGGAGAAGATGTGCTTGTCAACTCTTGAGTGTCAGAGGAAGATTCTACCTCTTTGTCTTCCTCTGTGCTCTCTTTTACTGCCGCCATAACGGAGACAACACGATCTGTGAAAGAGAGACAAGTGATCAGTTTCAAATCCGCATCTCCACATAACTAGTTATAAGTGTCATATAAGGGTGGACTGTGTCCTTGATAAAGAAAAGGAAAAAACACATGTGCCAAGTTCTTAGACAAGTACTATTTGTATTCATGTTTGTTTCATGTGTTTTTTAAACTTTTCAAGAAATGCTTCAATTTAGTGAAAAAATAAGATAAGACAAGATAATAAATATCAAGAATATTCAATAAAAAGGACCTCTCTATGATATCATTTCCTGTTGCATCTTTTTTTTTCCCTGCATATTTCTGTATGTTGTTTGGAGCTCATGACCCTGTAGGATGCACCACATACCTTTGCTGCTCAAAATAAATTCAAATATTAATAAGCAGTTAGGCAGTTCTGTTAAAATATTCATTATGATATAAGGACAGTTGTTTCAATGATTTTTAATTCAGAAATTAAAAACATAATAATCATAAAATAGTTAATTCATGTATTAATTCACATATTCATGTTTTTTTTTTTTATATATAAATTCATAGATCCTATGAAAAAAAAATGCATCCTGAATATAGGGAGCATCAAAGAATTTAGAGCTCTCTAAAATGTACTAATAGTGTCCTAAAGAAGATGGCCGTCTTTTTTTTTTTTTTTTTTTTTTTTTTTTTTGCCACAATATGAGTCCCAAACACCCACTGTCACCACTTCTTTTCACAACACACCCCAATGTTAGCCCTGGAAGTCCTGGTGAGGAAGCTTAATTATGTGAATACACCTCTGGGATCTAACCTTCCTGTTTCTCCCACCAAAGTTCTCAGCCGTCTGCTAAAATTGACCAATTTCCATGGGAACAAAGCACACCACCAATAAGATCATATTATTCTGTCTTATCACTCTCTGATGGTGCCAAAGCACATCCCAGCACGAGACTGTTGTTGCTTCAAACCTGACAAATTGGCACACTGCACAAACATACACAGAGAGACAGACACACACACACATACACACACACACTCAGGTAGAAACGCTCCCGTTCATGGCTAGCCAGAGAAATATACCTCAGGTGTCATCAGCCGATCTAATTATATTTGATGGTTTTAAACAGCTCGACACCAGCAAACCTGTGGGACAACAGGACTGTGTTTAAAGGGTGTGTTAAAGGGGCCCAGGCTTGCTGTTGTCCTGCTAGGCCACAGTGTATGCTCTGAGGATTTGACATTCAGCACTAGCTGCTCTCAACAGGAAGCCGCGTTGCTAACGAAGTGTTAAATTCAGTGTTAATGAGTGGCTTCACTGTTACCACCTCCTAGGTAAACCTTCCGAGCTCCATATTCTCTCCATCTGTTTGGGTGTGAGGGGCTTTCGGAGGGAGAACAGACGCTCTGCATTTAAAAACGAACTTCACTGCAAACCCCTAAACAGCAGGGTGGCAAAGCCTCAGAATATGATTTTAGCTTTAAATTTACAGGCCTCATTAGCTTCCAGTTTCCACACTGATCTGTTCCATACATAACAAACAGGGTTCAACTGCAATGCGTCTTTTAAAAATTCATTCGCTTCTATTTACTTCATTTAGTCAATGTTAAAAGGCTGCCTTTGCCTTGCTGGAAGCTATTTACAAGGATTATGAGCTTAAATACATTTACGCTCAGCGCGGAGATCAATCTGAAGCGATTAGCTCTTTTTCTCAATCTCGCTCTAACTCGCTTTCTTCCCTCCTTGAAATATGCTCAGTAATGAACATGTTTGAATTCACAAACAACAATGAATCAGAGGAGGTCCCCCTGTGATCAGTCTAAATTAACTGCACAAGTAAAAGAGCACTTAACACTTACACGACACACATATGTCATGTGCTCTCTCTCTCCTTCTCTCAGCCCTTATTCTTTCCATCAGCACTTGTTCTAACACTCGAGTTGCACCTCATCTTGAGGTTACTGCTGAAAAAATAAGAGGTGATAATTGCATATTATCATTACACATTATTCTAGAAACCCAGAAGGTAAACTTTTCTTGGATATTTATTAATCATAGGAGAACACAAACTACTTGCTATTTTCCATATGGGTGTCTTTAACTTTTTTTTTCCACCTACTAGACTTGTATGTTGATGACAAAAGGCCAAAAGTTGGAAGTGTATGTTTTAAGAATACAATTATATGGTGTACTACAAATGCAGAGAACCATAAAGTATGTTCTATAAATATGAGACACATTCACAGAACTCAAATGAATCTCTATTAAAAAATAACTTCTTAAAGTAGGGTGAAGGCACAGACCTATATTGCATTTTCCTTCTGTATTTTTTCCTAACGTATTCAAGCTACGTGACAGAAATTGATTACCCAAACACTTCAGACTCATTCAGTTGGATGAAGCTGTGAAACCTCTCATATTTCCTTCAGACTCTTCCTCTAAAAGAGAGGACTACAACAAAAGTCGGAAAGGCCAGGTGGGAGAAGTCATTCAGAGCAGTTAACTGTTTATGTGAATCGGCAACATGCCCAACTCTATTTCACTTTATCAATTACTCTCTCTCTCTCTTTCTTTCTTTTACCTGTCCTTCTTTTCCCCATCCTCTCTTCCTCTATCACAGAAAAAAAAAAACAAAAAAAAACTTCTAAACAAAGAAGAGAGGCCATGGCCCCTCAAGTACAGAGCAGAGAAATCTTCCTCGGTTAATGGGAGTTATTGATTTGTTTGACACACTGTGAATTTATGAAGCCGCTTCTCAAGTGTGAGAGACTAACAAAGCTCAGCTGTGAGCAAACAAACAGGTAGCTATTCAACCTGACACCTCACAGAGACTGAGGAGAGCCTGTCTTTCTCTTCTTCTCTTGCCATGTTGAGGAAAAGTGTTGAGATCAACTCAAACAGTGTCCTTAACACACAGGGCAGCAGTGACAGGAGGAAACTCTTGCTGGGTTTCTTAGCGCATGCAGCTGACGGGACAAGAGATGTTTTGGGAAAGATTTATTTATTTACTTTTTGCAAGTGAACACTCATACATTTAGGAATTTCATATTATATTTTGATTAATAATTAAATAAATTATTTGTAAAATGATTTTAGAGATCTCAGTTAGTCTGACTATTTAATCATCACACCGTACAGTAGGTAGTCAACCAAAATGCCTATTACATCAGTGCATGCACAGTTACAATCAAATCACAAATGTTAATGTTTAAAATGGAACATTTAAAACATGACCCTTTGACCTAACCTTTCCACATAAACAAAGCCGCTTTACTGCACTGTAAAACCAGTGAAATTAATTAAATGAAATGAGTTTGTTTCACTCAAATAATAATGAAAGTTCATTACACTTAATAGAAAAAAGTTGTGTGAACTCAAAATTTCATTGTAGTAAGCTGAACTTAATATGATTGAGTTGAGTTGCAGCAGATTTCTAATTCCCAGCATGCTTTGTGTCAGACTGTATAAATAAATGTTGAAATTAAGCGTTATTGTGTGTGTTTTTGCACGAGATTAACATAGGGAGACATAAGTCAGTGTTTAATGTTGCGTTCTGTTGGGATTTACAGGGGGTTCTGTTGTGTTAGTTTTGTAGGGATACCATTTTGGTGAAGATTAGAGCCTGTGGTTAGGTTGAGGATGGGCTGCAAAACTTTTAAGACTATATACTGTCTGTTGTTTGATTATATACATAGAAGTATATAATGACAGTCTCTTTGATAGTTATAATAGCATGTGTTATTTGCTATCTAACATTTAACCAAGATCTGAATGTGATGTTTATGTAAATTAACTGTATGTAATTAACATTATGA
Source organism: Mylopharyngodon piceus (assembly GCA_039654765.1). NCBI lineage: Eukaryota > Metazoa > Chordata > Actinopteri > Cypriniformes > Xenocyprididae > Mylopharyngodon > Mylopharyngodon piceus. The sequence goes on along the minus strand of CM077460.1, from coordinate 8,674,246 downwards.
TGAGTTGGGCGAGGCTGAGAACTGTGGGATGAGAGACACCTGTGCACCACACTGGCCTTGCTCCGCTTCCACGACTCTTGGCCCCGCCCCACTTGTCACAAAAATTTTAAGTTCTACTAACTTAAAAAAATGAGTTAGTTGAGGTATTAAGTTTCCTCAAATGTTTTGAGTTTTCTGAACTTATTGAGTTTTACAGTGTGACTGAGTTATAGGAAAGCAAATATATGTCGGATAGCTGTCATGTGTTGCACACAATACAGGTACCATACATTACAACCCTTGACAGTTTTTGATTTTGTTTTTCCCCCCTCTTTCCCCATCGTTTGGAAAAGAAACTATGATGCGCAGAGAGTGGCAAGAATCCAATTTCTTTTGAACGCTGTGTGGAAATTGAGAGCTCAGCAATAAATCTGCTTCAATACACAATCTCCACAGAGCGCAGGGGCAGCTACCTTAGCGATCTCTCCCTCTGTGTCTAACAAACCGCTGCTTAACCAGGAGCCAAGGCTGCCAACTCTAAGGTATTGGTTGCCACAGCACTGCAAAAGTTGCATTTTCCAAGGGGTTGCCATTCATAGCCAAGATGATGCAACGTTGCAACTCTGTAACTCTGGTCCACACAAATTTGGCTCTGGATTTTAAAACAAAAGAACGCATCCTTCCTCAACCCAAATTAAAAGAGTGCCAACACGTACTCAAAGACTCAATCACGCGTCTCTCCTCAATACTCTTTCCTAAAATAGAGCAAGTGAAATGGCTGCTCCTCCTGATGGTAGATTTAGGAACGGGGAGAGGGGAAAGGGGGGTCACTGGGCATGATAAAAGGGGACAGGGAGTGAGTGACAGTTGGGTTAAGACAGAAGTCATGTTCAATAGCAGGTAAGGAACATCAAAAGGCGAGTTCACAGGAAACCTATGCAACCTTATCTAGAAGGAGGATTTTCTGTTGTGTGAAGTAGATTAGTGGTGCCAGAGCTGCTGACATGGCCTCATTTGCTGCCCTGTAGTGTTAGAAGAGGATTAAACCATATAAACTTTGAAGCCTTAAACAATACCTTTCAAAATTAGACGGATTAAGGGAGGGATGTCTGATGGGGATTTCCCGTGGCTTTGTCAGTTTAAAACTTCTCTTTTTTAAAAAGGGAGTAAGAGAGCAAGAAAAAAAGCTGAGCAGGTCTGGGGTTTCAGTTTTAATGAGGGCGCTCTTATCGTGAGCTGGGCAGTGGGTGAGAAGTAGCGCAGGTCGACAGGCCTTTAAACCAGTAGCCTCTCTCACATTAAAGAATGATGCAAAGAGTTTGTCACGTAAAGAAGGGGGCGAAAGTTTTCTGGCAGTTGCATCATTCTGGTACTTTTACATGGCAACACATCTCTTGATGAAAAATAAACATTGATTGTTGCACTTTATCCTGTGTAAAATATGAAAGCAATATGCCATGAAATATACTTCCTCTCAGGTCATGAGTTGCAGGTGCTTTTTCAGCTGTTGTACGGCGTTGATTTTTCTTTATGTGAAATGTGATGATTACTGGAGATCTGATTTAAATACGGCAGGGCTGCACGGGTACGTATCTGCCGCTGTGATCGAGGGCAGACTCACATACATCTGTCTTGCTTGAGTAGTGTGAAAGAAAAAAGCTAACTTTGTCACTGCCGCTTTGCTGAAGACACGTGACCAATCAGATGAAAGCATGTCAGTGTCAACGCTTGTCTACACGCTGAGGACGGGATCGGGTCTAAGCGAGCAGACATCAATATGCTTAAATTTGGAGAAATGTCAAGCGCCGCAGGTTTCGGGATGAAACAACTTTTATTACCTTTTCGTAAAACGTAATGTGGCGTGCAAGCTAAGACATGAGCAACATAATAAAAGTAAAAAAAGGGCAAATAGTGGCAGAGGATTCCTATCTAAATCAGGACTAAACTGACGGATGTAAACACACTCAAACTGATTTTTGTTTAACCAAAACTTAATCTAAAATAACATTCTGCTAATAGAAAAAATGACCCATTCTTAACAGCATAAAGCAAAGCTTGCACTTTGTGGTCCATCTCCCCCTGAACAGGCTCCCTTAGGATATTAAAAAATCATCACATTTTTATCAGTCCCTGCTGCTTGTCAATGGCATCTATTAAAGCTGAATGAGGGGGCGGAGCTGCATCCAGACTGGTCATTAACACCAGAGCCCCACTCAATCAGAGCAACTCCCAAACATATCAAAGAGGAGGCTGCATGCGTGCAGAAGGAGAGGTAGGGGGTGTGCTTGGTAGCCTGAGAGAGGCCCCATGGAGAGATGTAAATAACCTCCCGAGAGACTCCCGGCGGGCTGTAAAGAAGATGCTAGCTGGGAGACGACGGGAAGCTAATGAGTATAACAGTAAATGTATACAAAAGACAGAAGGAGAGGCCCTCCTTCTTTATTCCAATTAATGTGCTCTTATCAACATCAGGGCACCGAAGCCACTTTCCTTGGTGCACTGTCCGGTTGTACTCAATGAAGTCAAAATGCAGCCGACCAAACCAAAAACGTAACAAAATGTGGCATTTGATAAACAAGAGATAAGACAATCTCTTTAAAAAATTCTATTGAACTATACAAACAAACAGGCATGTTGTAAAACATATGCATTGCATTTCAGAACATATGTAAACATATCAAAATTCTGAATAGATTTTTAAAGCATCTATTCATTTTTATGGAATCTGTTTGCAAAGTGGGACTCAGCATAATAACTTACTATGACTTTCTGTCACAGATGTAATCTGCACAATTTGAAATTGAACTGTGGTTCTCTTTAGCCACACAAAAGTGTAAAGTAAGGATCATATTTACTTAAATATATATATAAAAAAAAATCTCCAATCAATCAATAATAATAATAATAATAATAATGATCCCACTTTATATTAGGTGGCATAACTACTATGTACTTACATCAAAAAAATAAGTACAATGTACTTATTGTGTTCATATTGTATTGCACTTTTGCTGCTATTGAGGTTGGACACGGGTAAAATTAGGGACATATTTGGTGGTATGGGTAGGTTTAAGGGTGGTTTAGGTGTAAGGGATGGGTCAACAGTGTAATTATAAATGTAATTACAGAAATGAATTACAGATTTAATTACGCAAGTATTTTTAAAAATATAAGTAGAATGTAAAAACATGTATGTACACAATAAGTGCATTGTATCAAATGATTAATTTAAATGTAATTGCATTGTAGTTAAGGCCACCTAATATAAAGTGGGACCATAATAATAATAATAATAATAATAATAATAATATTTAAGCCAATAGCTGGCTGTATCAGTATTTCCTACTGGTAACTACCCCTGATGACCAACAGATGGCTCTGGCAACTTAACACTGGTCCAGACATTTCTACATCCGAGATAGCACAAAATATCTACATAAAAACAAAGAGACAAATACATAAATAAATTAAAAAAAAGAAAGAGAAAAAAAAGCTGAAAAAAACTTTGAAAAATTAACATTTTTTAAAAAGTTTGTGTATATGTGTTTGTGGACAAAAGTAAAAGACTTTCTTTCAAGCATGATATATAACAACGCATCAATATAACACATCAATATATATATATATATATATATATATATATATATATATAACAATAGGTATTCCATACTCAAAATTTTGTTGTACAAATTACATTTTAGAACCTGCTTGTGATCAACACATCGATAAGCAGAATATCACTATATGTAATGACTGCACTGGTAAACCATTCACACACTCTCATCTAGTCTCTTAATACCACATATAATTCAGTGATCTCTTCCTGACAGAAATGCTCTATAATCGCACATCACCCTGCAACCTCTTTTCAAAGCTCTAAAATATCACATCCAACTCCAGGAATAATTGGAAAATTTAATGAGATTGGTGAACCACAACCTTGAAGGATTTCGCAAGAAAAAGGTTTTGGGGGCTTGACAGTTAATTCTCAGGCAAACTTTTGCCTTTACCCTTTCAATCAATAGAAACAGTGGATTTAATTTTGGTTAATTGGTACTCAGTAAGAGACACCCTTCAGGTTCGATAGAACATTCTTACGGCCTTGGTCCTATTGATTCTGGAATCTCTTGTAGGCGCTTACAAACACGTCTGTTCCGATGGATTGTGTTCCTCTGCAGTCTTTTTTCTTTTTTTAATACAAGAACCTGCGATAAGACACTTCAAATAAGAGTGCTATTAAAGTAATTTCACTGAAGTATGTTCAATTTACCTATTATCATGCAGTACAAAAAAAAATCGAGCAACAATGTAATTTTCCACAAATTTTTCAGCTGTTCTTAAGACTAAGTAGCACTGTCATATTGTGACCAACATTTCATACTGATACAACTATGATTATTTAAAACAGACTATGAATGGCAGAGCAGTAACTGAATCTTCAGAGAGACGCATTCATATCTTTAACTGTAACCAAGTTTAGCACCCCGCAGAGCATTAGTGATCAAATTCTGGCCCCTAGTGGTGAAGTCATCATCACTGTGAGATTTGGAGCCTGAGGCAGCTGCAGTCTGTAGCATTTGGTGAGCTGAAAGATTTTACGTGTGTAACTTCCCTTATAAAGTCTTTAATAGGTAGAAGTGTTCTCATTTGCTTATCCAGGGTGTAGATAACTGACTGCCGGGGCACCCATGCCATATCTGTTTCAAAGTTGTGAGAATTGCGCTAAGAGAGAGGCAAGCTCTCAACTTGGATCGAGACTAACCGGTGACAATAACATCTGTCAAATAATTTTGGCACACATCCAGAGACAAACTTCAGAGACAAAGATATCTTTTGAATGCAGAACGCAGACAGGTTAACATTTTTCGCACTATCATCTCGATTCTGTTGGATCATTGTCCAATTACACAAAATTATTTTGGCAGTTTTGCTCACACAACATTATACCCAGATTCCCCTTTTTTTGGCCTTTTTCTGGAGGGCTGCTAGAGGAAGATGAAGGTTGCCAGGTTTCCAGGCTGACGGGAAGTATGCCTCTGACAAGCGTAACTGACAGCTCTGATTTAATTTGACTGGTGATCACACCCAGCTATAGTATCAGAGCAGTTCACACATCTGTGCCTCAGCTCAAGGTGTTGAGACATGCCACCAAATATCTGGAACATTACACACACCCCTGGTGCTGTGTACAGACAGCCAGAGCGCTGTCACTCCAGCTTTCCAGCAACATTAGCGAAGACACAAATCTTACATTCGCCGTTTCCATCCTAATTCTGTCAGTATTTAATCTTCTTATTTCTACACCATTTATAATAACATTCATTATTGCAATTACAGAGGGAAAACAAAAAGACACTAAATGATTATTTAAATAAATAAATAAATAAATAAATATCCATTATGCTGTGTTGAAAACCTTGTAACACCTTTGGAGTTCCTGGTCAAAAATGGCCAGCCTTTAAAAAATTGCTTGTAAATCGCTCATTATGCTATATTATCACCAAATATTGGTTTCAATCTTTTTGTCAACTTGTTTTCTTTCAATTAGGACAGGTTTTGTATTTATTTTTTAAACTCATTGATCGTAGGTCTCATTGAACTGAGGTGCATAAGCTCAGGGCTGGATTTCCCAAAAACAGTGTCTCTTAGCGTGCTACGAAGACTCTATAGGTATACCTTAACTGAAGATATACCTTTTCTAGGTGTGTTCCCCGAACTACCTTAGAATCAACCTTTCTTAAGTGCGACGTTACCAGGTGCTGTCCATGGCGGCGGTGCTGAATTGGTTGATATTAATGGCTCGAGAAACGATAATTCACTCTATGCAGGGCTGCTTCACTGTGTTATGTGAGAAAGTGGTGGTCTTTATAAAAGAAGCACTTCAGAAGTAGAAACTGCATTTATCAGGACTCATGGGATCTTATAAAAATAATCCAAATTGCAAACTAAATCTATATTGTAATTTATCTATATTCTGGGGGCTCTATATTCTAGCTGAGCCTCCAGCGGGAGTTTAAGGCGACCGTTATTTTAGAACATTATTTTAGAACGTATTAATTCTGAAGACGTGTCATGCAGCTGACAGATATGTAGGTATTGCGTTTATCATTTTTGCTTTTTTTTTTTTTTTTTTTCAAAATATTCACAAACTTGTTAACTATATCATGAATTGTATGATATATTCCGATTGTAAAATATGTGGAAGTGAATGTGTTTTGTCACACGATGACAAAACACATTCAGAGCTGTTGGAATTACGAAACTTTATTGTAAACTTTATTGTTTCATACACAATGTGTATCTGATATGAATAAAACACTTTGTCAAATTATATAATTGAAAGGATTATTATTGCAGCTTTCATAGACATCAGTGTATGGAATTTGATTTTAACAAACTATAAATGTCTTTTATAGTTGTTAAAATCAAAATATTTTATAAATATTTTTTATATAGCCTAGTACTTCATTTGAATGTGTATTTAAATGTCTGAAACCTAAAATAAACCTGATGTGGTTGAAAACACTGAATAGTTGTGATATATGACAAGCACTGAGCGTGTCTGTCTCTAGCTCAGCGCCAAAGCACATTTGAATTTAGCAGTGAATCTTTGCATTTTATTCTTTGCCATTTTTCCTAATTGACCACTGGGTGTATTACAACTTCAGAATTATATTCGTATAGACTGTAAACAGTGATAAGGTATAGCTAAGAGTGGTCCAGACCAACCTTACGAACGAATGACTTACAGAAGGTATACATAACTAAGACCGTTTTGGGAAACACGTATTAACGTAAAGGTACAGCTTAAGGTATACTTTAAGAACAACGTAGAGTTAAGAAGGTTTCGGGAAATCCAGCCCTGATCAATAAGGGCCTACAATCAATCAGTTATACCCTGTCTGAGCAAAGTCAGTAGGTTTTAGTCCAATGCGATAACATTAACATTTTCGGGGGAAAGAATATCTTCTCCAGGTCCAAATGACCCAAACACAACATTATATATATTCACCGATCAGGCGTAACATTATGACCACTGACAGGTGAAGTGAATAACACTAATTATCTCTTCATCATGGCACCTGTTAGTGGATGGGATATATTAGGCAGCAAGTGAGCATTTTGTCCTCAAAGTTGATGTGTTAGAAGCAGGAAAAAGGGGCAAGTGTAAGGATTTGAGCGAGTTTGACAACGGCCAAATTGTGATAGCTAGACGACTGGGTCAGAGCATCTCCAAAACTGCAGCTCTTGTGGGGTGTTCCCGGTCTGCAGTGGTCAATATCTATTAAAAGTGGTCCAAGGAAGGAACAGTGGTGAACCGGCGACAGGGTCATGGGCAGCCAAGGCTCATTGATGCACATGGGAAGCGAAGGCTGGCCCATGTGGTCCGATCCAAAAGACGAGCTACTGTAGCTCAAATTGCTCAAGAAGTTAATGCTGGCTCTGATAGAAAGGTGTCAGAATACACAGTGCATCGCAGTTTGTTACGTATGGGGCTGCATAACCGCAGACCAGTCAGGGTGCCCATGCTGACCCCTGTCCACTGCCGAAAGCGCCAACAGTGGGCACGTGAGCATCAGAACTGGACCACGGAGCAATAGAAGAAGGTGGCCTGGTCTGATGAATCACATTTTCTTTTACATCACGTTGATGGCCAGGTGTGTGTGCGTTGCTTACCTAGGGAACACATGGCACCGGGATGCACTATGGGAAGAAGGCAAGCTGGCGGAGGCAGTGTGATGTTTTGGGCAATGTTCTGCTGGGAAACCTTGGGTCCTGCCATCTACGTGGATGTTACTTTGACACGTACCACCTACCTAAGCATTGTTGCAGACCATGTACACCCTTTCATATAAACGGTATTCCCTGGTGGTTGTGGCCTCTTTCAGCAGGATAATGCCGCCCTGCCACAAAGCAAAAATGGTTCAGGAATGGTTTGAGGAGCACAACAGTGAGTTTGAGGTGTTGACTTGGCCTCCAAATTCCCCAGATCTCAATCCAATCAAGCATCTGTGGGATGTGCTGAACAAACAAGTCCGATCCATGGAGGCCCCACCTCACAACATACAGGACTTAAAGGATCTGCTGCTAACATCTTGGTGCCAGATACCACAGCACCCTTTCAGGGGTGTGTGTGTATATATATATATATATATATATATATATATGTCACAGTAAGAGGTTAAAAAGGATATGTGTGACAACATAACTAAATTATGAGCAGTTAAGAAATAGTAAGAAATAGTTAAGAAATAGTAACCTACAACATAGTGATCTATCTATCTATCTATCTATCACCAAAACTCAGCCCCTTAATCATAAAGGTCAACATCTCATTTAAGTAATAGAGCAAGTTACATTGTAATACACTAATGAGTCTGGTGGCTGTAATGAGAGGTCATGCTGGAGGTTAAATGATATGGAATGAGCAGCTAATAGTCATAGCATAGCACAGGATAAATAGGCCTCTCTCTCTCTCTCTTGGCCTCTTCCACTAATAGATTTATGCAGGTCTCAATGTTCTGGCTAGATCAACAGCTTACTGAAATATCTCTCCGGCCCAGCTGCAGTAGTGCTGGCTTGCTAATTCAGGCCAGTGTACTTCCATTAAAACAGTCCCCTGTGTCTTCATTTAGAACACTGCGAACTGGGAGCCAAGCAAAAACAGGGAAGATGGGACCGATTTTTATCATTCTGCACATTCCACAAATGCGTCTCAGTGCAAATATTTGACCTTGCTGAGTGACACATAATCAATTTTTGTGAAATTAAGTATTTAATTTACTTAGTCATGCTATGTAATCTATCTTTACAGGATTTGATTATGAATTTTGAGCGTGCGTGTTGCATTCTGCGTGTGCCTGAGCCCTGCTCCTGGTCTTGACCTTCTTCAGTTAGCTTTAGTAATCTGATTTTTTCCCCATAAATCTCTGTTAAGACTGCGGTTTACATTATATTAAGATGACTACTATCAAAATACACATGGACTGAGACAGGATTCTGTCATGAACTTTGAATAAACTGGAAGTTTTAAAAAAAAAAAAAAAAAGGTCTGTGCCTTTCAGGGGTATCTAACGTGTGCATTATAATATTACACAGCTCTCTGGTATTCTTGATACTGATTGGTCAATCGCTAGATTCAGGAGTGAAATATTTCTAAGTAATGATCGTTGTCTATAGCATCAATTTATAATTGATCTCTCATCCAGGAACAGATTGCTCATTCCGACATCCACAGACTAATTAATAACAAAACTCAAATCAATATTTAAGTAGGTGTACAGTAAAACAATCACTACCTCTTATTTATCAAAAACTAAGCAGAGAAAAAAGCTTTTTTTTAATTGTTGATTAAATTATGAAGTAATTTGTTATAATTGAAGATGATTCTAATAGATTTTGAAGGGGAAATGACCATTAAATCTGCTAAAGTCTTTATCCAGTGTCTATGGTAACAACGCATCAATATCTGTATCATCATTGTGTGTAAAAATAGCTTCATTGTGAACATATGCTTAGATAATTAAGAATGAGAAAACAGTTGCAAAGAACTAATGATCCATAATAAGGGTACTTGGAGCATATGAAAAAAAAAAAAAGAAGAAGAAGAAAATTATGCAACTCAATACAAGGGTCAGTCACACATTAGCAATAACAGTCCACAGAAACACCAACACAGAAACAACCTGGGTCATACTTCAAAGCAACCAGCCAAACTGTCATTGCTATTAAATATGTTTATATAACAGGTAGTTCCAGTCCTCTATTCTGATTCAAGCAGAGTTCAAAGTGTGCAGATATATATGGGGTTGGAGACTGAAACATTGAAACACTGGCCAATAGTGTTGGTAGTTTCATGCCTATATATGCGTGGCCTGGTGGCCAATCTTCACTGATTTTACATTTCATCAGTAAGAGCAGTGTGAAGGCTGAATAAGCAGAACAATAGCACAGCTGTACATAAAATATTGCAATCCACACAACAATGGGAGACATATCAGAGTTCAAAAGAGGACAAATTGTTGGTGCGAGTCTCGCTGGCTCATCTGTGACCAGGACAGCAAGTCTTTGTGGTGTATCGAGAGCTATGGTATCCAGGGTAATGTCAGCATACCACCACGAAGTAGGAACCGCATCCAACAGGAGTAACTGTCGACGCAACAGGAAGATGTCTGAAAGGAATGTCCGGGCACTAACCCGGATTGTATCCAAAAAACATAAAACCACAGCTGCCCAAATCACTGCAGAATTAAATGTGCACCTCGACTCTCCTGTTTCTACCTAAACTGTTCGTTGGGAGCTCCACAGAGTCAGTATTCATGGTCGAGCTGCTATAGCCAAATCTTTGGTCACTTGTGCCAATGCCAAACATTGGTTTTAATGGTTCCAGCAGTGGAAATATTGGGGTGTGGAAAATATGGAACATGCACTGTTCTCTGATGAGTCCACCTTCACTGTCTTTCCCACATCTGTGGGTTACGGTGTGGAGAAGCCCAAAAGAGGTTTGACACCTGGACTGTTACAAGGCCAGAGTGAAGCACGGGGGTAGATCAGTGAAGGTTTGGGCTGCCATATCATGACATTCCCTACTGTGCTTGATGGGCGTGTCAATGCCAAGGACTACCGAACCATTCTGGAAGCTCACATGCACCTAATCGTTCAAACATTGTACCCTGAAGGGGGGGTCATGTATCAGCATGTTATACTATGGGGCTGTTGAATGCCCGAATCTGATTGGTTGACCAACATTCTAAGGTGTGCAATTATTTTCAGGGAAACACATGGCTAAAGTAGTTCTAGCAGGTCTTGACCGCATTACAGTTCCATATCACTTCGCCAAATGTTTTCAGTTATTTCAATAGGTCCTTACAGCCTACAACCACAAAAGAAACAAAACTCACAATGACACTGACCAAGCAAATAAATAAAGTAAACAATAGGATGAAAACGACAAAGTATTGTCATGGTTTTTGCCATAAAATATGTTTTATTGTGTCCTGAAAGCGCATATTCTCTTGCGCGCTCTCTCTCTCTCTTTCACGTTACTGTATAGTACTGACACACACTCGCACAGAAATGTTTGGTCAGCGCTGCTCTGACGAATTAATCAGAGTAAAATAGTTTAGCAACTTAAGATACAAGACTCACCAGTGAGGTAATAATGTGCGGTTTTTGAGATAAACTTATAGTTTCGCTATTAGTAGAGACACTGCTGCCGTTAGAGACGCGCAGATCAGGTAGGCTAATTCACATATGCTGCTTACTCTCTCTCTCTCTCTCTCTCTCTCTCTCTCTCTCTCAACTGCGTTAATAACTGTATCAATGATATTATTTTGCTATCAAGGCTCAAGCCTTCGTTACTAGTTCTGAAATGATGTTTTGGGATGACGTTTGGAACGGAGGCTTGGGATGAGATGCAGAAATTAGTCCCACACACAAGAGTGTTTTAAGGACAAAAACCTGACAAATGTCTAGAAATACAACATCGGAACAGTGTCTTGAGGTGTGGTAACCACAGTATAAGCGGAATAATTGACTCCGGGCCATTGAATTCTTAGAAAATAATGCACACCCGAGGTGTGTGCATTATTTTCTAAGAATTCAACGACCCATCATCAATTATTCCTTACATAAAGCACCAATACACACAGCAAGACTTGTGACAGAATGGTTTGATGAACATGAAAGTTAAGTTGAACATCTCCCATGGCCTGCATAGTCACTAGATCTAAATATTTTTGAGCCAAGTTGGGGTATTTTGGAGGAGCAAGTCAGAAAACATTTTCCTCCACCAGAATCACATAGTGGCAACTGTTCTGCAAGAGGAATGGCTCACAATCCCTCAGGCCACTGTGCAGGACTTGTAACTGATGTTGTATTGGCTGCAAAAGGAGGCCCTACACCAGTATTTTTCAACTGGTGGGTCGCGACCCAAAAGTTGGTCACAAGACCGTTTTGAGTGGTCGTGGAGTGTGCAGTCAAAGAAATAACAGCAACGTTTTTTTTTGTTTGTTTGTTTTTTTTTCTGAATCAAGTAGTGTTGTAGTCAAGACCACCTAATCGGAGACCAAGTCAAGACCAAGACCAATGTGTGTTGAGACCAAGACAAGACCAAGACTTTAAGGGGTTGAGACCAAGACAAGAAGTTTTACATCCAATCACAATAATGATGTTAATAAATATATCAGACAATGCACCGGTAATTTAGTGATATCCTCACAGTTGTGGTCTTGACCGGTCTTGAAACAAAATACCGAGTCCTCTTAGTCTGAGACCGAGACAAGACCGAGTACAAATGTGGTTGAGACCGAGACAAGACCAAGACCTTCAAAAAATGGTCTTAAGACCAGTCTCAAGTACTACAACACTAGAATCAAGACTTTTATTTTGAAAGACATGCGTGAAAGCTGTTGACTCTTCTGTCAGACGCAGTTTAAGTAAGTAGTGCCTCAGAAAAACGCATTTCTGATTCAGTATCTGCAGTCAGATGAGATGTTGTCAAGCTATATGTCAGTGACATAACATTATTTTCGTAACTTGTTACAAAATAAAAAGTCTCTCACCTCAGAAAAACAAACTTTCCTGTCCTGTCAAATGTTATACTGTGCTCATAGAGCTCAATCTTCAATTGCACGTGCAAATGCGGCGGTGCGCACTATAGATCCTATCACTATATATAAAGAGCAAAATAAATTACGAGCATGCAATGTCATAGTTACGTTGTCAATAAGTAAGTTATGAAATTACCAAAAAGTACCAATAAATTACATAACTTCTACTTCGTGTGTTAGCTGGGAAGGATTAGCATGCAGGTATGATGTTCATTCTATTCATCAGGAGCAGTGTCCATGTGTTTCATTAACAGTTCATGTTAGTATTGTGTATTTACCATGGTAACTGCTTTCAAGGCCAGATTATGTGAGTGGTGCAGAGCGGAGATTGTGTCCTCGTGAGTGTGGAGTCTTTTCTTTTTCACTGCTTGTTTCTATCCCTAGTTTAATTGTCTTGCTTATGGCTGAATACAGTCCAATTGCAATCTTTGTTATGATATTATTGAATTTATTTAGTTTATTTATAGATTTTATTAAATATTATCAAACGTGAAATTTTATGTGTAGGTAAAAAGTCTCTGAGTTACAGCTGACAAGTCACATGCTTTCAAGTCTAACATTGGACTAGTGAGCAAATGAAAATACCGAATCTTGACATGGCTGGCAAAGAGCTTTAGGGCAAAAAAAAAAAAAAAGGTTAAAGTTGGCATGATACCAAAGATGTGATAGTCTTTTTCTTCCTTATTGTGTCATATATCCAAGTGAAACAGCTTATGGAACAAGAAAAAATGTAAGCAGGACTTGATTTTGTTTAACTGGAATTGATTGGATCGCTTTTGTTGTTTGTTATTGCTGCAAACTCATGCAAGTGATAGGTTGTCCCGCCCTCGCGCCAGTGAACATGTCATCAGAGAAGAGAAGAGCTGTTGTTGAAAGTGGGAGAAGTTATTTTGATTAAAGATTAGGAGGGGGAACATGAATTAAAAACAATAATAATGATGATGATGTGCATGTATGATTTATTTATAATAAATAGGCCTACTCCAATATTTCAGTATTTCATATTTTCAAAACAATTTTTTTTTTTCAATTTTGATTTCATGGTGACTTTAAAGCAGGATTTTTCGGCACAAAAAGTTATCATGCAGTAAAACATAGTTTGTCCATCTGCAAGTCCAGAACTAACGGAGGTAAAGCAGGATTTATCAAAATGATGTCTACTGCCATACAGTAGGCCACACACATATCAGTGCTGTTATTTCATTTGAAAACACTATAAAATGTGCGTTTACAGCTATTAAAAGTTCAGGGGGCATGCAAGAATCTTTCACATAGGGCCTATTTTTAAGCACCATTCAAAATGATCGACTGTGGTTTACAAGTGAAAGCAATAGGCTGGCGGCATGTTTGTTTGCCGCGGTGCGCAAACGCGTAGCGCACAGATTCCCTCCAATCAAGGTCGCGCCGAGCGCCTTCAAGAAGAGCGTCTGAACACGTCTGCGCTCTTCAAGTGTCAAACCCGCGACTTAGAGGCCGCGACACAAACTCCCCGCTGACACGGAAAACGGCTCGTCTCATCCAGTGACTGACATCGTTTTGAATCGATTCTGACACCCACCTTGTAAAAGTGTGTATAAAGTGTTTTGCAGGGGGAAAACGAGAAACCTCAGATGGAAGAAGAGCGTCCAACTTTCCCCCAAATGCAGTACTATTCAGAGCAATAGCGTGACAGCGGAGGGGTGAAATGTTAGCTTGCACGATTCGTGACTGGCACGGTGTTGACATACCTGATGCCAGTGTATTTAAGCTCTTGTGCCCATGCAAGGACTCACTGTACCCATCGCGCACTCATTTCTCAACACGGTTAAACACACATCCAGCAAGGGAAGACGTTTGTAAGCTTTAAACCTACCTTTCCAGAGAATGACACTATAACATGGGGCAAGTTTGTCATGGTACTTGATTACAGTCCTTTTTTTCGTCCTCCATCTGTTACAATGTCGCCATTTTGCCTAAAATTCTGCAGGTTGAACTAAAACTCCAGGAGGGATGTTCGGTCTGTGCGTACACAAATCACACCATATACGAAGACCAAAAGAAATGTTTACGTTCTTTAAAAGAGAAAGTGAAAAGGCAAGGTCGTGTTATTTTGTCACGGAGAAATAGTTCATTGGGTCTTTATAAAGTGGGGTGATGTTGAGACATACTGTAAATCCCCCGCTCGCGATATGGATTATTCCAGAGACAGAGGGTGAATTCTTCTTGGGTGAAGTTACTGCCGGTGTTAAAAAAATAGACAGAAAAGATGGTGGGGAGGTGGACTTGCACACCTAGGGATGTGGTCAATAATAATGTCATAATTGGCTGGAATGCTTTTCATTTTATCAGGAAGTCATTATAAGCATTTTTTTTTTTTTGTTGAAAATTGTAACACTTTTAGTGGAGATTGCAGTTTTAAGTTGTTTGATAATAGATACGGGCAACTGTCTTGTTTATAAGAATACAATAATGAATTCCTGAATTGCATTTTTTGTTTTCTTCTGGTTTTGTTGTTCACTGTTGTTTGTAATGTCAGATCACAATTTAAAGGAATGGAATAAGATGTTTTGCAAATCAGTTTTGTTACCATAAAGATGTGTCAAATGTATTTTAAACCACATATTTAAACTCTACATGCAGTGATAGAGTGTAATTTAAATTGAAAGTTTTCATTTATGACATTGTCAGTGACTGGAATCCATTTTTTAAAAGAATATTTTAAACCACTGGGTAAGAACTAGTGGGTCATCACTCATGACCTAAATTTCATATGAATTTACCACCAATTCGAACACCATTAAGGAAACTATGGTATTATGCCCCCAAAGCATCTGTTACTTGGTAGAAGCTAACCAAATTAGGGAAATGCCAGCATGGACAGTTGTGTGACATCCTTAAAAAACATGAACAAAACTATGCAGGGTAAAAGAAAAATGAAGTGGTGTTCTTGGACAGTAGCAACACATCTTTATGCAAAAGTGTTTTTACAATATGTACAACCACAGTTATACAGTTAGCATATTACATTTTTGACGAATATGAGCACATAGACTTGTCTGTTATGTAGGATATAATTGTGTAACATTTTCATTTTAGACCAGTAGTAAAGGAGGGTCTGCCATTTATTGTATGGAGGAAAAAAATTAAATATTTGTTAAACAAAAAGTAAGTTAAGCAAAGTGAAAGTTAAGAAGCTAAAGTTTTAATAAAATCAAATGTAGTAAATGTGCATCAATAGTATTTTTTATTTATTTATTTATTTTATTTTTTTCAACATTTTGATTTTTCTTATTTCGACTCTGATTGGTGGAATTTTATATACAGCATCCTGGGTAATGTAGTTTTTCACTACAAATTTCACTGTTTAAACATGATTATTTTAAAACTAAGATGAAATAATGCGGGCTGATGGCTTCAACAGAAGCAAATGCTATCAATTAACAACCTCGTAGCTCACAGTATGGCTGTCTTTAAAGGTTTATAAGTTATCGTTAAAAATCAATTTCCCTATGGAGAATGTGAATGGAGTTTTTACTTCTGGAACTCAACTGTTGCACTCTATTTACGAGAGAGAGAGAGAGAGAGAGACTGTGAGTGTGAAATACCTGTGTCTGTACACTGTCTCTGTGTGATATTGAAACTATGAATTTAATTACAAAAACAGCAAAGTTATCACCTCGTTGCTGAGAAATATAAGGTAGCTTTCAGTAGTGACGCTGTTTTATTTATAAAATTCATGGGGAAGAGGTTGAAAACCAGTTTCTATGCTCCTGAATGTTTCTGTGTGTGCGCAGTTTCTATATATAAAGTTTCCACTTCGATAAAAAAAGCCATTCGTTTTAGGAGCTGTTTACACGACACCATTTCAACTAAAAATGAAACACTTTGTATGCGTTTTGGCCATTCATTTACACAACAACAGCGTTTTGGGGGTTTGAAAATGCAAACTTTTGAAAACAGGTTTCAAAGTTTACGTTTTTGAAAACGATACAATTATCATCGTGTAAACAACAAAAACGCGGATCTGTGAAAACGGTGACGGCATGCACATACAGTGCTCAGCGTAAATGAGTACACCCCCTTTGAAAAGTAACATTTTAAACAATATCTCAATGAACACAAAAACAATTTCCAAAATGTTGACAAGACTAAGTTTAATATAACATCTGTTTAACTTATAACATGAAATAACATAACTTAGATTACACATTTTTCAGTTTTACTCAAATTAGGGTGATGCAAAAATGAGTACACCCCACAAAAAAAACTGCTACATCTAGTACTTTTTATGGCCTCCATGATTTTTAATGACAGCACCAAGTCTTCTAGGCATGGAATGAACAAGTTGGTGACATTTTGCAACATCTATTTTTGTCCATTCTTCAAGAATGACCTCTTTCAGAGACTGGATGCTGGATGGAGAGTGATACTCAACTTGTCTCTTCAGAATTCCCCATAGGTGTTCGATTGGGTTCAGATCAGGAGACATACTTGGCCACTGAATCACTTTCACCCTGTTCTTCAGAAATGTGTTTAGGATCATTGTCATACTGGAAAAGTGCACGACGACCAAGGGCACGCAGTGATGGTAGCATCTTCTCTAGAGCTGTACAGGTGCTGGTCATATAATTAGAATATCATCAAAAAGTTGATTTATTTCACTAATTCCATTCAAAAAGTGAAACTTGTATATTATATTCATTCATTACACACAGACTGATATATTTCAAATGTTTATTTCTTTTAATTTTGATGATTATAACTGACAACTAAGGAAAATCCCAAATTCAGTATCTCAGAAAATTAGAATATTGTGAAAAGGTTCAATATTGAAGACACCTGGTGCCACACTCTAATCAGCTAATTAACTCAAAACGCCTGCAAAGGCCTTTAAATGGTCTCTCAGTCTAGTTCTGTAGGCTACACAATCATGGGGAAGACTGCTGACTTGACAGTTGTCCAAAAGACGACCATTGACACCTTGCACAAGGAGGGCAAGACACAAAAGGTCATTGCAAAAGAGGCTGGCTGTTCACAGAGCTCTGTGTCCAAGCACATTAATAGAGAGGCGAAGGGAAGGAAAAGATGTGGTAGAAAAAAGTGTACAAGCAATAGGGATAACCGCACCCTGGAGAGGAGTGTGAAACAAAACCCATTCAAAAATGTGGGGGAGATTCACAAAGAGTGGACTGCAGCTGGAGTCAGTGCTTCAAGAACCACTACGCACAGACGTATGCAAGACATGGGTTTCAGCTGTCGCATTCCTTGTGTCAAGCCACTCTTGAACAACAGACAGTGTCAGAAGCGTCTCGCCTGGGCTAAAGACAAAAAGGACTGGACTGCTGCTGAGTGGTCCAAAGTTATGTTCTCTGATGAAAGTAAATTTTGCATTTCCTTTGGAAATCAGGGTCCCAGAGTCTGGAGGAAGAGAGGAGAGGCACACAATCCACGTTGCTTGAGGTCCAGTGTAAAGTTTCCACAGTCAGTGATGGTTTGGGGTGCCATGTCATCTGCTGGTGTTGGTCCACTGTGTTTTCTGAGGTCCAAGGTCAACGCAACCGTATACCAGGAAGTTTTAGATCACTTCATGCTTCCTGCTGCTGACCAACTTTATGGAGATGCAGATTTAATTTTCCAACAGGACTTGGCACCTGCACACAGTGCCAAAGCTACCAGTACCTGGTTTAAGGACCATGGTATCCCTGTTCTTAATTGGCCAGCAAACTCGCCTGACCTTAACCCCATAGAAAATCTATGGGGTATTGTGAAGAGGAAGATGCGATATGCCAGACCCAACAATGCAGAAGAGCTGAAGGCCACTATCAGAGCAACCTGGGCTCTTATAACACCTGAGCAGTGCCACAGACTGATCGACTCCATGCCACGCCGCATTGCTGCAGTAATTCAGGCAAAAGGAGCCCCAACTAAGTATTGAGTGCTGTACATGCTCATACTTTTCATGTTCATACTTTTCAGTTGGCCAAGATTTCTAAAAATCCTTTCTTTGTATTGGTCTTAAGTAATATTCTAATTTTCTGAGATACTGAATTTGGGATTTTCCTTAGTTGTCAGTTATAATCATCAAAATTAAAAGAAATAAACATTTGAAATATATCAGTCTGTGTGTAATGAATGAATATAATATACAAGTTTCACTTTTTGAATGGAATTAGTGAAATAAATCAACTTTTTGATGATATTCTAATTATATGACCAGCACCTGTAATTACCATGAGTCTGTATTAATTTGATAGTATAATTTATTTTATGTTTTACTACTAGCTGTTATTTCATACTTAAGATTTGAAAGCAATATAAGCTCGTATTACAAACATTCCATACATAAAACATAAAATAATTTATTTCAAAATTTTGTTTTAGTCAATGACATCCACGCTTGTTTCTTTGCGGGATGCGTAACTTGTAGTAGGCGTAATGTGTAGGGGCATGGTTTGCAGTACTGCGGGACACAGACAGAACCTTCTCATCTTTGTGGGCAAATGTTTCGCCCTCGCCTTGTGATGGCTTGGAATTCCAAGGGGAATCATGTTTAGACAAGTCAGATATCCAGATATCGGATATGTATCTGATTTAAAACCACATTTGGAAGTGGCTCAGAATGATTGCGAAAAAAATCAGATTTCGTGCAGATTTTGTGTTTACACAAGTGCAACAAGTGAAGGTGGTCGCTTCAACCCGCGGACTAACGGTCTCTTAAATAACCTTTATTGTAACGGTGACCTTAATTGTCTAGAGCCTGTAAACTGTTAGTGTCTTAAGGACTGTTCCACAGGTGCATGTGCAATAATTGCTTATTGTTCATTGAACAATTATTTAAACCCTTTCCAATAAAGATCTGTAAAGCTTGGATTTTACATATTTTTTTTAAAAATACAGTATGCTGAAAAAAGGGATTTTTTGTTGTTGTTGTTGTTGTTGTTTTTTGTTTTTTTCTGATTTTATATATTACACCTTGATTCTGTTTACTCTCTTTCATTCTTTTATCTCAGTCCTATACAGTTTAACATTTTAACATGATTGAAATCACTATAGAGTTATGAGCATATGACAACTTATAGCATCAAATGTGGGTTACACTTAATTTTAAGGTGTCCGTGTTACAGTTTAATTATGCATTTAAGTACTGTGTAATAATAATTAACTACATATTTACTATAGGGTAAGGGTTAGGATTGGGGTTTGGTTTTGTCACAGACAAGCCAGGCTCCAACACCCACCAGTCACAGCGCACTCCATCTCCTGAGTACTGATCACGCACACCTGCACTTCATCAGCTCACCAACCAGCAACAGCATATAAGACACTCACACACTCACTCTCATTGTCCGGTCTCGTTCGCATCAAGGAACTTACCTCTTGCTTACCTCAAGGACTTCCAGTACTACTTACCTGTATCCTGTGTCTCCGAGTTACCTCCTGTGTCTCCAGTCCGTGTGAGAGTGTCGTCTCTACGAGAGTCTTCCTCGTCTCTACTCTGCTACCGCTATCATCCAGCATCCATTCCTGCAAACCACAAAGGACAGTATTATCATTCCATCATTCATCTATCACTTCTACTGCATCTGCATACTCACCTGTTGTCACCATTACCTCTGCTTGTGTTCAATAAACTACCTTATCTGTGATCTTCTGTCTCCGGCCCGTCCATATTGTAACAGAAAACCGGACCATAACAGCGGAACACAAGCATGAGCCATCCCGATCCGTTCCAGAACCTGGTTGACGCTTTGCGTCGCACATTCCCCGTTCACCCGTCACAACCTCCACCAGCCAGCACTTCCGGAAACACCGCTTCCTCACCACCTGTTTACGCCAGTCCCATGGCCAAACCGGCGCCCTTCTCTGGTTCGGCAGAGGATTGCAACGGATTCCTCTTGCAATGCTTGCTGGTCCTGGAGATGCAACCGCACTTATTCCCCACTGAACACTCAAAGGTAGCGTTTTTAATTTCACAATTAAATGGCAAAGCGCTTCAATGGGCCAATTCCATTTGGTCCCAAAAGAACCCTGTGATCCAGTCGTACTCCAGCTTTGTCGACCACTTCAAGGAAGTGTTTGGAGAACCTGCCTTTGACTCTTCCATTGGTGAGAAACTTTATAATTTGAAGCAAAGAAAAATGTATGTGAATGAATATGTTCTGCAATTCAGAACTCTCGCTGCCAGAAGTGGATGGAACGAACAAGCGCTACTAACAACGTATCGACAGGGATTGGATCCTCGAGTGCGGTTGCATCTCGCTGCATACGAGGATACCATCGGCCTTGAATGGTTTATCCAGCTCTCCATCCGCTTCGCCACTCGTATGCAGTCGTGCCTCGAAGAGCACCAGGGTCAGTCACAGCTCAACACCTCCCTCTGCCGACCAGAATCCGTCAGCCCTCCAGAACCAGCCAACGTACCCATGCAACTTGAGTCAACTCGTCTGACTCCCACAGAACGGCAGAGAAGGCTGACCCAGAATCTGTGCTTATATTGTGGTTCTCCTGGGCATGTAATCTCTGCATGCCCAACTCGTCCTCCTCGTCCCATGGTGAGTGCCATCTTTCCCTCTTCTAATACCATGAAACCACTCACCACTATTGTAAAACTTACTGCTGCTGATATCTCCATTCCAGTTACCGCACTCCTCGATTCTGGGTCAGCAGGAAATTTCATCTCCGGCGCCCTCTGCCGTCAGCTCAACCTCAAGACCAAGACAACGGCGTCAACCTACCAGATCCACTCAATAACCGGAAAACCCGTCAGCAGAAGACATGTTAGTCGTAGTGTTGGACCACTACTGCTTCAAGTCGGAATACTTCATGTGGAGAACATTCATTTGCTGGTTCTGGAGGGATCCACCGCTGACGTGATCCTAGGGCGTCCGTGGTTGGAGCAACACAATCCCATCATCTCCTGGAAGACCGGCGAAGTCCTGAAGTGGGGCGACACCTGCTTCCCTGACTGTTTCTCTGCATTGCCTGTTCCACGCTCTCCAAGCTCCAATCATCTTCCTGTCTGTACCACATCCATCGAGAGTCCCATCGAGAGACGTTCAGTGGACATTCCCTCGTGTTACGCCCCCTTCAGCGACGTTTTCTGCCCTAAAATAGCTTCCAAGCTGCCTCCACACCGGCCATGGGACTGCGCCATCGATCTGCTTCCGGGTGAGTCAGTGCCCAGGGGAAAGATCTATCCCTTGTCCATTCCGGAGGAGAAGGCCATGGAGGAGTACATCAAGGAGGCTCTGGCTCAAGGCTACATCCGTCCATCGACTTCCCCTGCTGCATCCAGCTTCTTCTTCGTGGCGAAAAAAGACAGAGGCTTGCGGCCTTGTATAGACTATCGGGCATTAAACTCCATCACCGTCAAGTTCAGGTACCCCCTTCCTCTCGTCCCAGCGGCCCTGGAACATCTCCGTGGTGCCACTGTCTTCACCAAGTTGGACCTCCGCAGCGCGTATAACCTCATCCGGATACGTGAGGGGGACGAGTGGAAGACCACCTTCATCACGCCCACTGGACACTACGAATACCTTGTAATGCCGTATGGCCTGGTCAACGCTCCCTCCGTATTCCAGGACTTCATACAGGAGGTGCTCCGGGAGTTTCTCCACAAGTTCGTTCTGGTCTATACAGACGATATCCTGATTTACTCCCGGAGCATGGCCGACCATCGCCGTCACATTGCGGAGGTCCTGAAATGCCTGAGAGAATTCCAGCTATTCCTCAAAGCCGAAAAATGCTCCTTCCATCAATCCTCAGTGCAGTTCCTTGGGTATAACATCGACAGCAGTGGCATCCGGATGGACGAGGGGAAGGTGGAAGCCATCAGGAACTGGCCCACACCCACTACTGTTAAGGAACTCCAACGTTTCCTCGGCTTCGCCAACTTCTACAGACGGTTCATCCAAAGTTACAGCTCCATCACCAGCCCACTCACAAGCCTCCTCCGTAACAAGCCCAAGTCTCTGTCCTGGACTCCAGCCGCCACAGAAGCATTCAACACCCTCAAAGAAGCCTTCACCACCGCTCCTCTCCTGGTCCATCCAGACCCGGACAAACCCTTCATCGTGGAGGTGGACGCATCCACCACAGGAGTAGGAGCGGTCCTCTCACAGCAGCAGGGGAACCCTAGCCGCCTCCATCCATGCGCCGCCTTCTCCCGCAAGCTCAACCCGGCGGAGGTGAACTACGACATCGGTAACCGAGAACTTCTTGCTGTCAGGTTGGCCCTCGTGGAGTGGAGGCATTGGCTGGAGGGAGCCAGACATCCCTTCCTGGTATTAACAGATCATAAAAACCTGGAGTATCTCTGAGCAGCTAAAAGACTCAATCCCAGACAAGCCCGCTGGGCTTTGTTCTTCACACGCTTTAACTTCACTATCTCCTACTGACCTGGATCCCGTAACATCAAGGCTGACGCACTGTCAAGGCTTCACACTCCAGAAGAGAATACCGAGGAACCTGAACCCATACTCCCAGTAGAGATCATCGTCAGCCCCATCACCTGGTCTACCGAGACCTTGCCCTCCTCCAATGCCTCCACCAACACTCCGCCGGGTTGTCCACCGGGCTTGCAGTACATCATCCGGACACGGCGCACTCCACTCATTCACTCTGCGCACACTTCACTTGGCACTGGCCACCTGGGGGTCAATGAGACCCTCTCGTTGCTGAAGGATCGCTTCTGGTGGCCCAACATGGCAGCCGATGTCAGAAGGTACGTGCAGGGATGCAGGGAATGCGGCATCTCGAAGAGCCCACGCCATCCGGCAAGCTCCTTCCTCTGCCCGTTCCCAACCGACCATGGTCACACCTAGGAGTAGACTTCGTCACTGATCTCCCAGCCTCTAATGACTGTACCTGTATACTTGTGGTTGTAGACAGATTTTCCAAATCCTGTCGTCTGATTCCTTTGAAAGGACTTCCTACTGCCATGGAAACCGCTGAACTCATGTTCAATCACATATTCCGATACTTCGGAATCCCGGAGGACATTGTGTCGGATAGAGGACCCCAGTTCATCTCTCGAGTGTGGAAAGCATTCTTCTCGCTCCTAGGTGTGACCGTCAGCCTGTCATCTGGATACCATCCACAATCAAACGAGCAGACGGAACGGAAGATCCAAGAGATCGGCCGCTTCCTCCGTACCTTCTGTCATGGCCACCAGGACTCTTGGAACCAGTACCTGGGTTGGGCCGAGTACGCACAGAACTCCCTACGCCAACCATCTACCGGACTTACACCATTCCAGTGCGTACTCGAGTACCAACCCCCACTGTTCCCCTGGTCAGGGGAACCCTCGGACGTACCATCTGTGGATTACTGGTTCCGAGAGAGCGAGAGGGTCTGGGACTCAGCACACCATCAACTGCAACGTGCTCTCCGGAGGCGCAGGATGACAGCAGACCTTCATCGCTCCGAAGCTCCTGCCTATCAACCTGGACAGAAGGTCTGGCTGTCCACCAGGGACATCCGACTGCGCCTACCATGCCGTAAGCTGAGTCCCAGGTTCATTGGCCCATTCACCATCCTGGAGCAGATCAACCCGGTCACCTACAAACTACAACTTCCACCAGAGTATCGTATTCACCCCACATTCCATGTATCTCTCCTCAAACCTCACCACCCTTCTGTTCCTCTCTCCACAGAGCCTGGTGTGACCGCAGCCGAGCCCCCCCTTCCACTTCTACTTGACGACGGAGCTGCTTACGAGGTGCGAGAGATCTTGGACTCCCGGCGCCGTGGTGGTCAGCTCGAATACCTAGTGGACTGGGAAGGTTACGGTCCTGAGGAACGCTCATGGATTCCACGCAACGACATACTCGACCCTAACCTGCTGGACACCTTCCACGCTGCTCATCCCAACAGACCTGCCCCTTGTGGAAGAGGAAGACCACCACGACGTCGGGGTCCTCGGCCCTCAGGAGCGGGCCGTGGAGGGGGGGGTACTGTCACAGACACAACAGGCTCCAACACCCACCAGTCACAGCGCACTCCATCTCCTGAGTGCTGATCACGCACACCTGCACCTCATCAGCTCACCAATCAGCACCAGCATATAAGACACTCACACACTCACTCTCATTGTCCGGTCTCGTTCACATCAAGGAACTTACCTCTTGCTTACCTCAAGGACTTCCAGTACTACTTACCTGTATCCTGTGTCTCCGAGTTACCTCCTGTGTCTCCAGTCTGTGTGTGAGTGTCGTCAGTCTTCCTCGTCTCTACTCTGCTACCACTATCATCCAGCATCCATTCCTGCAAACCACAAAGGACAGTATTATCATTCCATCATTCATCTATCACTTCTACTGCATCTGCATACTCACCTGTTGTCACCATTACCTCTGCTTGTGTTCAATAAACTACCTTATCTGTGATCTTCTGTCTCCGGCCCGTCCATATTGTAACAGGTTTAGGGTTAGTTGCATGTAATTATGCATAATTTATAGTAACAGTAACTACGTGTAAGAAGGACACTAAAATAAAGTGTTACCCAAATGTGTTTGACATCAGAGCTGTGGGTTCAGAGAGACATATGATGAGACAACAAAATCAAATTAATCTTTTAATGTGAATTGATTATAATAAATCATTAATTTATAATAAAATAAAAAAGAAATACCTGCCTGTAAACCTCAGCCAGTTTAAAAATATCTGGGTCCAATGCTGGAGCACCTTATTTTCTTGCAGAGAACATTAAACACAAGAAAGTTAATTAATCTGGAGAGTGTACTGTACATTTCTGATGAAATATCCAAATTAACATTAGGCCTCTGTTTTCAGAGCATGAAATAATTCTTTTAATGGCCTGCCAAGCATATGCTGAAAAGTTTGATTTTGGGCTGCTGGAACAAGAGCAGAGAATCTCTAATAATTTATTATGCTGTTTGTGCCTCACGTTAGTAGTTATCATTCCCTACCTTGGGGTACAATGGGCCATTTTTATCCATTTTCACTGGCTCACATTTTTTCTTGATCCCGTACGCTGCCGACTAAGCTTGAGCCTGGAGCAATGGTGTCGAAACATCACAGGAAGCTACATTATTATACCGCTGCCTGTTAACAGGCAGAAAAGAGACAGTGTACCCGTTTAAATCTGGGGGCAGAAGAATGAATACAAAGGATTAGAGAGTTCATCATTTCACCAGAGGTGGTTTGTCTTTAAAGCAGGGCAGCGCGCAGAGCTCACCGCGTTTCATCCATCCTGTTTCACTGGCAGCTCTGAGACCTAAACATATTAATGAAAGACTATTTTTCACTCGCTTCGCCCATCAACTCAAGGTCACTCGTCTGCGTTCACCTGTCCTTAAGGGAGATATAGGAGAAGTTCAATGTTTGTGGGGGTACAGTTTAATAATGTCTTTTGAAGACCTGATCACTTTGAATATGTGTGTGTGTGTGTGTGTGTGTGTGTACAGGTTTATATTACATTGTGGGGACCATTTGGTTCCCCACAAGGATAGTAAAACCTGAAATCACCTACATTGTGGGGACCAGCCACCGGATTGGATTAATGGATTGAACAAATGGATTAATAAACATACTAAATTATGTTTTTTTGAAAATGTAAAAAAGCTGAAAGTTTTCTGTGATGGGTAGGTTTAGGGGTAGGGTTAGTTTAGGGAGATAGAATATACAGTTTGTACAGTATAAAAACCATTACGTCTATGGAGAGTCCTTATAAGGATAGTGTATCAGACGTGTGTGTGTGTATGCACGTGTGTGCGTGTGTGTGTGGATGCGATGGTAACTGCAAAAACATTTCTTCCTCCTCTTTGCAGAAGATGACAAAGCCACAAGGTGGCAGAACGTCTCAATGTGTGGACGGACATGCAAGTCCTTGGACAACATGAATTGAAATTATTCAAAAGAATTCTAATAAATTATACATGTATAGCCTAATAGGGCATCAGCCTTTACAATGTGTTCATGCAACAATTCAGTAGATGTAACATTTTCATTTAAAAGCTTTCATGTTTTTAAGGAATATGTATTTTTTTCTTATCTTGTGTGCCATGTATCAAACGGTATTATTTAAATCGCAGCATTTATTATTTATAACCATTTCATTTTATTATAATAGAAACATGATCTTCCTTCACAAATAGCCAAAAAGAATAATGATCTTATTTGCTTTCTCGTGCTTCTCCTTTTATTCAGTCTGTGAGTTGTTTTCAGTGTCACTATATGCAAATGTATTGAATTCATCTCCACTTAACTTTGTGGAGTTTGTTGTTGTGGGTATAGTGTTGACAGGATTTTTTGCTATAGGTTTGATTCTTTTTGTTATCATTCGTAATCATTCACTTTTCCACTCTGTATTGTCTCTCTTCCTAGTTTGAAAGTGTTCTCTGAGTTTCAAAACTCTGAAAACTTTCCCTGCCAGAGGCTTTCTCTATCTCTTTTAACAGAGTATTGCATGTGTGTAAACTTAGCAGAGCTGTAGTTGATATTCTTTGTGCTGCGCTTTGTGAATGTTTTTAGCAAAGCAATTATGGCAAAACAGAGAGTTTAAGGTTATCACACCAATTCAATTATTCATGTCAGAGAGGTAGTGATGTCTTCCCATGGAGTTTTGTAGTTGATCTTTCTGTAAACAAGTTTTAAGAATGCAGGATTTGAAGTAGATTGCAAAGCCGGAGCTGTTTTAAGCGCAAGGGTTCGGCTTTGATGTTGCCTTTGCTGGGGGGGGGGGCTGAACAATGTTCATCAGAAATGGAGAGACCTTGGGCAAGAAGCAAAGACTGATTAGTTCTGCCCACTGGAGATATCGGCAGCAATGGATGTTTCTGTAATACTTCTTTTCATTCCTCTGAATTTCTGAGGAAGAATAAAAAGAGAAAAGCTTTACATATCACCGATTCTTTTTCTCTTCAAAAGACTGAGAAAATCTTGTGTTTCTTTTGGTATGTCCATTGTTCATGCTCATTACTGCAATAAGCCGTATTGAGCCTCTACAGATCATTCTAGAAAGAGAATTGTCAATGACCCACTGCTGTTTTCCACTTAATGTATTATTACAAAAGAATAAAAGATAGTGGTGGGTTTGTGCCAAGGCTACAGGAGCACTGCCCAGGAAAAAAAAAGACCTCTGGCTGGAATGTTTGTTATGGGGTCCCGTCAAATAAATTGAGTCCTTTGGTAGATCGCTGTGTTTTAAGCAGAAAGCTAGAGATTTGCACTGTCTGTTCATCTCCATTATTTGACAATTAGAGGCAGCATCGTTGAGAAACAATGTTTTTTTTTTGTTTTTGTTTTTTTCAAAGAGAAACATAATTAAAGCAAGTGCATCGTATGTCTGTGCAGATGTGTATTATTTGCTCTGAGATCTGGATAACTACACCGGGGAATCAAAGTTGAATCAACACTGCCTTAGGAATCCATGATGATGTATCAAGGCGCTCTTTTTATTTCGCCCTCTTTTGTTTATTTTACAATTTTTTTCTATCCCAGTTTTCTTCATACAATATCATCCAATTTTAGCTTTTCAGTTTAATTGGCAAAAGTGTGAAATAGAAAACAAACATTATATCAGTGGGAGACAGAGGCTAGTTGTCACTTTTTACCTCAGTGATTTTTTTTTTTTCCAAATTCTTACTATTGAACATTTCCACCATTATTAAAATTATACAATTCACTAAACACACAGACCTTTTATGATCTGGTGGCATGTTGTCATATATCGGGTAGGTAGTCCATTTCAGGGTTTTCATATAGATTCAACAGGAAATATAAATAAATAAATCCCTGTCTTGGTTTTATTGCGTTCACTTTTTTACCCAACAACAAAAATATGATGATAGGCTATTGGAAGTTTAGTTTAGTTTCACAAAACAATACCCTAATGTAAGGCACTTTGAAATAGATTTTTGAAACCTACAATCACCGCTAGAGAAAGCAAAAAAAATTGTGTATTTGGACTTTTGGTTTAAAACCTTATAGTTACTGAAATATAGTTCTTCTGACAACTTGCCCCGTTATACTCTACAGCACTTTCCTCAAAATGTGAATATCAATATAATGACGATGAGAAATAGAAATTGCAAGTAAATTAGTAGTATTCCAGGTTATTAATTCTGATTATTTACTGCTGTTATGGTTTAGTTTATAGATAACTAGTGTTACTTGTAAAGCTGCATCCTAGTTATTGTTCTGACTCTTGAAACAGCAAAGAGGCCAGTGTTAGACAGCGCAGCTTCATCAGATGTTAGGTCTATATTTCTTATATAAAAGGTAATTATGTCTAACATGGACCTCACATTTAAAGCTAGACACAGCTACAAGGTCTGTTTATTATCAATAACTATGAAAACTGATCTTGTGCTTTCTGATAACATTCCCAAGAAGTAGCACATAAAAGTTACAATGGTGGTGTAGTTCACTTGATAAAGACAGCCAATTTGAAGCCTGCAGAGATTCTTGAGTGGTTGTCTCATTGTGCATAAGAATGGAAGTTTATATTTCAGTAATTCGCCCCCTGTCTCCTTCCACTGGCATCGTAAACGGTGCCGTCCAGCCAAGTAACATCCTGTTACAACCAGCTGCAAATGTGCACATATTCAGGGAGCATACGGCAAATGACTGGAATGCAGACTCTGGCATGCTGAGCACACTCTCTCTCTTAACAGACAAGCGGCTGCCTTGCCAAAAGCACAAAACATGGCGAGAAACGGTCTTCAAACTGACTGGACAGAAAATTAAAAGCTGTATGACCACTAGAGGTCGCTGCAGCTAATAAAATCAGCGTGACTGCGTAAAAGAAGACAAACCTCTCAACTCATAACAAATACATTCTCTAATGTTACATAGCCTAACTCTGTTATATAACCATACGATATTAAATGTATTCATCGTGCTTAATGTGTCAGTAAATACTCCCTCAAAATCTATTTTATTGTGGTAGAGAGTTAGAAACTCTAAGTAGCTGATTTACTGACTTGAGACATAGGCCTACATTAAAATGAACTTATACCAGGTGCTGGGTAAAAATGGCAACGAACATTGAAGCTAGATGTGAGTAAAGTTCTAGCATAATTTCTTACAGTAAGTTCCATTACAGTAAATAAATAAATGAATAAATAAATTTGTATGAGTACTGTGACATGTCAGTGTGGTGCTGAGTATCATACTGATCTCAACACCTCACACTTCTCAGAGGAATAGAGTTGAACTATGTTACATTATCTGCCTTGAATATTGGCCTTGAGAGAACAACAAATGTGCTCATACTATGTCTTCCACACATACACACACGCGCCTGGACGTTGTCCAGCTGTGAGGGTGTAAACAGGAACTCACCAGAGAAGGGGAATCGGACACCATAAAACATCATTAGTGCTCAAACTCTCCCCGTCCACCACAGTCACATCCTTCTAGGGAAGAAAGACAGTAGATGAGAAGGACACATAGAAATACTATGTGCAAAAAATAAGACATGCAGTTCTTCAGTGAATAAAACCACAGGGCCCCTGTTGCAAGACCTGAGCGATACAGTGATACAGTACAGGTCTGTCTCACCAGAGTAGGTCTGCTTTACCAGGGAATGACACTTATACATGGTGGCCGGGTTCAGCTCCTGATATAGGCCTAAAATATAATTTTTTATAAAGAACTAAGCAAAATTGCAACTGAACTTGACGGCCAGTGATCACTCAGCATTTTCATGTATGGAAAACAACAGAAATGTGTGTGTTTCATGGAAAAAACCACCAACTCCAAATAAAAATAACTATTATTATTATTTATAAATAATAAATAAAACTGTACTCAAAGCAACTGGCCCTCTAGCGGTCAATGAATAAAACTTAACGCGTCTTACAGAATAATTGTTTTGGTTGTGTTTGGCTCTGCGCTGATAAATGTGGTTCTCGGTACTGATGTAGGCTACACATGTTCATACTGCAGGCAAAAGTGGCCACTCGGTGAATATGGAATAC
Source organism: Mylopharyngodon piceus (assembly GCA_039654765.1). Taxonomy (NCBI): domain Eukaryota; kingdom Metazoa; phylum Chordata; class Actinopteri; order Cypriniformes; family Xenocyprididae; genus Mylopharyngodon; species Mylopharyngodon piceus. Next base: position 8,643,732 of record CM077460.1, on the reverse strand, counting down.
GGCAGCAAAGTTAGTCAGTGAAGGGACAGAATTACAGTGACAGCTCTATAAAAGCAAATCTTGAGCAAAAACTATAGGCCTACGAGAAAAACCTTTTCTCTCTTTCTCTTCATCCTCATCTGTCCTTTATCGCCTGCGCACAAATTCACTGGAGTTCACAGCACATCATCACATTATAAATGAATGCGTAAACACTGACTTCAGTGGCCTCCATGTTTTCTTTCGTATGACAGATTGCCGCGTGCCGTCTTTGTTAATGTTCTTTTGCGCAGCATGAGGTTCAGTTCAGAACTTTGACTAGTTCACACTCAAATCTGAAATTAGACACATTTAAAAACATAATGTGAATAGCCACACAAAGAAATCGGATCTGAGCAATAAATCAGAATTGAGCACTGGGGGGCTGTTTACACGACACCGTTTTCAACTAAAAACTTTTTATGCATTTTGGCCATTCGTTTACACGACAAAGGCATTTTGGTGGCCTGAAAACGGGTTTCAATGTGCAAGTTTTTGAAAACGGTACCGTTATCGTCTCTGTGTAAACTGCAAAAACGCGAATCTGTGAAAACGTTGACAGCATGCACATGCGTATTACGTGTTTAGGCATGCATGCTTGACGTGAATGCTCTGTAAAAGAATGTTTATGTGCGCAGGCGCGTAGTCTTTCTTTACAAACTTTTTTCACATCGACAACTACTTGTCTGGCATGCATAATACAGCATTTCATTTTCGCGGATCATGAAATCACATACAAATTCACAGTACTCATAATAGAGTAGGCAAAAATGACTCGGATGACTTTCTACTTCCTGTGAGATTTTGAAGTCAAGATTTCTGAAGTGAAATCAAAATTCAGTACAGCACTATAACAACCTATAATGAAATGACCCTTCACAGTGACCTTCTAACGCTATAATGAACTCATGCTACTGGTAGAGATCTACATCCCAGCTAACAGGGAACATTATCAGAACGTTGGCAAACGTTCTGGCAGGGTTTTCTCGAAGTTATGAACAAATGTTATGTACAAATATCTTACATGTTGAGTAAGGAATAGGCTAAGCCATCTCTTGTAACTCAAAAAGTTACATAGCTTTAAACTTTCACTGTAATAATTACTGCAATGTCTTCAGACCTAATTATTTTGATTAATGAACCAAAGAGAGAACATACATTAATAATGGATAATGTCACTCCACAATATTAGGAATAATAGGCCTTTCAATCCTGCATTAATTCAGTCTTCCATGAATTCTATAGCTTATAAACAAATTAATTTAAAACATAAGCTCTCTAGAATATGCTGAGCTTGGTCAATCGGCCAAAGAAATTTTCACAAAAAACTAAAAAATAATATTTCATAAAATTTTGGACTGATTCTCCCAACCACCCATGTGCATATGTTGTACCTACAATAATCACAGAACTTAATTAACAAATATAAAAATGTTATTTTTTGTCTTTTGGAAGCTGCATTCGAACATCATTTGGCTTAAAAATGCATGTGGGGGGCATGTGTCCCCTCGGTTTGAATGAGCATTCCTAGCTAGCAAAAATATATTCTAAGAATGTAATGTAAAGTTATGAATACGTTATATCTAAATGTTCCCTGAATCTTCAAAAATAATGTTTTTGTGCTAACATTTTGAGAACATTATTAAAGACCATATAACTTTGAACAGATGTTCTATTAATGTCACTGCATGGAAGAAAGTTTGTTCATAACTTTGAGAGAACCTTGCCAGAACGTTAGCCCAAGTTCTTAGAATGTCCCCTGTTAGCTGGGCTGACGCCCCTGTACACCCCAGCTTACAGTTTGGACATTCGGGAATGTTATTATTTTAATTTGCACTATTTTAAGTCTTAGGCTATTGCATTAGGACATTTGAAGTTATACAGTGTATGAAAAGAAAATACAAGCCTGAGCACTGAAATGTGACTAAGCTTTTGTCACTGTAAGGCAGTAGGGTTTACACAACCCAGGCTGGCCCAAATCCATCTCAAACCCTTTCTGTCATAGTGAGAAACCTCAAGTTTCCAGTCATGCCAATCACTGTAGCTCAGAACTGCACTGCCAGCACCATCTAAACACACAAAGAGTGAAGAAGGACAGCTGGATAGGCTATACTCTCCTCGCCACACACTCACAGGAGATGACTAAACAACATTTGAACAAGTATTGATTGATTCAGTTTATACCACCCACAGGTATCAAGGTGCTTATCATATAACTGTAATCATTGGCCTGTGTATGACAGATTTGGATTTTGGATAATTAGGTCGGTTTCTTGTTGAATAGTCCATTGGATTAAACAGTTGATTCTGACACAGAAAGACAATGATCTCCAAAGTCAACTCACATAATGACTTGACATTGACGCAAACACATTTCAAGTCATGGAGACCCGGGGCCCTCTAGTGGTCTTTTTAGGTAATTTTTTGGGGGGAACTATTTCTGTCAATCTTTCAGAGAAAAAGGTAGCCATAAGTACCTTCTACCATTCATTTCCATGACTGTTGCTTGGCTGGTGGAAGCAAGTACACGACGCCCCCCGAAAAACAACTGGGCACTGTTGAAACCTCTACAATTCTATAATGAAATATATAAATATATAAGTTGCTTTTATTTTTTCACATAAAATTTCTAATATGATCTTAGTCAGTGTAGATGCCATATTTTATTACAACACTGTGAGGGATAGTTATAAGGTCTTGTGTCATTTTTAATTTTCACAATACCATTTCCATAGGTTTTTTTTTTTTTTTTTTTTTTTTTCTGTTTGTGTTTAAATTAGATTACTAATGCAATGTCTTGTTTTAAATGATAGAGTCTTTAGGAAATAGAAACAATTCCTATACTATAGAGTTGACCTTATCAGACTCAAGGAATAGTTGTCCCAAAGTTATGGAGGAAAGATGTCCTTTAGTGGTCATTTAATTAGAGTCTCTGAGAGTTGACCTTAATAGTCTGCCAAACAAACCTGAATACGAACCCAGTTGGTTTTATTGTAAAGGTCCAGAGCGGCTTACGGACTGCAGACGGTGGTGTCAGAAGTATGCTAGCAGGATGAGTTATCCCTGCTCCTCATCCCGCCAAGGACTAAAGCCTGACTGATCCATAGCGTCCCTGGCCAGAAGATCCTCACGGGAGCCACTTCCCCGCTGCACGGAACGTTCCGTCATCTCTGTCTCTCCTCCACTGTCTGAATGCATCTGTCTGCTGGCACAAGAGAGAATGTCCTGCTACACGCACGCTCACACACTTCCATTTCTCCTGCATTTCACCCTACTCTGCTTTTCTCTGTTTCCCTCATCTTTACTCTTCTTTGCTTTACAAATACAGACAGTTTTCTGGTTGCTGTCCTAGGACACGTGTTTCTCTGCTATCCTGCAGCGAGCAGCAGGTGGGACTGCAGCAGGTACAGCTCAGATAAAAGCAAGCAAATAACACAGCCATGTATAGCCTACATATCACAAGATACATTACATCTCAGTGTCAGTGCACAAAAATGTACCAGTACCATATTTGTACTTCAAGCTATGTTAAAATGTAATTTATTCAATGTTTTACAATGACCTATTTTTCCAGCACAACACCTGAGGAATACATTCACAAGCACATTTGTTTGCTGTTCACACCAGGAAACCTGTGTCACACCTGTTCACAGGTTCACATTTTACAGCCTTATTGGGTTAAAAGTACATAAAAAACATCAATATTTGTTTTCTTTTTTCTTTTTCTTTTTCTTTTTTTTTTTACACTGGACTGGAAAGAAAGTTTGTGAAATTTGTTTGCGTCAGCCATGTCATCTCTCATTCTTTCAGTTTCCAACCCAATCTCACAGGAAATCGTATAACTATTTTATGAGGTGGGGATTTTGCATGAATTCATACCCCAAACCCCACCCCTATAAATATAACCGTCACTGGGACATAAGAAGATTGAATTCATACATGGGTCAATGATGTGACGGGTCATTTTTTTTTGTCCAAAGGCCGAAATAATAATAAAAACAAAGATATGACATCCAAAGTATGTAAGGTACTACAACTATCTCTTTTATTGAATCCAAAAGGTTTTAATTATATTTTGCTACATATAAAGGTATTTTAAAGATTTTGAAGTGTCAAAAGGTCATTCGGTTTAAGCGTCCAAAGGCCAATACAGCCAATTCATAGTGCAAAATGATATTAAAATTATGTGTAGAAGTCGTATTCTTTGTTATGAGAAAGAATGTCTGGAAAAATAAATTTCATTGATGTCATTTGGAGTAACTAATATAAAGGGACCATTTTGAATCAAGTCATGTGGTCAGTATCATGTGACAGGATTTGACATCATTCAGACACTGGCAAAGGACCACATGGTTGTGAAGCAAAGTAACTAACTCTCTCTTAACTATTTAAAAAATTCATGTTTTCACTTGCTCATACGCATGTCCCGAAACATCAGGTCATTCGGTACAATAGCTATAAAACATGGAAAATGTTGTAATATTTTAAAAACTTGTACTAAATATAAAATGTTGGATTGTCCTTTTGCTAGATAGCTAGCAAGCTAACTAACTAGCTAGCTAGATATCAGCCTGTTAGCATTTTTTGAAAATATCGTCATTCGGTATAACCAAAAGTGTCATTCGATAAAACCGAAATTTTGGTTAAACCGAATGACTTTTTTGGTGGCAAATTTTGTCCATCTTGTAAAAAATGACAAAAGCAGTGTTAATTGATTATAAAAACCACATAATCTCTTTCTTAACATGTAATAAAACTCCATTATGGTTTTTTTTTACACTTTTAAAAACCTTATTCGTCAATGACCCACATATTAGCCACCAATTTTCCAAAACAAAATAGTTATGGAATGCCATTGAATTGTGTTGGTGTTTCTCTCACTTCCCTCTGTTTTTTTTTTTTCTTTTCTGCTAGAGTAATTTCCTGCAGGACAAACAGATTTACAATTTAAAATGTGTAAAGTCTTCATTCCATAACAATGACCTGCTGTCTGAGCTTCTGCTCACATGTTTAATTTGCTCTAATTTCTAAAGGGACAAACTGAAGAAGGCTAATGAAATTCTCTGTGTCAAGGATAGCAAAAGAGAGCCGTATGGTCAGTCAAAATCCTCCTCATATATAAACATTTTTTCCATACTTTCATGAAGTGCTAATGATATGTATATGCTCATGACAGTGAGATATATTCTTCCAAACTGAAATGATGTGGCTGAACATGTAAAGTTAATAGTCCACTGGTACCTGCAAACCATATCAACACATCTTTAGAAAAGATGAATATTCCAGGTCCCCCACCATTCAACCAGACATAAACAGAATTGTAATTCAGCCTGATTATGTGTTAACACATATGTAACATATGTTTTCAGCCACATGGTACCCATGGTACAACACTTGAACTTGAAGCATGCTTCGAAACCTCTCAAGCAGTAAGTTAAAGGGATTATTTACCCAGAAATCTAAATTCTGTCCTCATTTACACACCCTCGTGTTGTTTCAAATCCATATGACATGGAACATGTAAATATTACTTATTTATAGAACACAAAATGAGAAGTTTACCAGAATGTCTCTTGCATTCAGTGAATGAAATGGAAACTCTCAGGCTCCAAAATGACAAAAAAGCACCACAGAAGTATCAAAAACGTGGTATATACTGTATGACGTATATGCTATATTCCAAGTCAACAGAAATTGTGTGACGAAGAAACCTAAATTGTTATTCAATGATAATCTTCTGCTCTGTTAACCATTAATTTGAACTTGAGAACCGAATCAGTCTGATGAATCAATAGATTCATTAAAAACTTCAGACTCACGAGCTCTCGTGAACGTACCAAGGAGAGCGAGAGTGCTATTAAGAGCCCGTCCACACGGAAACATTTTTTGTATCATATCGCCGTTTCGTCCAGATGGATCCGGCGTTTTGGGAGCCTGAAACTGCTATTTTTTGAAACCGGGTCCCAGAGTGGATAAATCTGAAAACGATACCGTTGCGTTTTTGTGTGTACAGCCAATCCATATATTTTGTGAAACGATGATGTCATCACCCCATGTCTCGACCCTAGTCAGACACTGCTACGTCACGTAACAGCAACAACAACAACAATAGTGGACTACATGCTTGTTTTCGTGCCGCAGAAGCTACTGAGCCTATTAGCTTTACTAAAGTAAAGCTTTATTTCTAAGCTTAACTAAAGTTTGTATACAGCGAGCAAGGTTTATGCGCATGCTCCAAGTCTTCTTCTCCGTATGTAGGCCCAATCCCAATTCTCTTTTATACCACTTCGCCTACCCCTTCGCCCTTCCCCTTGCCCCTTCAAACAGAGTGGCAAGGTGTAGGGGTGAAAATATTACCCTAAGAAATGGGACACCACTACTATACCATTACACACGTCATCATCCCTAGTTTCTTTTATTAGTGTCCTGTAACATTTAACCAGTATGAACAGCAATGAAGTGCGCATATCAACAGAAATCAGGCGCGAGCACTAACAGATTACTCACTCACTATGTTTTACGCTGTATTTTGGACTTAAAAAAAAGCCGCTCGGTTTCAGTTCGAAAACATATGAGCCATCAGTTTCTCAAGATGATAAAGAATGATACAGAATGTACAAGACTGGTGGAGCCGCTCTTCCATCGGGCCAAGTTTCATTCCATGCCGAGCCGGCCGGTACGGATATGGTTTCGTTTTCTACTGTGGTGCTGCGATAACAGAGCTCTTTGCAATGTAATCCAAATGAGTCAGTTGTTGCCTTGGTAACGCAAGAGTTTACAGACTATACAATATGTAAATAGTGACTGCGCTGTGAAGGATGACAGATATTTCTTTGTATTATTGTATTATTCAGTTGTGTTCACATCATTCAAATAGCACTTTTAGCAAGCTACGGAGAAACTGGCAGCCAGGTAACACACAAGTGATCGATCCTGTGTGGAAATATCACTACCATAATCACTACACACATTCTAGCAGCACGGTAGTCGGTGTATGCATGGAAATTTCTCATACCCCTTTGTTCGAAGTGTGGTCCCGAAGAATCTTCGTTTGAAGGGCTATCTGGCCCTTTCCCTAACCCCTACCACTCCAGCCAAAGGAGAATCGAGACACCCCTACCCCTTCACGTGAGCGCGCAAAACGAAGGGGTAGGGGAAAGGGAAGAGGTAAGGGGATTGGGCCTTAGTGTATCTCTGTGGCAGAATTACAGAGCCACAAACTGCTGGCCTGTATAATACATCGTTTTGAGTCGGTTTCAGTGCTTTCGTGTGTATGCAGATATTTCTTGAGACGAGAAAAAAAAGATCGGATAGGGAAAGCTCTGGCTTTGTGTGGATGTGGCCTAACCCGCTTGAAAAAACCAGCATGTGCTGGTTAGGTATGTTTTGAAGCATGGAAGCTCGTTTGAGCTGGTTTATACTAGTCCTTAGCTGGTCATGAGCTGGTTTAAGATGGTCAAGTGCTGCTACAACTAGCTCCAGCTTAGGACCTGCACTTGACCAGCTTAAACCAGCTCATGACCAGCTAAGGACCAGCATAAACCAGCTCAAACCAGCTAAGGACCAGCATAAACCAGCTCAAACCAACTTCCATGCTTCAAAACATACCTAACCAGCATATGCTGTTTTTTCAACAGGGAAGTTCCCTTTCGAGGGAACTCGTGCTGCGTCAGTGATGACACATTGGGGAATCCCCCTCAGCGTAGCACATCTGAAGCCACTTGCAACTTAGTCCAATCTTGATTGGTGCAATGTCATCCCGTGACGTGTGCCGGAGAAAAGTGGAAGCTATAAAGGAGCCGGTCTCACAGCTGTTGTCAGCTTTCTGATCTTCAGCAAGTGCTCCGTGTCTTTGTCAGTCTTATTTGGTGTTGTCTGTCCCTTATTATCAGTATATGAAATGGTGAGTGAACAGCAGCAGTTTAGGAAGTGTGTTCATCCCTGCTATAACCTTTGTGTGAGCTGTTTGGGAGCAGAGCATGCTCGGTCAGCCCTCGAGGGGGTTGATTGCGAGCACTGCGTTTGCATCTCAGAACGCTGCGCTCCCGGCTGGCATTGTTTGATCAGGGCGGCCAGCTCTGCGCTCCACGTGGTGCGGGTCCCGCGGTTCCCGAGGCAACCCGGCGGCTTCACTCGTGGGGATCGCAGATGGATCTAAGGGAGGGGATTGAGACGGCTTCGGCCCTTTCTCAGCCCTCAGCCTCTACATCCAGCGTTCACAGGGATCCGGAAGCCCGCTCTGCGGCTTCTTCCGCCCCCTGTGAACACATGACAGTGGGTTCGTCTAGTTCTGAGGAATTAGACGTTCTCAGTGTTGATTTAGGTGACTCGTCAGCCCAATCACCACAATATGAGGAGTTAGTGGAGGTTTTGTCTCGAGCTGTGGCTAAATTAAACATCGATTGGCCAGCTGAGAGACAACAAGTTCAAAGAAAAAGTAAACTTGATGAACAATTTCTACAGTCTGCACGAGTAAAACCTCCACGTCGGGGCTTGCCATTCTTCCAGGATCTTCACACTGAGGTGTGTAGATCTTGGAAAAAGCCATACTCATTTAGGCTTTCTAGCCCCATGGTTAATAATTATTCATCTATCATGGGGTTTAAAGACAATGGTTATGGTGCTATGCCAAAGATAGATGAGACGCTAGCGGCCTATTTATCACCTGATGCTGCGTCTTGTCTTAAAGCCCCGACATTGCCTTCCAAACCATGTCGCACCACATCAACTTTAGTTGGGAAGGCATGTATGGCAGCAGGCCAAGCTGGTGCCTGCCTGCACATGATGGCTATATTACAAACTTATGAAGCTGAATTATTGGGGGACTTAGATGGGGCGGAGTCAGTGAGCTCTGATGATATTAGAGAGCTACGTAGAGCTACTGATTTATCTCTCCGCGCCACCGTGCGATCTATGGCAGCCATGGCGTCGATGGAGAGGCACTTATGGCTCAATTTATCGGGCATCAAGGAGAGTGATAAAACTTTTCTTCTTGATGCCCCATTATCGCCCCCTGGTCTCTCTGGCGACGCCGTAACTTTGGTCGTAGAGAGATTCCAGGAGGCAAAGAAGCAGACTGCGGCTTTTCAAAAATTTATTCCTCACCGCCATAAGTCCGAGGGGCCTGTTGCCAAGTCACAGCCCCAGCCATCAACATCAAGCTCCTCGTATAGGCAGACACAAAAGCAGAGTGTTGCTAATCGAGTGCCCCCACAACGATCTTGGGGTTCGAAGCAGCACTCGCAGCAGAAGCCCGTGAGAGATAAGACAGATCTGAGGAATGTCATTATTTGGAAACGGGCTTCGGAAAAGAGGTCCTGAAGGTCAGGTCAGGCCTCTGAGGGCACCCCCTCCTGGAGGGAAGCGAATTACATCCACTCCTCCACGGAGCCCGCAGGAAATCGATTTGTTATCCCCGCCGTCCACGACGCTTCAGGGTACAACGATTTCCAACGAACCCACATCCCGATGTATTTCTATCAAAATAAAAGTCACAGGGGGTTCACCCAAGAGGCCTGTAGAAAAGTCAGTTCAGTTAAATCCTGCCGTGAAAAAGCTTCAGGATGTCGAAACTGTTCAGTTAAATACAGAGAGCACCAGCCTCGAGAGGCTGGTTCCTCTGGTGAATTTCCTGCTTGCTTGGGAAGCACTTCCCAGTGGATGGTGCGCACTGTCAACAGAGGGTACAGACTTCAATTTGGGTCTCATCCACCGAAGTTCAAGGGTATTTTGGAAACAGTGGTGGGTCCCGAACAACAGCAGGTGATGGAGCAAGAAGTACAGTCTCTGCTGGCAAGGGAGCTATAGAAACTATCCCTCCACCAGAGAAAAATACCAGGTTCTACAGTCGGTATTTTATAGTTCCCAAAAAGGATGGGGGATTACGTCCCGTAATAGATCTACGTCAGCTGAACTGGTCTCTGAGGAGATACAGGTTCAAGATGCTGACTATCCCTCTTATCGTGAGTCAAATCAAATCCGAGGATTGGTTTGTCACGATTGATCTGAAAGATGCGTATTTCCATATATCCATCCTTCCGGGACACAGGAAGTTCCTGAGATTCTCTTTTGGGGGCAAAGAGTTTCAGTATCGGGTTCTTCCGTTTGGCCTAGCACTATCCCCTCACACATTCACAAAATGTATGGACGCAGCCTTGGTGCCACTCAGGCTCCAAGGGATAAGAGTTCTCAATTACATAGACGACTGGCTGATTTTGGCTCAGTCTCAAGAGATGGCAGCACGGCATCGAGATGTCGTGCTACATCACATGAAGTGCTTGGGGCTCAGGATCAATTTGAAAAAGAGCATGCTGACTCCCGTTCAACAGACGACATACCTAGGAGTAGTGTGGGACTCGATCACAATGCGGGCACAGCTGTCTCCCACTCGTATCGAGTCGATTCTGGCTATGGTATCCAGAATAAAGCTAGGCCAATATATCACTGTAAAACAGTTTTAGAGACTGTTAGGGCTCATGGCGGCAGCGTCCAACATAATACCTTTTGGCCTGTTACACATGAGACAATTACAGTGGTGGCTCAGGACCAAAGGGTTTTCCCCGAGGGGCAACCCATTTCGCACAATCAAGGTTTCGCGCAGATGCCTTCAGGCCTTGATTGTGTGGAAGAAACATTGGTTTCTGACCCAAGGCCCTGTGCTGGGAGTATCTTGTCATCGAAAGACTCTAACAACAGTACAGGGTGGGGAGCGGTCATGGAGGGCCGTTCAGCCCGGGGTCTGTGGGAGGGGCATCATCTCCATTTGCACATAAATAACTTGGAAATGATGGTTGTAATGAGAGTTTTGAAGCATTTTCTCCCAGACCTCAGACACCATCATGTTCTAGTTCGAACGGACAATATGTCGGTGGTTTCTTACATAAATCATCAGGGGGGTCTGAGGTCGCGCCCTCTTTGCAGACTGGCGCATCAGATCCTCTTATGGTCCCAGGGAAAGTTTCTCTCTCTGAGAGCACTCTACATACCTGGGGCACATGAATGTGGGAGCAGACATCCTGTCAAGGCAGGGGCTGAGGCCCGGGGAATGGAGACAGTGCAGTTAATTTGGAGGAGGTTCGGCCAGGCGGACATAGACCTATTTGCGTCACACGAGAACTCGCATTGTCCCCTATGGTTTTCCCTCACACACCTAGCTCCTTTGGGGCTGGATGCCATGGTACAGCTGTGGCCGAGGCTTTGGCTGTACGCCTTTCCCCCGATCGCTCTGCTCCTGGGAGTTCTAGAGAGAGTTCGCCAGAATGGGGTCCAGCTTCTGCTGGTAGCCCCGTTCTGGCCGGCCCGAGTATGGTTTTCGGACCTAATAGCTCTTCTGCACGGTCCTCCATGGGAAATTCCCGTCAGGAGGGACCTTCTGACTGAGGCCGGGGGCTCAATATTTCACGCCCGACCGGAAATGTGGAAATTATGGTTATGGCCCCTGAGGGGGATCAACTCCTGAATGAGGGTCTCTCTACTGAGGTAGTGGAGACCATTTTAAACTCTAGAGCTCCCTCCATGAGGAAACTATATTCTCTGAAGTGAAAAGTTTTTACTTCATGGTGTAGACAACACCAATTAGACCCAGTTAACTGCCCAGTGGCTTCAGTGCTGGAGTTCCTACAATATAAATTCTCTGATGGTTCTTCCCCTGCTTTTCATCCACCGTTGGACGGTAACTCTCTGGGGAGACATCATCTTATCACTCGTTTCCTTCGTGGCACTTTAAGGATGAGGCCTCCGGCTCGGGCTAGAATACCTGCTTGGGATCTAACGGTCTTATTAGAAGGGTTATCCTCTGCACCATTTGAGCCCTTGGACTCTGCATCGGACAAGTGCTTAGCCTTAAAAATGGCATTTTTGCTGGCAATAACGTCCCTCAAGAGAGTTGGAGACCTTCAGGCCTTGTCAGTTGCTTCTTCCTGTTTGGAATTTGCTCCAGGCGGAGTAAAAGCTATACTTTATCCTAGGCCGGGGTATGTACCTAAAGTACCCACTAATGTGGCCCAGCCAGTAGTCCTCCAGGCCTTTCATCCTCCTCATGTGTTGGCCGATCAAGAGAAGCTAAGGCTACTTTGCCCAGTTAGGGCCCTTGAGACTTATGTCAGGAAGACGTCTCAGTGGAGAAAATCTGACCAGCTATTGGTATGCTTCGGGCCCCCTAAGAAGGGCTGCCCGGCTACTAAACAAACTGTTAGTAGATGGATTGTTGAGGCAATTTTCATGTCATATGAGGTGAATGGGCTGCCTTCACCGCTGTCAGTTAGAGCTCACTCCACTCGAAGTATGGCATCTTCGAAAGCATTATTGTCGGGGGCTTCCCTCCATGACATATGCAATCCTGCGGGGTGGTCTTCCCCACACACTTTTATCAGGTTTTATAGCCTGGACCTCCAAGACACTCCCGGGGCCCAAGCTCTTATGTCCTGAGTTGTGCCTTATTTCACAGTGGGACAGGCATGGCGAAGTGGGCATTTCGTTCCCCAATGTGTCATCACTGATGCAGCGTCTCGTTCCCTCGAAAGGGGACCATGGTTACATGGGTAACCTGAGACGATTTTCAATGAATAACGACTTAAATTTTAGTATGTTCCAAACTCAAAACTATGGCTTCAGAAGATATGGACAGCTTTTATGATGCTGTTTTGTCATTTTGGACCCTGGCACTTTGATTAAAAAGAAAAGACTAGCAAGGATATTCTTCAAAAATCTTAATTATGGACTGAGATAAAAAGGGTTGGGTTAGTTCAGCATCACAGGCTGTTCTTTTGTATCGTTCACTGTGGTATAATGTAGAAGGTCATCCTCACATACTTTTACACAAGCTGTCCTAAATCATAACGAGTGTAGCATATCCTCCATCAAACTCTGAGCCTTACTTAATATTTAATAACATCTTTTTTTCTCCTATGGCTACAGTGGAGAAAGATTTGTGCACAAATAACATAGTCCCAGGCCGAGATCCTAAATAGAAAACACAAAAGACCCCATTCTTCTGAGGTTTGGCCATGTCTGCTTTAATTTTATTCCCTAGAGCATGTTTCTCTGGCCCTTCACTTTAATCATGCTTTTGAATAAACAAAACTGAATCAAAATCAATTTCCAGAACATTCTCTTGCCCAAATCATTGATTGAAACATCAATAAGCTTGTCCTAGATCTTTGCTGTGGAGTCAACATTTGGTTCTTTCATAAACAGACACACAGCTTTAATTATGCATTGATTATGTTAAATAAAAAGCCAACAAATGTCAAATCAGTGTGCTGAAAGAGTCCACTGGGAAATGAGTTTGAACTTGTAAATCATTTTTAACATCTTGACTTATTGCTTGCAATTTTGTTGCCACCCTTTCCTGTTAATTATATCAAGCACCATTTATAGGCTGGCATATTAAAGTCTAGGGAGTAAGGGATAAAGACTGCTAAAAATGTAGTTAGCTAACATCTTAGTGCAAGCCTGGTAATTATTATTGCCTTTGCAGTAATTGTTTCCTCTTGTTTTTCTGATTGTTTAATTATGGAGAACACCTGGGTTACAGATCCAAATATTTAAAAGGGGTTCAGGTAGCCTGTTAAACAGTGGTAAGCTGAGGAAAAATACAATATGTATCAGTTTGCCAGCAATGTTTGCATTGATTTTTTTGTGTCTTATATTCTTTAATCCCTCAGACAACATTTTAAAAAAAAAAATAATAATAATACTGTTTTTAGGATTAAAAAATAAAGATTTAAACCTAATCTTATTTTAGTCTTCTCTATCAATACACCTGCAGTCATATGGGTGAAGTCATCCTTCTGCATATAGGAACACTAACTGGTTTCTAGTTATAGGCACATTCCCTTGTGTGTACAAGTCAATGTTGCGAAAATATCTCGAGTAGAGTGTTGCGACAAAAATGTGCAGATGGAGAAACCAGCTGCTGAAAGCATTACTCATCAAAGTGTGTTTCTCTCATTGTGAGGTGTTTGTGCTACAGTTTGCCACCTGTGCAGGCCATAGAACACAATATCAATAAGAGCCCTTGATTTAAACAACCAATGAGGTGTTAGTGGACAAATAAAACCCACTTGTTAATCTGTGGGGAATTTGTTTTCCCCCACTACACAACAGGGAGAGTAGGAATAGCCAATATTTGCATGGACCATTATATAAGATATTGTCATCTTTGGAAGTTTTAACACTCAAATGGGTGCAGGTTTAACCAATGGAGTCCTCGTTCATGGCCCTCCCAGTTGGCAAATAAATTACGCATTCGACACATTTATGTCATGTGTTTTTCATAGCAAACCATGGTATTTTGCACAGCTGTGCTCCACTATAGGATAAGATACCTCAACAGTATATATAAGCATGAAAGAAAAATGGATACAGATAGTATCATAAACAAAAAAGTCACTGTAAATAAATGGATCTGGATTTAACATTGTATTTCTTTTACTCTTGCCTTATTTGGGGAAGAACTTAACTTAGTTTGCACTCCAGAAGTCCACTGAGAGGCTGGTGGGGGATTGTTTACATTTGGAATAATCAAAATGATATGATTTTTGTGAAAACCCATTATGGAACTGTTAAGAGATCATTTATATCATAGTCCAACCATTTGACAGGTTCAAGAGCAAATAGATACAAATGTCTCAGTAAGGCCAATCCACAGATGAAAATTGGCCTTCAGATCTGGGTTTTCTCCAAGCTGTTTATGTGATCTACACATGGTAAAGTCTCTGGAACGTTATCGATCCTACAGGAGAGGGAGGTTAAAGAGATCTGCACTTTCTGACAGCATAAACTGATAAACAGCCTCTAGCCCCAGTTTCTTCTTTCTTTTTTCATTAAGACAAGAATGACCTTAACAGAGCAACTGACATGAAGTTCCTGTGGTAAACTAGCTGTAGTGTTGCGTAAAGTGCTATTGAATATTAATATGAGAATGATTGAAGCATTTCTTTTAAAAATAAATAAATAAATAAATAAATAAAAAAGTAGTTATAAATAGATACAGGGCATATTAGAATACCTGTAAGTTAGGTTGAGATGTTTAATTAAGAGGCTTTTTTAAACTTCGAGCTTTATCTTTGCTTGAAGATGCTGGGGATTGAAAATGGACCTTTTTTTTTACACCTGTTTGTTTGCAACTGATTTTTACCACCATTATAGCCAATATATACACAGGATATGCATGCACTAAAATGCATGGGATTAATAGAGGAATTGACAGTGTTTGGAGATACTGGGGAATGAACCTAGGACCTCATTCTTATAAATCATACTAAATGAAGTGTTTTGAACATCTAAAAATGTAGAAAGTTTTCTGTAATGGGTAGGTTTAAGGGTAGGGTTAGTGTAGGGGGATAGATTATACAGTTTTTACAGTATAAAAAATCATTACATCTATGGGAAGTCCCAAGACCACTGAGCTACATCCGATTAAATGGGATATTTTTTTAATCATGTATGTTTTAGAAACTGATTTTCACCAATATGTACATATTGGGAGACAGTTTCTCTAAGGTGAATGGACAAAAATATTGCATTAAAGCATTGACAGCGCTTGAACATGGAACCCAGGATCTCATACATGTAATGCACATTACTACTGAGCTACATCCCTATATATCAGCAATGTCTTGTACTCCTATTTATAGTACTTTTCACTTCGGTCATAATAAATTGGTCCATGTCGGGAGACTAATGTGCAAAAAGTATTGACAGTGCTTAGGTATTTAACCAAGGACCTCATTCATGCTAAGCATGAATCCCAAGCTGTGTTTTTTTTTGTTTGTTTTGTTTTGTTTTTTGCATGTGTGTATATGTGTGTTTTTTGATAGTTCTATATGTTTGCAAGTGCTTTTTTACTACAATTATATAACTAATGTGTATGGTTTGCATTACAGTAGTGTATGTTTTCAACTGATTTCTTTTGTTGGATAAATTGCTTTGATTGTTTTTCCTCTTTTGTAAATCGCTTTGGATACAAGTGTCTGCTAAATGAATAAATGTTAATGTAATATAAATGATTTCTACCACATTTATAGACAATATATACACACTGGGAGACATTTGCTCTAAGGTGGATAGATTAAAGTATTTTTCTCAATAAAACAACTATTGTTTTCAGTTTATGTATTTTATCAGTTTAACAGTTTATCTGCTAGGTGCAAAGCTTAATCATTAAACACTATTTTGATATTGCAAAAAAGAAGTTTTCCCTGGTGAGTTTGTCAGCTGTTACATACAAACTGTATGCCACTACATACACTGATTATGTGCTACACTTTAAATGACTCAAATATTTAATGTTTTTTTTTTTTTTTGTCTGTTGCCAGATATTTGTGTAAAATTCTCAGCACGGTCACTAAGGACAATAACAATTTATTTATTTATTTATTTATTTATTTTTATTTATTTATTTTTTTGCAAAACTCCAGTCCATGGACCATGTGGATGTAAACTATACCCTAAAATAATATCAGAAGCAGCAGTTGAGATATTTAAAATGTAAAAAATCTGTTAAATCATAGTTGACAATGACAGTAAAATAGTTGAAATTTTCACCATTTTGCCTTATAATTTCAATGGCAGGCCTTGTCTGGCCAACCAAATGTTATTTTCTTGAGGTTAACCTCAAAATTGATTTGAAATAAAATCATAAAAATATTGCAAGCCATAACAATGTACCCAACATAGTTGACGAACAATTAATATAATCCTTGACAATAGGTCATTGGAGATAAAAATATAGAAAAAAGAAAAAAAAAGTTATTTACCATAATGTGTTCAAAATATCTGCCATAAAACAAAATGACATCACATGATGTTGGTCACATGGTTTCAGGATAAATATTTTTTTTTTTTTGGTTCAAGGGGTGTTTTCTAAGGTATTTCTATTTTTCTAAGGTATTTAGATTTTCGAAATAAATTTAATATAGATGACTTTAATATATATATGACTTTAACATTTTTTTAACTCAAAACGTCTCGGTTATGTATGTAACCCTCGTTCCCTGAAGGAGGGAACGGAGACGTACGTCAGTAGTGACCGAATTGAGATATCGCCAGAGAGCCCTATCAGCTTCGAGTGAAACTAAACAAGCCAATGGAATTGGCGTGCGATATTTGCATAACGCGCACCACCCCCGCAAGGCGGGTATAAATACGGAAGCGGATGCAGTCGCACTCTGTTTTTCGCTGAGGAGACAACCTGAGTCTGCACTACAGCGAAGGCACAGGAACTGTGGCGAAGGGACGTACGTCTCCGTTCCCTCCTTCGGGGAACGAGGGTTACATACGTAACCGAGACGTTCTTTTTCAGTCGGTCACATTCGACGTACGTCAGTAGTGACCGACGAATTGGGATCTCAAATAAAACGCCACAGTTACTGACCCCTTCCAGCGCCCAGTGTAAGCTCCAGCCACCCAGCACACCTTGGGGCGGAGAAGGGGGCGAGCTTACACCGAGAGAGTCTACTGCTGTTCCGCAAGACCCACTCAGTAAGACTTAGACAACACTGGGGAAGCGAACCCATAGGGGACACTGCAGAGGCCACAACCTACCCTGAAGGGGAGGAATTATGTGGAAATACACATATGGACTGGCCGTGGGCAGTGCGAATATGGAGTCCCTGGGATGGCTCCAGCCTAGAGATAGGGGGAGACTCATCTGACAGGTGACAGCAGAGCTGGCTCTGCTAAGGGAAAGACACAGGCTCGCCGTAGGGAGTTAACCGTGGACAATACACAAATGGGACCACTCAAGTGGAGGGGTCACAACATATGGCACCCAGTCAAACATCAACGTCAGAGACGGACGTTTGGCCTAGCATCAGACACTCCGCAATGTCCGAGCCACAAGGGGAGGCGGAGGAACTCGACAGGGTTCGCTAGGCGGGGAACTCACTGGAGTAATGGATGCACGTATCCAGCCCAGGAGGCGGGAATGGCATAGCAAGCCGACACTAGAACGGGTCCTTCACGTTACCGGCTACTGGAAGTGAGTACATGGGAAGATACCAGTTCCACACGAAGGCTATAGAATCTAGCGAATGTGTTGGGTGTCACCCAGCCCGCAGCTCTACAAATATCTGTCAGCGAGACGCCGTGCGCCAGCGCCCAAGAAGAGGCAACTCCTCTAGTGGAGTGAGCTCTTTACCCGAGCGGGCAAGGCACGCCTTCGGACTGATAAGCCAAGGCGATGGCATCCACTATCCAGTGGGCCATCCTCTGCTTGGAGACAGCCTTTCCCTTCTGTTGGTCTCCGTAACAGACAAAGAGCTGACCTGAGGTCCTAAAGCTTCGCGTTCTATCCACGTACAGGCGCAGAGCGCGGACGGGACAGAGCAAAGCCAGGGCTGGGTCTGCCTCCTCCGAAGGCAGCGCTTGCAGGTTCACTACCTGATCTCTGAAGGGAGTGGTAGGAACCTTGGGCACATATCCAGGCCGGGGTCTCAGGATAACGTGAGAGTCACCGGGCCCGAATTCCAGGCACGATTCGTCGACCGAAAATGCATGCAGGTCCCCTACCCTCTTAACCGAGGCCAATGCAACCAGGAGGACGGTCTTAAGGGACAGTACTTTTAACTCCACTGACTGCAAAGGCTCGAAGGGATGACCCCGGAGAGATGTAAGTACCAGGGAGAGATCCCAAGAGGGTATAGAGGAAGGGCGAGGCGGATTCAGTCTCCTCGCCCCCCTCAGGAACTTTACGATCAGGTCATGCTTCCCCAAAGACTTACCATCGACTGCATCGTGATGTGCGGCAATAGCGGCAACATACACCTTGAGGGTGGAGGGAGACAGCCTTCGCTCCAAGCCCTCTTGCAGGAAGGAAAGCACTGACCTGACCAAACATGATCGGGGGTCCTCTCGGTGAGAGGAACACCATTCGATGAACAGGTTCCACTTCAGGGCATAGAGGTTCCTCATAGAAGGAGCTCTAGCAGAAGTGATACTGTCTACAACCGACTGGGATAGATCACTCAGAACCTCCGCGTCCCATCCAGGGACCAGACATGGAGTTTCCAGAGGTCTGGACGCGGGTGCCAGAGGGTGCTCTGTCTCTGAGTCAGAAGGTCCTTCCTCAGAGGAATGGGCCAAGGAGGTGCTGTCGCGAGGAGTGTCAGATCCGAAAACCAGGTCCAAGTGGGCCAATACGGAGCCACTAGCAAGACCTGCTCCTCGTCCTCCCTGACTTTGCACAGGAGCTGTGCAAGAAGGCTCACTGGGGGAAACGCACATTTGCGTAGGCCCCGGGACCAGCTGTGTGCCAGAGCATCCGTGCCGAGAGTGCCCTCGGTCAGGGAATAAAACAACTGGCAATGGGCTGTGTCCAGAGAGGCAAACAGATCTATCTGTGCAGCTCCGAAAAGCTGTCAGATCAGCTGGACCACCTGGGGATGGAGTCTCCATTCGCCCGGAAGCGGAGGCTGCCGTGAGAGCTCGTCAGCTGCACGGTTGAGCACACCTGGGACGTGAATGGCACGAAGCGACCTCAGATGCTTCTGACTCCATAGCAAGAGATGGTGGGCGAGTTGCAACATGCGACAGGAGCGTAGACCACCCTGATGGTTGATGTACGACGATGGTTGAGCGAACTCAGGCAGTTCAACACCGACTGGACGCACTCCTCGGTGAGGCGTGCTGTCCGGGCGACCGAGTCCAGTTCCATACCGAGATAAGAGATCCTTTGCCCCGGGGGCAAGTTTGCTCTTGTCCCAGTTGACCCGAAGACCCAACCGGCTGAGGTAAGCTAACACCATGTCCCTGTGTTCGCACAGCTGTTCCCGCGAGCTGGCCAGAATGAGCCAGGTGTCGAGGTAGTTGAGAATGCAAACGCCCTGTTCCTTGAGTGGAACAATGGCCGCCTCCGCAACCTTGGTAAAGACGCGGGGCGACAGGACCAGCCCAAAGGGTAGGACTTTGTACTGATATGCCCGACCCTCGAACGCAAACCGTAGGAAGGGTCTGTGTCGAGGCAGAATCGAGACATGAAAGTACGCGTCCTTCAGGTCGATCGCTGTGAACCAATCCTGGGGACGGATGCATTCGAAAATGCGTTTCTGCGTAAGCATCTTGAACGGCAGCCTGTGAAGGGACCAATTCAGGACACGCAGATCCAGTGTTGGCCGTAACCCACCGCCTTTCTTGGGTACAATGAAGTAGGGGCTGTAAAACTTCCAGACTTCATATCAGCTGGAGGGACCGGCTCGATTGCATCCTTCGCCAGGAGGACAGCAATCTCCGCCCGGAGAACAGGTGCATTGTCCAGGGACACGCGAGTGGACACCCCTGAACACCGGGGGACGCCGGGCGAACTGAATCGCATAGCCGAGTCTGATAGTGCAAATGAGCCAGCAGGACGGGCTGGGAAGCGCTAACCAGGCTCCCAGACTCCGAGCCAGCGGGACCAAAGGCACCACAGATGTACCTGACGTGGGGCAGCGAGGCAGAGTACTGGGACCCAACTCGGACGGCATAGCGGCCCGAAGTGGGGTCGGACTCTGCGAGGTGGCAGTGTGTATGGGAGACGGCGCAAGGGAGGCGGCCTCGACATACACACTGGGACCTGCTGGCGAGGTGAGAGGGGGCTGAGAGTGGCGAGGCAGAGCACCACACACTGCCAGCCGCGCCCTCTTGGGACCTGGAGGATTGGGAAACAGCTCTTTTTGTGAAAAGGTGGGTACCGCTGGACTCCGGAGAGCCAGCGGCGGGACAATATGAAACACAAATTCCCCCCAGCCCTCCTCCGGGGGAGGGAGAGATGCAGGCATCATCTCCCAAAGAGCTGACATCCTCTCCTCCAGGTCACCCGTCTCAGGACCGCTTCCTCGTTCTTTTGCCACCTGGCTTGGCTGGGGTCTGAGCGAGCTGGGCGCCGCGTCCGCGACCGGCTCCCTGCTGTCTGGCGGGTGGAGGCTGCTGCTTTGCAGACTTAGCAGGGGTTGAGGACGACGCAGGCGGGTGCCCTCGGCGACGAGCAGACTAAGGTTGCGCGGCCGGCAGTGGGGTGGAGGCAGCAGCAGACTGCCGGGGCAAGATGTGTTTAATGGCCTCAGTCTGCTTCTGTGCAGCCGAGAACTGCTGGGCAAAGCTTTCAACCACGTCGCTGAATAGGCCGACCTGAGACACGGGGGAGTCCAGGAACCGATACTTATCGGTCTCCCTCATGTCCGCCAAGGTCAGCCACAAGTGGCGTTGCTGGACCACAAGCGTAGCCATCGCTTGACCAACGGAGCGAGCCGTCACCTGGGTCGGTGACGGCGCGCAGCTCCACCTGCAGCTGTTGGTCAAGACCACCCTGGGGCATGTCCATGAGCGCTTTGGCCTGGTAGACCTGTAGCAGGGCCATGGCATGCAAGGCAGAAGCGGCCTGTCCGCAGGCTCTGTAAGCTTTCTCCGTCAAGCTCGACGAGAATTTACAGGCCCGGGATGGGAGACGCGGTTCACCGCGCCAGCCAGTGGCCGTCGGACACAGTTGCATTGTGACGGCTTGCTCGACTGGGGGGATCCCAGCGTACCCCTTAGCCTCCCCACCATCCAGAGTGGTGAAGGCGGAAGAGGGACCAGGCCTGGCACGAACGCTATACGGCGTTCTCCACGACTTGGTCACCTCCTCATGCACCTCCGGAAAGAAAGGTACCGGGGCGGGATGCTGAGGACCAGCGCGGGTCGCCCCGAGAAGCCAATCGTCCAGCCAAGAAGGTTCGGGACGCAGTGGAGGATTCCAGACGAGCCCGACCTTCTTGGCGGCCCGGGAAAGCAAAGCCGTCAACTCAGGATCAGGCTCAGGCAACGCTACGGTCCCGGAGGGAGGCAGCGCAGCCGAGTCTTCATCTCCCGAGGACTCCAGCTCACCTTCCGCTGCCGCGATCGACATCTGTTCATCCGCCGGCGCACCGAAGGAAACTGATGGTCGCTCCGCAGAGGGACCAGCACAATCCTCCGGTAACACCACAGGCTGCAGTGTTGCTGAGGGGATAGGGGCCCATAACCGTGATCCTCAGGTCACCCTTCCTACACGCCGACGCGCCGCTCCCCTGACCGGAGCCAGAGAAAACGGCCAAACGGGGCATAGGGGAGGGGACCCCCGCTCCCTGAGAACCAAGGAACGAGAGTCTAGACCTCAACACTGAGATAGTCATGTTCCTGCAGTGAGAACATGAACTATCCACAAAAGCTGCCTCAGCATGCTGAACGCCCAGGCATGTGACACAGCAATTGTGACCATCAGCGGGGACCAGGGAACGACCGCATCCAGTAACGCACAGACGAAATGATATTTTGAAAAAGACACAGTGTGCGTCTGTGAATGCTCTTTTAGAAGGGGGAAATTCAGCTCTTGTTCTTTTGTGCTGAAGCACACAGGGAACAGCCGCGATGTGACTGCAGGTACACCACTCCCTGAGTCACACGCACAGAGGAGCCGGCCCAAATCGCAAACCAACGGGCAGAAATAATGCTGTGAAAACAGCAGTTGAGAGCTGTATAAATAGCTTGCTCTGTGAAGACTCGCGGCTTCGCTGTAGAGTGCCTTAACACCAGCACAATGAGACGAAGGCTCTTCAAAGGCTTGAGAAATTCAATCTCAGTCAATAGCAGGAACACAACAGGTTGGCTCCGAAGCGAAAGACAGTGTGACTGCATCCGCTTCCGTATTTATACCTGCCTTGCGGGGGTGGTGCGCGTTATGCAAATATCGCACACCAATTCCATTGGCTTGTTTAGTTTCACTCGAAGCTGATAGGGCTCTCGGGCGATATCCCAATTCGTTGGTCACTACTGACGTACGTTGAACGTGACCGACTGAAAGGGAACCCACTCACTTCAAAAAGTGGACATTGCAAAAACTGTGTTTTAAGGGACACAAAGGCAATTTTAAGCAAGATAAAAAAAACAGGCTGCATAAAATATTGGTTTGAGATTAAAATATGCATTCTAGATAAAATATGATATTTCTGAATAAAACTGTTAGAAAAATATATATCATAAATGGACATGAAATGTATGTACTTAATAAAAATCATACAATTAAAAAAACATACAAATTTGGAGATTTGTGCTCCAATGTTCATGGGATACATTAACTTTCTGAGGAATGCATTAACTTGGAGAGCTCATACATGTGTAAGCATGTGCTATACTACTAAGCTACATTCCCAGATATCAGCATATATATTTCCATGACTCAACGGCATATTAGACAGGTGGTCATAATGTTTTGACTCATCATGAAAATATGCTCTAATGTGCAAGAGATGCATTACAAGTTACATGTACTTACTTTAGTAATAACAGCAAATTATGCATAATTACAAGCAACTAACTGTAACAGTGTAATTAAATATTCACAATTCCTTAAAGACATTGGGGTTCAAACCCAGAACTTCATGCAACATATGCGCTCATGAAGCTACACTGGAATGTGCTCATTAAAGGGTTAAGAGAAGAAAGAGTGAGTAAAAGAGAATGACACATGGAGAGAGAAGAGACACAAACTGTAGCCAGGACTGACCTAAGTGCAAAACAGACTGGATGTCTGCTATTCTGTTATTGACAAAGCAGGAAGTGCCTCAGGACTCCTCAGGGAAACCTTAAGGTAACAAGCCTGAAGAATCCAGCCATTATGTCAGCAAGTGCCAACAGCACTGCCCTTCTCACAAATACCAGCTGCTGGCAAAACACATTCACAGCAGTGCCAGTGTGCTACTCACAAATACCAGCGGCTGGCTGCAAAGGGAAATTAGAAACACTTTATGCAGACAAATTCTTCTCTCTCATAATTTAGTAGACATAAACATGTGAATAAAGGGACGTATGATAACATATTTACATTCCACAAAATCCATCAGAGAGACATGGTGTGTGTGTGTGCGTGGTCCTGGTAAACCCTACGTTATGGTTACAAAATGTCCCTACAAAGATGGCTCCAAAATCTGTGTCCTTGTGGGGGAAATTTTTGGTCCCCATGAGGAAAACAGATTATAAATCAGACTAAGTGATGGTTTTTGAAAATGGAAAAGTTTTCTGTGATTGTTAGGTTTAGGGGTAGGGTTAGGGTTAGAGGATGGAATATAGGCTACAGTTTGTACAGCATATCATGTCTATGGAATGTCCCCTTAAAACATGAAAATGAAGCACGATTCAGCACGGTTATGCTGCGTTCCAGACGAGGTTGGACGTGGGAATACCCCAAATTAAATGTCCCACTTCAGTCCCACTCCCACTCAGTGCGTTCCGGTCACAATACGTCACGTTCACATGTTGACCACACGATGTCGCCATGACACCATGAGAGCATTTCGTGTTTTTGTGTCAATTATGGCAAAATAGAATAAAAAAAAACATAAAATCGCTGAAAACAGCTTACGAAAGCAAAAAACGAACGTAAGATTACATTAACGTATTATCTAATGTTAAAGGTTTTTTTACGTTTATATTCATTGGAAGGAGGACGCGCTGACATATTGGAAGTGACGTCAAATGACGCTCTCGCTGAGGTCGGGGTTGATCGATAAACCCCGAGTTCACACGCCGAATGTCCGACTTTGAGTGGCGTTCCAGACGTTATTTGGTGGGGAAAATCCAAAATCCGATCTGTCTGGACCGCAGCATTATACGAACCGTGCCGAGAATTCCGTCCGAGAACGGTTTGTAATCGTGCCGTGCGGTACCAAGCTCAAGTGGAAACACAACTGGAACCTTTCTTTACCATTATAAGAACCGTTTGGCCCGACGGCGGAAAAGCGGCTTAATATTCCTTTTGAACATTTTTTTTTTTTTTTTTTATCTGGTGAAGAAAAATATATGAACTCATTTGACAATTTTATTTGAAATCTGAATTCTCAAAATAAAGTTCTTGCAAAGACTATAGAATAACACAAGATGCATCACTCGTATTGTTTTGAATGGGAGAAAGTGCAACATGAATAAGTCCCGCCTTCTAAATAAGAGCCAATCGCCGATTGGAAAAGTCATCGCGTCACTGCAGCGGCCGTTAGAAGCTCCGGTTCCTATAGAAACAGTCAGAAGCACGCCTCCGAAATGAGACACAAGAGACGCGCATTTAGGACTGCGCATGCGCATTATTGATCCAGCCTGAAAAATACCGTTTTTTGTCATGATTCGAACGTTTAGAAACAAAATTTATGAGACAGTTGTTGTCAGATTTCATTGGTGATTTCAAATATGAAATTTAATCGAAAGCTTGGCAAACAGCTTTAGAGAATTTGATGTTTCCCCATTCAAAGAGATAGGAGCTGCACTTGAATGCCCAAGAGGCGTTTCAAAGATGACCGCCGAGTGAAATATCTTGTCTTAAAAGGACTTTGGTTCTTGTTTACTGAAATGTTGCATACAAGCAATATCACACACGCAATTGTGCAGTTGAAGACTACTGAATATTAGCACAGCTGTGATTATCTGTGGCCAAACCAGCATAATATGTGTTATGTTGCTTAAATATACAATACAGTAGGCTAAATGATATACTGACATAGATTTCATCTACTGCCATTAGGTTCTTAAATGGTCTTCTTCCCTGTCTGTTGCAGGGATTTTGATCATCATTTCATATGTAAGGAAATGGGGTGTCTCATTTTGAGAATAACCCATTTCCCGGTCACAGTATGAAAACAGTAAACATGCTCACATGCTTCTGTGAGTCCATTCAATGAGGCTGAGCGGTCACCAACAAAGCAACTTCTTCTTCTCAACATAGACCATAAATCAAACACTACGCTCTGATGACTGAGAGCTTGCTCTGAAAAACAGAGCTCTTACCACACATGCACTACGCCCTGACCGACTTCAACATTTCTCACATTTTTATCTTTGAACTGTACATGGCCTCTGCTCCCAGAGGAGTCAATGCAAATACACAAAATAACTGACCCCACACTCCACCAATGACCTTTCTCTTCTACAGCCGTGGGACACACTCCTCCACTGGCTGCATAGAGGAACATACCAGACGGTTTCAGGTAAAACCAAAGAGCATTTAGGATCTATAAGTCTCAAAACTGAGGCAGTATAATTGCAGTGAAGAAAAGATTACATCTCTGGCAGTGTTTGTTTATCCATTTGTTCGTTGGTTCCTTCTTATCTTCCTTCCTTCCTTGTAGTATTTTTATCCATTATTAAAATTTCCTTTAAATTTAGTAATTTAATTTAGTTTAAATTTATTTTGATCATATTATATTAATTAATGTTCTGTCATGACAACTCTCGGAGAGTCTGACATGGTAATGAGTATGACAATGTTAATATGTTTGGTCTTGTCGAAATAGATTTCTACGCTTCTGCTGCTGCTTTTATTGCTGCTGCTGTTGATTTTAGCTGCTGCAGAGCAAGTACATGCCACTGCCACATGACATGTTGTTATGAGCAAGCAAGCATGCTGCTGCTGTACAATCATACATGAATCACCCCCGTAGCAGATCTATACAGGTGGAGCTGGGGAAGGTGGAGGGTTTCTGAAAGCGCACTGCAAAATGTTACAGCAAACAATAGGCAAGAATTTGAATGTTGAGCAGCAAGCTCATCAGCTACCAATACAGTGGGAACCAATCAGCTGTGTCCTACTGAGAATGATGTAATTGCAAGCAAGACTTATGAGCCTGCGCAATCTAGAGTTTCATGACAGAACTATGTATTTTGCTCCAATTGCTATGGTTTCCCCCACAATCCAAACAGCATATTTGCTTCTCTAAAAAACCTGAAATCCTGAAATAACATTACAATGAGCACACTATTATAATACAAAGAAGTGAATTCTTTATCCTTTAGTTAATTATTCACTGCTTTCGAAATTGTGTACTCTTAAAATAGGTACTACATTTGATGAAGAGTTTACATTGTAAAAATTTAAAAAGTGTGTAGTATGAATAAAACATACATCTGCCATACTGGCATTGTCGTGACTTACAATGTCAATAATGTCTGTGTTTTGGAGTATTGTAATGAAATGGGAGCATTCACAACATGACATTCTGATTACCATGTTAACTGGTTCAAGTTTTTTACGTCATTTTGTGCAGATGCACGTTATAATATCATGTTTATAAAGCTGATTAATCTCACATGTACAGTATACAGTATGTTTTAAATAAAATAATTTAATTATCATCATAGTGCACATTTTTTTACTTGTTTTTGTTATCATTTATTAAATCAAATATCATTCTCTTCTCAGTAATTTTGTTGTCACAAACACTTATTTCTGAACTGTCAAAATTTATGTGGATTAGTACGTAACAAGAAGAACCATGAAATGATACACAGTAGAAAGCTAAAATTGGTTGGCAGTCTCACACTACATCTGCCAATTCCACACATAAAACCATGTGCAGCGTGACCGAAAAAAAGGCAGAGGCTTATTCCAGTCACGCTGGTCGACAGGAGGTCGCAGGAACATGTGATCATAGAGGCCCATTCTTGAACTACATTTCCAGTATTGAGACTTATGTCTTAACACCTGCAGCTGTTAAGTGCACGTCTGTTTCAGACTCATTGCAGAGCCAATGACTAAAAGAACTTGCAGTCATGCTTCAGAACTTTCTGCATCTGCTTTAACTTTCAGCAGATTGATAGGGGAGTTTGTCTCCACCAATCAAAATTCAGGTGCTTAGTGATGGCAGGTATAGCATCTGGTTATGTTTACAGCTTGGTGAAAAATGGAGATACTGAAGCAGTGGCGGAGAGCAACTGCAATGACGTGGTCCTCCTAGAGATTCTAGGCCATATTGCTTGCAAAAGACAACAGCCCTCAGGTCCTTTACTGAGGGAACTTCTTGAGATGGCTGCCATATTTTCACAAATGTCTTCCCTTCAAACAGTTAGATTAAATGGAGTTCTAAACAAAGATGTAGCGTCCGGATCGATCAAACATTGTAAATTGTAAAACATTGTAAATTGTAAAATTCAATCTTCACAACATGCATACTCTGTAATGTCTGGTCCCCCCACTGAGAACTACCACCATTTGCTCCCCACACACATTTTAAAGACACTTTGGAGATAGTGCCTGATCAGAAAAGTACAGACCACAAGAATCATACATTCGGTCCATAGAAATGAAATCCTTGCCACTAATTTATTGACAAATCTGTCTAAATGAACGAACATGCGTTTCCCCAGTACATTTTGTGTATCATTACTGCTTGTATATTGTTCTGTTGTATATTGTATAGTGTTATGCATGTCTGATAATAGAACTGTTAGATAATGTAGCTCATCTAGGTGGTGTTTCATATCAAATTACTCCTTGTTTAATGACTCACACTTTGGTGGACATCACCATCTCATAGAATGCATTGTATGTTTGTTATATTTATCAGAGTATAAATGGACACAAACTGCTAGCTTACTCCCCTCATGCAAATGAGTCCACTTTCAAACAAAGGAACATTTCCCGCTTGGAAATTGCACCTTTCTCATTGGTCAAGCCAAAA
Source organism: Mylopharyngodon piceus (assembly GCA_039654765.1). Lineage (NCBI taxonomy): Eukaryota > Metazoa > Chordata > Actinopteri > Cypriniformes > Xenocyprididae > Mylopharyngodon > Mylopharyngodon piceus. Next base: position 8,615,278 of record CM077460.1, on the reverse strand, counting down.
CTCAAAGGTGTGACTGCTGTAGAGGTTAAAAAGCCCCCACGCAGATTGCACTTGCTCTTCTGGTTCTTCTTTGTTCTTGCTGATTCTGCCGCTTGCTGTTCACGTGAGACCTCGGCCACCCGGGCCGGCGCAGCCAGGTGAGCAGGCCTCATTCACTTCAAGCCATGAGTATTTGCAAGTATCGTACATTTGAACAGTAAACGGCGATTTAGTATTAAGTTGTTAACCCTTTTTTAACAAAGGTGCTTTATAGTGAGAAACTGATGGTTCTTCCAGCTCATTAAATGACTCTTTTCATAGCTCCATTCCCCTGTAATGCTACGGTTTAATTTCATTTCCACTCTCTAATTTCCTATGTATGAGTGATTTTTTATGTCTGTGTGTGTTTAGTCTAGCTATGTGTTCATGATTTAGTTAAATAAAACTTTGTGCACATTCTTGTGAGTTGATTCTGATCTGCTTATAAACCAATATCACTTATAACGATTACAATCACAGCTACATGCTAAGAAAGAGTTATTTTTCTGTGGCCACGGAAAATATTCTTTCTGAAGAGTTGATAGACGATCAATACTGAGTGTTTGCTGGCCGAACAGATTAATTGATTGCAATATTAACTTGGCTACATCAAGTTAATTCGATTAACTGATTAAAATATTTATAATTAATTATAACGAGTTATGAGCTAAGGCACTGTTTTAATATTCACCTCTAGAGGTCACATATTCAAAAAAACAAAAAAAACAAAAAAACAAATGTGTAGTTTGATGATGCTGTGAAGGAGCGTGGAATGATGGGAGCTGTCGTCTTCACCTCCACTGCCGATGGAAATCAATCCAACGGGACTCAAAAATCATGTTCATGAATGAGGTAATGAAATAAATATTCTATAGTTTTATAACGTTTTATAACAGTCACGTTCGATCACATGATTTTATTTCATTCTAATGAATTACCCGCAAGTAACAATGTTGAATTCTAAATTACTGCTCATAGATGTATGTATTTAATAACACTGCCATAGTCTTGTTAAACAGTGTTAGGAAATGCAACACCAATACTGATCCTCGTTTTATTTCTCCTCTTGTCCAAAACTCTTCTTGGGTCATTTGATTCACCCATACGATTACGTTTCTTGGAGTTATCTTTGGCGGCAGAACCTGCTGCAAGTGCAAATGATAACAAATAATTGTGGTCCATGACGACTGTGCGAAAAAACAACAGAGTGGTGTGCTAGACGCTACAACTACTTCTGCATTTTTTTCAAAATTGCAAAATTCTCTGGATTTAAACATTGTTAGCAACATTTAGGATAATGTAAGTACACAGGTGAACAAAATATGTAACACTGTGCTAGTGGTTTTTGGATATTTTAATGCATATAATACATATTTTGCAAATTTGCAAATTTGAGAAAATCTTTAAAACATTAATCATCTTTTTAAAGTCTTTATTAGCCTGTTATCTGCAAGAAATGGCAAAATCTGGTTTTAATCAATGATATTTGAAATTGCAAAGAAAGAAAAATAGATTCATGTTTTTGATGAAAATTGACGAAAGGAAATGAAGGGATCTGTGTATTTTGACTTTTAACTCAGTTGTGGCCTCTTCAACGAGCAAAACAAAAAGAGCAGCGGATGAATAATAATCCTTCTCTCTCTCTCAGGGAGTGCTGTGCTGTATTAGAGTCAGCCACAAGTGCAGTTTCGCTGGAAAAGAGCTAAATGTCCATGACATAAAATACAATTCATCACCAGCAGTGTTTTTCTATTGGTCATAGTGCAGTCATTACAGTTTACATGTAATGAGGATGAAATGATCCTCACACTCCTCCCCTCTCAACCTCCACTCATATCACAGCCCTGAGATAAAAGTCATCTGTGTCCAATTTTTCCTTTATGTGTACATAGAAATATTAAGTCATTTTCATCTCTCTCCAGATATTGGATGTGTGGGGCTTGAAGCATTTGGTTCTCATTTGGGGCTGAGGCAACAATTTGGGGCACAGTTTCGTCTCCATGGTGATATGGTTGTTGATGTTGGTGTGTGGCCCACGGGTGGCATTCCATTATTCCTCAAGGGCAGTTAAAAAGTCTGGGGTCTCTGGTGATTTGAATGATAAAACAAATTATAAACAGCTTTAACATTTAAGAGCTATTACATAAATATCAACACATGCTGGATGGTGACACAGGATAAAGAAAGTCTTGTTTTTGTTTTGTTTTTTGTTTCTTTGCTCTCATATGACCCTGTTGTTTAGTTTTTCTGGTAACACTTTACAATAAAATTTAGTTTTTTGCAGGAATAGTTCACCTGAAAAATGAAAATTCTATCATCCATTGGATCATTGATGGATCATTTACTCCAAACTTGTTTGACTTTCTTCTGTGAAACAGAAAAATATATTTTGAAGAATGCTTCAGCAGCATATTATGCATATTAAGTCAATGGGGTCCAACAAACAAGCTATAAAAAGGACATAAATGTAGTGTGCAATAAATCAATACATCCCAACTAACGTCAAACATCATTGATTCTCATAAATTTAAATCTGTTCATCATACTGTACAAAGTTATTGTTATGCCTCAGAAGATTTAGAGTCATATGATTTAATTTCCTTTTTGGACCTTGAAAGTTTTGGATCTCGTTGACTTTCATTATCTGGATATAAACAGCTAAAACATACTTTAAAATATATTTTTGTGAAAAAAGGAAGACATGAGAGTGAGTATTATGACCGAATTTTCATTTTTCATTCTTTTTAACATTAGTTAATGCATTATGTATCATGAACTAACAATAAACAAACATGTTTACAGCATTTGTTCATTTAAATTAATGTTAATTTATAAATATAATATTGTTCAATGTTCATTCATGCTAAAAATTTAATAAACATAACCTAGATTAACAAATGCTATAAAAGTATTATTCACTGTTAGCTTAATATACCTAATGCGTTAAGTAATGTTAATGAACTTTACTGTAAAAAGTTGTTTTTAAAGAAAAATGCAAAAGCATGTTTCGGTACTTGGCAAACACAAATGTGTGGGTGAATGAATGAACTGATATATGTATGCATGCATACGTAGACTTAGGATTTGTATGATGCATTACATAAGAATACACACATGCACTATATGTGCAGATGTGTGTATTTGAGTGTTGGTTTGTGTTGGCACACAATCATGACAGAGCACTTTCATTATATGTGGTATAATTTTATGGCTATAGATTTCAGCACTGGAGACTCTCCAGTGTTTCCAGCCATAAATACTGAGCTTCCTCTCCCTCTTTAGCTAAATATACAGCCACCCCAGTGCTGTCATCAAAATAGAGTTGGCGACTCAGCAAAATTAAATGCTTTTTATTGATACTGGCAGCCATATTTAATGCTGTATATTTAAACCCCCATGTGGCAAATTGGCCAGCTGTTGGAGTGGGACTGAATTGAGACCCTACCCCACATCTGTGGAGATTTCAGCCTGTAGAAAAGGCTTTGCCAAGTGCATATAGAATTTCAGGTGCAGGTGTCAGGCTGTTAACTAAATTGTATTCATTTCTTTATGGGACCATCAATGCAACAAAGAACCCAAAGTGATATTCAGAGAAAATACTTGTGCCTACTTAAAAGTCATCATACCTCACCTCATTTGCTTGCTGATAAATTAAATTAATTTCATATTTGTGAAATGTTATTACTGTATGTTCCTGCCTGACATCACATAAAGGCTAATAAATTAAAGCAATAAGCCCCAAGAAGCCGTGGTTTACAGTGAATTTATAACAGCTAAGGTGTTGTTAGGCACGACGCAGAGCGTCTAAACCCCCCTTAGCTGTTATAAATTCACTGTAAACCACAGATTTACGGGGCTTATTGCTTTTATAAAACGGTTACCACACATTACAAATATTAAAGCCAAAAAATATGTATCAATGCAACTTCCATGAAGTAAAATCATTAAAAGGCTTCCTTCCGCTGGAAAAAATAGTCCCTGACTGTGAAAAGCAACAGAAGTTACATTTATTACGCCATTAGATGGCGACAAAGATTGTCTTTATGAGAGAGTCACTCAGTCGCAAAGACTTTTATATTGAAAGTTGTTGTGAACACGGAACAAGACGCAAACGACAAATGCTTTGACTAGCGCTGTCAGTGTGAACAGGGCACGGGAAATCCCATTAAAGGACAAGATCGCAACGGACATTCAAACGGATTTTCTTATTGTGAACATAGGACTGACCTGAAGGAAAATGCTAAATATGAATGCAGGTAATACACCCGGTCACTCGATCTATCCCTCTCACAATATTCTTCTACATAATGCAGTAAGCTTCAATGAACAAAATCAATAGAGAACAAACATATGTTTATGTTGCTAATAGACAGATGCAGCAACATACACATTCAGTGGCGCAGTGAGACTTATGTAATGCGGTCAGCTGTATGTTTTCGGGAATTTTACAACGGCTTCGAACGTGGCTCAACCAATCAGAATCAAGGGCCGGAACTATCCGTTATTTTTTAAACTATGTTTAAAGCGGTAAGGAGTTTAGATAAGGGTCAAGAATATAGTTACATGTTAAATATATAGTACATTGTATTTTAGGAGTTCTTGCTCCATGGACTAAAACGTCCTGTGCTTAGATCCTGGACAAGGATCCTCATTATTCATATTCCACTTGAGTATTTTAAGTGGTTCAACCGTGAATATCAACAATGGGCCTCAATCTCAAAGTCAGCCCTTTACCTCACTCTCTTTTGAAACATCACCTAAACCCAAAATAAACTCTGATGACCTACATTGAGTCACTATTGTTTAAGACACAAAGCCTGCTCCATATCGACTAAATCCCTCCTAATACTTTTTTTCTGGAATCTATTGTGACTTGGTAATCTTATAATTCTCATTTGATTGGGGGATTTGATAAACAATTTGACAAATTACATTACAAGTTATATTATTCTGGAAAAGAACATTTATGGAAACTTTCCATAAATGACACAGTCAGTTGATCTAGTAGACTGACAGTCTAGGCTCTTCCTAGGAAGGTGATGTCATACTGAAAGTCCATTGCCCCACACTGGTCACTGTTGGCCAGTTTAAAAAAATGATGTCACCACTTTGCAGTTCTCTCAGGACTCCTTTATTATTATTTTTTTATTTTTTAAAATTGCTTTATTTCCATTCATTTTTATATTTTAGGATTTTTTTTTTTTACTTGACTCTGAGGCTGTCCAATCAAAGTATGTCAAAGGCCAATATTGTGCAAAAGTCATTAATGTTGGTTTATGCATATGTATACACATTCCCATATGCTCATCGGTGTGGATGCCAGATCTCCATATGGTCTACATAAAGTAATATACTCATTGTCGAACATAAGATGACTACACAGTACTAACACAGGATAAACAATACTTTATAGAAGCAATATACATAGCGACGAGGGTCTTTTGACAAAATATTTTATATATAAACAGAAGAATTCAAGTGGTGCTCACTGCAGAGCTGAATGACATCCAGCTCCACCTCTCTGAACATAATGTGTGGAGCCTGACCTAGTCCAGAATTTATGTACATTGACTTAGGGGCTGTTTACGCGACACTGTTTTTAACTACAAACAGAAAACTTTTCATGCGTTTTGGCTGTTCATTTACACGACAATGGCGTTTTGGGGGTCTAAAACGCAAGCTTTTGAAAACAAGATTCAAAGTGCACGTTTTTGAAAACTATCATCTCCATGTACACAACAAAAACACAAATTTGTGAAAACTGTGATGTCCTGCGTGTACGTATTCAGTCTAGGTGCGTAATGTTTCTTTACAAAGTGACATCGCCAACTACTGGCCTGGCATGAATAACAGCGTTTTTAGTCATTTTCGCGGATTCGTGTGAATGGGGATCATTTTGACAACATTGTCATCAAAGGAAAAACCTTTCCATTTTTCCATTTTTTTGTTGTCGTGTAAATGTACGCTAAGAAATGTCTTCATTGACCCACTTATTTGAAGAAATGTGGTGCACACAATGAGCACACAAACAAACTCCCGAAAGATTACAAGAATTTATTTGGTATATACAGAGCATACATATAGCATGCATATTTTACAGCACATTGTATTTACAAACACCACAAGGTTTCACATACCATTGGAGAAAAAAACAAACTATTCACAAATAGTGTGTAGTTTCAGAGCAAGACAGCCTGAAAATGTTCACATTTACATCTTTCAGACTTTCCTCTTTTGTCGGAAAGCCTGGTGACTGATATGGAGTCAACTGTCAAATCTGGAAGATAAAACATTTAATGTGATATATTTTATGTAACATCAAGATCCACACAATATGTACAGTAACATATTCTAGATGTCAAGACAGTGAAACCTTATACACACATAGACACACTCAAATGAGGTAGATAAACAAAGACAACACAATCATTTTCACCATTCAACATACAGGAAAACCACTGTGTCAGACACAGCAGTGTGAACTTACATTTCAAAATAAAGAGTTTATTACAATACAGAGTGTTTACTGGAATGAGAGAAAGACCTTTTTATAAAACCAACAAGGCCTCTGTTACCTCTACAGCCATTAAATGACTCTAGATTACACCTATCAGAGATTCAAACTCTGTTAGACAGCATTGTTTTAAACATTCCCAAAAGACACAATACAAGGACTATGCATATAATCATTCATTTAAACCCACATACATGGATACATAGAGCTATAGTGTGACCAAACACACGCAGACACTTAAATGGTGAAGAGCTTAAAAGAGAGATAAAAACATCTGCATCATCAAAATATATTTTGTATTCCAAATAATATAGTGTTCTCATATAAAAGATGCTTGTAAAAAATATATCTATAATAAAATCTTATTTTATATGATTATGTCAGGAACATATAAGTGAATGCAACTCACTTCAGCATTATGGACTATGTTTAGATTTAGAGAAAACACGCAACATTTTCTAGAAATATGCCCACAAAAATTCACAGTATGTTGATAGAATTATAGGGTGGCTCTATGTATATGTATATATATATATATCTCTGGAAAAATATAACTTTATACACAAATAAATGTTTAAATTCTTACTCTCTTTCCTCTTACAGGAGACATTTATACAAGTTTACAATGAAATTAGGGTTTGAAATAAAGTACATTCTATAGGTACAGTCTGTAGCAAGCAACACAAACAAAAAAGCAACATTAGATATTAAAAACAACCAAACTAGATGCACAGATTTGGCAGATTTTCACATCAGAGGGTATATACTGTGCTTAAAGCAAAGCAAACACCACTTCCCTTCTTGCCTCATTTTATCTCTGAAATTATCATATACTCAAAGTTAAGGCACATATAATGTTATGACATTCATGTAAAGTTTTGACGGTGGGATTACTCTGGCTTTGCATTCATACATTTCTTGCACTTTACAAGTGCATCTGTATGCATGTTTAAAAAATAAATCCCAAAATGTTAACTTCACATACACAGCAGAAATAAAGTAATGATTTTTTTGAGAAATGTTGATTTTGTGTTGACTTTAGTGGTAGGTAAGTACCTGAACATATACACCGCAGATGCTACTGTAACACTAAAAGACTGGAAAGTAAATACCCATTCTTTGGCATCAGATTATGTACATCTTTTGTGACTAGGCACATAGAGACTGTTTAAATCATTCTCAACAAATACTCATTTTGTTTTAGTAATTTAAGGACAAAATATCAAAATATAACAGTCTGCTGTTTGCTGAAATCATTACCTTTTATACTCATGTTGAATAATAATGCCCAGCATTTAAAAATAACATTCTATAAAATATATAAGTCCATTTTTGACTCATAAAATGCTTATTATCTGTAATTATCTGTACAGAGACTAATAGTGGCTTTCGAACATCAAAATTTGGGAGGGAAACAACTAAACATCATATTTTAAGTATTTTAAAGGCCAATTCTGGGAAAGAGCTTATGCATGTATATATGTAAATTAATTTATATTAGGCTTTATGATTAATTGTTTAATTTTAAAATTATCTCCTAAATGGTGTATAAACATTTGATAAATATTTGGTTTTAGATAAAGCTTTTTTATGGAGTTATTTCCACTTAAATTTCTATGCATTCCATACAATATTAACAGAATATACATATTTTACAATATGCCAAAAACTGTCCACTGATAAAGGCTTTTTATACCATTCACTGAATCCCGAAGACGGCTGGTCTTAAAGAATACTGTACACTATAATGTATAATTAAATGATTGGCATCTGGGTATTAAAAGCCAGATATGGGCAAACTGACCATTAAAATAATTTATCACGACTAAGAAATGTAAAAGTAATTTCTCTTGTCAAATATCTTATATATGTATGCTTGATTGGGCAAAGAACTAATCTTTGTTTAGGTGCAGACAGAACCATTGCGAAACTTCACTGAGTACTAAGTGTTCCTCTGGACCGCCTTCATGCCATAATGGCTGGTGTAAACAGCCTTTGTTATTTTCACGTTGATCTTAACCATATAAGGCAAAAACAACACTCTCTTGTGGGGTTCAAGAAAAAAGCAACATTTAAAAACTGTCTGGGATCTTGATTTTGTTATTTCCCTCACCTCTAAACGTAGCTTATTTCATCCGGTTGTATATTCAGCCTAAACATTTCAGTTCAAATAATGAAAATAATAAGGCCTGGTGTTTTCAAGATGTGCTACTAAATCACATATTCTTCCATTCTTCTACAAAGCAGAATACCAATGGAAGCAGCAGTCAGTCTAGCTGCTCTATGCGTTACTGCTGCTTGAACACGGCGTGCTCTGTGTGCTGCCGATACTGTGAGCCGCACTGCTGTTCTCAGACACCGGCTGGGACTTTGGCACCTGCTGCCTCGCTCCTGTGCCACCTGAAGAAGGAGATTGATAAAGAAGACGTTAAGGCTTTCAGGGACACTTGGAAAAACACATTGTTTTCTAGATGTCAAGAATCTGAACACTATGACTTGCACTAAATGTGACTCTTTCAGAATGGCAGAAGTTGTTAACCCCACAGTCATGAAAGCATTAGGGGCTTTTCATGACCGAATAGTTCTAGGAACTCAGTTATAGGAACTAGCCACTAGGATAGTTCCCCAAGAACTAATTTCTCCCCCGGGCCATGTTCCTGGTTGCGTTCGCACCGGAAATAGGAACTCTGAAGCGGCCGACAGCGCGGCATTTACAAACACTAAAAACCAGTGGATGGAGGATGCCGTGATCGGAGCTGTGTTTGTTGTGTGTCGTAGGTTTCGTGATAATGTAAACACATAATTTATGCGACTACAAGAGCAAAAAGTGGGGCTAAGAGACTAAATCTCTTATGCCAACTTTCAGTATCGAGGCTGAGATATAAACAACGCTGCAGACAACAGGTAAATGCCATTATCGCTGTTTTCCATGTTTGTGAAGTAAATATGTTTACACGGCATTTTTAAAAAAGGCTGGGTGCCGGTGTTTGACATGCGTTTGACCAATCAACGTACACTTATATCACTGATAGTTCCTATAGAGCTGGTTTAGACCCTACTCTGAAGTAGAAGCTAATTTAGTTCCCCTAAAAGGAGTTCCTAGAAATACAAAGTTCTGGCATGAAACTCTAATGGGCAGGCTAATAGGTCCTTTAACTCAACCTGCTTGTAATCACATCATTATCTATAGGACACAGATGATTAGTTCCTGCTGTATCAGTAGCCAATGAGCTTGCGTGATCAATCTTCAAATACATGAGTAGCATTTGCCTTAACAATGCAGCGCGCTTCAGAAACCCTCCACCTTCCCCAGCTCCACCTGTATAGATCTGCTACGGGTTATTCATGTACGCTATGTTGTACAGCAGCAGCATGTCTTACTTGCTCACAGCAGCGTGTCGTGTATGTATTGGCAGTAGCAAGTCCCGTACTTGCTCTGCAGCAGCAGCAGCAATAATCAACAGCAGCAGCAGCAGCAATAAAAGCAGCAGATCTATTCCGCCAAGACCAAACATATCAACATTGTCATACCCATTACCATGCCAAACACTCCGAGAGTTGTCATGACAGAACAAAAAACGTTCATAGTTCTTGCGGTGCGAACACGGCAAAATCGGGGTACTTCAGACAATAGTTCTAGGAACTATGAAAAGGTTCCTCCGGTGCGAAAGCCCCTATTCCAGGCACAGACACAACATTTATTTCATAATGTTGAATCTTATTTTACTATATTATATATATATATATATATATATATATATATATATATACTTTTATATCTATCTTTTAAAATTATAAAAGATATCTTTAAAATATATATAAAATTCGTCGCTTCATAACATTACGGTTGAACCACTGTAGTCACACTACAGTATTTTAATGATGTCTTTACTATTTTTCTGGACCTTGAATGTGGTAATTACGTTGCTTTCTATGGGGGATAAAAAATCAAAAATATCTTAATTTGTGTTCTGAAGATAAACATTACGGGTTTGGAACAACATTAGGGTGAGTAATTAATGACAAATTTCATTTTTGGGTGAACTAACCCTTTAATAAAGTAATCAAATATAAAATAAAACTGCATAGTCTTCACTGTATAAATTAAACATAATCCTTATTAAAGTTACAAAAGTTATTCAGTCAAGAGCAGTGAGTGATTTTTCTTAGTCTTTGTTTGATTAACATTAAAAACAGCAGCAGGAATATTAGGCTGCTGTCACTTTAAGAGCTAATCTATTGGAATTGGAATCTAAATCGCTGTTACAACGCGTTTGCATTTGCAGCGCTAGCTTGTTAACTTGTTAACAGTCTCTCGCGCGCTCCTTTTTCAACGCGTTCTTCAAACAGCTGTGGTAAGTCGGATCAGTCTACAAACACGGTGAGTCATGTCATCCTCTCCCAGCATTGCTACCTGTTGCATTTGCCACATGTTCACCATAGCTCTCTCTGTCAGCGACGAGGGATTTACATGTCATAAATGTAGGGAAATAGTCAGGCTGACAGAGAGAATCTCAGAATTAGAGACACGCATCCAAACTTTAATCGAGGATAGTAAGAATGCAAGGGCTTCAGATACTGTTTTGGATGCGACTAGCTTAGTGAACTCTGTACATTGTTCGGTTCCGGCTGTAGAGCCCGCGCAGCAGGGCACTTGGGTAACTGTGAGGCGGCATAGCCGCGGAAAACACCACTCTTCCGTTCCAATAAGAACATCAAACAGGTTCTCCCCACTCAGTGACGCACCCACTGAGAATCCTGTTGAAAGTGCCCTAGTTATTGGCGATTCTATTACACGGAACGTGAAAATAGAGACACCAGCCACCTTAGTCACATGTTTGCCGGGAGCCAGAGCACCTGACATCAAAGCAAATTTAAAAGTGCTGGCTAATGCTAATCGTAAATACTCTAAGATTATTATTCACGTCGGCACTAATGATGTTCGACTTCGCCAGTCGGAGATCACTAAAATTAACATTAAAGAGGTGTGTGAACTCGCAAGTACAATGTCAGGAGAAGTAATTTGCTCTGGCCCCCTTCCTGTTCGTCGGAGTGATGAGATAGTTAGCAGATTATCATCACTCAATGGCTGGCTGTCTAAGTGGTGTCCGCAAAATAATATAGGTTTCATAGACAATTGGAAAAGTTTTTGGGGCAGACCTGACCTGTTGAAAAGAGATGGTATTCATCCCTCCCGGGATGGTGCTGCTCTTCTCTCTAGTAATATGGCACATAGTCTTAGAGCTGAAACATGACAAACTGGGGCCCAGGTCAGGAAGCAGACATACTGGCTAAACCGACCGTCTGCTAGCTGCCTCACGTTACAGAAGTCAGATAATTCAGATAACTCCCAACACATAGAAACTCTTACACCTAGATATTTTCAAATAGAGACTGTGTCTGTACCCCGAATTAGTAAAAACAAAAAACTTCCAAACCCATTTAATGGTAAAAATTTAATTGATGTTCAACAAATAAAAAATAGAGATAATAATGCTAAACAAATGATAAAACTCGGGTTGTTAAATATTAGATCCCTTTCTTCAAAATCACTTATTGTTAATGATATTATCAAAGATAATAATCTAGATGTGCTGTGTTTGACAGAAACTTGGCTAAAACCGGATGATTACATTACTTTAAATGAGTCTAGTCCTCAAGGTTATGATTATCGACACAATGCCCGTGAGAAAGGCAAAGGGGGTGGTGTTGCTGTAATCTATAGTAATACTTACAGTATTAGTTAGAAGTCTTTCAAATATAATTCCTTCGAAGTGATGGTACTTTACGTAACATTATGTAAGTTGACATTTGTGCTGGCTACTGTATACAGGCCACCAGGACACCATACAGACTTTATCAAAGAATTTGCTGACTTTCTATCGGAGTTAGTACTAGCTGCAGATAAAGTCCTTGTTGTTGGTGATTTTAATATCCATGTAGATAATAAAAAAGACGCATTAGGATTGGCATTTGCAGATATTCTAAACTCTATTGGTGTTAGACAACACGTGTCAGGACCCACTCATTGTCGTAATCATACTTTAGATCTAATATTGTCACATGGAATTGATATTGATGCTGTTGAAATTCTGCAGCAGAGCGATGACATCTCTGATCATTATCTAGTCTCGTGCATACTACATTTAGTCAAGGCGGCTAAACTGCCTCCATGCCATAAATATGGTAGAACCATCACTTCTACCACTAAAGATCGCTTTATAAATAATCTTCCTGATCAGTTTCATCGCCTTAGCATACCAGAAAGCTTAGAAGACCTCGATGTTGCAACAGAAACTATTGCCTCTGTCTTTTCCAGCACATTAGACTCAGTTGCTCCTTTGCGCTTAAAAAAGATTAAGGAAATTAATCCAATGCCATGGTACAATGAGCACACTCGGGCCCTAAAGTTAGCAGCCAGGAAAATGGAGCGCAGCTGGAAGAAAACAAAACTAGAAGTATTTCGCATTTCGTGGAGAGAGAGAATGATTGAGTACAGAAAGGCCCTAAAATCTGCTAGATCTGCCTATTTTTCAAAACTTTTAGAAGAAAATAAACACAACCCTAGGTATTTATTTGATACAGTGGCTAAATTAACAAGAAATAAAGCTTCAACTTCTGATGTTTCCAAAGAGCACAGCAGTAATGACTTTATGAACTTCTTTACTTGCAAGATTGATAATATTAGAGAAAAAATTATAACCATGCAACCGTCTACTACAGTATCGCGTCAGATAGTGCATTGTAGTGTCCCTGAGGAAAAATTCAATTCATTTACTGCTTTAGGAGAGGAAGAATTGTCTAAACTTGTTAAATCATCAAAATCAACAACATGTATGTTAGACCCTATACCGACTAAGCTATTGAAAGAAATGCTTCCAGAGGTTATAGATCCTCTTCTTAATATCGTCAATTCATCTTTATCACTAGGACACGTACCAAAAACTTTTAAGCTGGCTATTATTAAACCTCTTATTAAAAAACCACAACTTGATCCTAGAGAATTAGTCAATTACAGGCCGATCTCAAATCTCACTTTTCTGTCAAAAATACTAGAAAAGGCAGTATCATCACAACTATGTTCCTTTTTAGAAAGAAATAGTATCTGTGAGGATTTCCAGTCAGGATTTAGACCGTACCATAGTACTGAGACTGCTCTCATTAGAGTTACTAATGATTTGCTCTTATCATCAGATCGTGGTTGTATCTCTCTATTAGTGTTACTGGATCTTAGTGCTGCATTTGACACTATTGATCACAATATTCTTTTAAATAGACTCGAAAATTATGTTGGCATTAGTGGAATTGCATTGTCATGGTTCAAATCATACTTATCTGACCGTTATCAGTTTGTAGTAGTAAACAAAGAGATGTCATATCGATCACAAGTTCAATATGGAGTACCGCAAGGCTCAGTACTAGGACCGTTGCTTTTCACTCTGTACATGCTACCCTTGGGAGATATCATTAGGAAGCATGGCGTTAGTTTTCACTGTTACGCTGATGATACTCAGCTCTATATTTCTTCGCGCCCTGACGAAACTTACCAATTCACAAAATTAACGGAATGCATAGCTGATATAAAAAATTGGATGACCAGTAATTTCCTACTACTAAATTCAGAAAAAACAGAGATTCTAATTTTTGGGCCAAAAACTTCATGTAATAACCTAGAATACTGTCTAACACTTGATGGCTGCTCTGTTAAGTCTTCGTCGTCAGTTAGGAACCTGGGTGTGCTCTTTAATACCAATCTTTCATTTGAAGGCCATGTTACTAGCATCTGTAAAACCGCATTCTTCCATCTTAAAAATATATCTAAACTACGACATATGCTCTCAATGAAAAATGCAGAACAGTTAGTTCATGCGTTCATGACCTCAAGGCTAGATTACTGTAACGCTTTACTGGGTGGTTGTTCTGCTCGCCTGATAAATAAACTACAGCTCGTACAAAATGCAGCAGCTAGAGTTCTTACTAGAACTAGGAAGTATGATCATATTAGCCCGGTTCTGTCAACACTGCATTGGCTTCCTGTTAAACATCGTATAGATTTTAAAATCTTGCTAATTACTTACAAAGCACTAAATGGTTTAGCTCCCCAGTACCTGAGCGAGCTCTTAATTCATTATAGTCCTTCACGTCTATTGCGATCTCAGAATTCAGGCCAGCTGATAATACCTAGAATATCAAAATCAACCGCAGGCGGTAGATCCTTCTCCTATTTGGCACCTAAACTCTGGAACAATCTTCCTAGCATTGTTCGGGAAGCAGACACACTCTGTCAGTTTAAATCTAGACTAAAAACGCATTTCTTTAACCTGGCATACACATAACACATTACCAATTTATATTTTCAAATCCGTTAAAGGATTATTAGGCTGCATAAATTAGGTCAGCCGGAACCAAGAACACTTCCTATAACACATGATGTACTCGTTACATCAGAAGAAGAATGGCATCTACGCTAACATTAGTCTTTCTGGTTATCCCGAGGTTCACCGTAGTCAACCGGATCCGGGCCGTATCCAGGTGAGACCGAGGACCTGCGCCTTGACACGACCACAACGCAGCCCTGAAGTATCAGCAGAGATTGAGTCAACTAGATCATCCACTGTGAGGGCCTCATCGACACGACAGCCACGACACAGTTCCTCAACAACCGTCCATACCGGCGTGATGAATACGATCCTCAATTGGATGGAACTGGAATAAATACTTTGAATGCTGCGATCCTATTGGACTTACGATGGCAACCTGAATCGTAACAAAGCACTGTTGGCCAGAGGAGAACTGGCCCCCCGACTAAGCCTGGTTTCTCCCAAGGTTTTTTTCTCCATTTAAACACCTATTTGCCACTTGTCTGCCACCTGATGTCACCTGATGGAGTTTGGGTTCCTTGCCGCTGTCGCCTTTGGCTTGCTTAGTTGGGGACACTTGACATTTGACTTGACATTTGATATTCAACAGTGCTTTGATCTACCTGCATTGACACTATTCTTTAAGAGCTGCTGTGCAGCCAAATAATGTACCAGTTATCAATGTAAAGCTGCTTTGACACAATCTACATTGTAAAAAGCGCTATATAAATAAAGGTGACTTGACTTGACTTGACTAATGCACGGATCCAATATACTGCTGATACACGTGCGTTTTCTTTCTCAACTGTTTATGTTCACTTAAAACATACTCGCTAATACGGGTATTTTGACATAATTTGAATATGCCTGTTCAAGCGCAAGACGGAACAGATCAATTCAGTATTTGAGCGCTGTCTGAGACGCGGATTTCTTGGCGCGTGCTTTGGACGTTTGCACACAGAAAACTTCCCTTTCACGTTAAATTGGCAAGGCTTAAACTTTCGTGACGATGTAGCACTGACCCGTCAACTGTCCTGAGCGTCATTCACGTTCATGTTCTCACAACACTGAATTGTTAAAATTCATAAAAATGTTACCGGCCAACTGGTGATTGACACTGTTTCATATACTCGCCAACACCGAATCGTGCTCGCATTTGGGTCTTGGCGAGTGTTAATTTTAGGCCCTGGATAGATGCAATGCTGTCTTTGAATTCTAAGGAGGCTGCATACTAGGTTTTGGAACAAGGCTTACGTCCATCTCATTCTTCTGCCTTTTTCTTCGCTGATTGTTGTTCTAGATAGACTTAAATATTCCACTATCAGAGGAATCAAGCCTGAATCAGAGCGGCAAGTAAGAATGCATGTACTTCATCTTGTAGACAGTTTGCCTGACAGAGGGTTGAAGAGTTTTTAATCAAATTCTAGGTTTGCTTTACATACTTGGCATTTGACTAAAATACCAATATTAATAAGCACTTTGCTATCCTACACTACATACATCTGAATTCTCTGTAAAAATCATCTGTAAATAATTTCCACCAACCCACCATTGTAAATTGTGAGTGCATTTATGTATGTGTGTGCTTCTCTTCTCAGCTCAACTGGACGTGTCTCTGCTTCCCTGTTTTAGGCCCCTCTGCTGCTAATATGTGCCAGAGATGTGCTGCCAAGAGCTCCAGCTAAAAACAGCCTATTTCCTCACACAGTGCTGTGTACTAGGCTCTCGCTTATCTGCCTCCGTACACCTCACTTTTACGACCAATCATCTTGCGAACGTACACAGTGACAGCACACAGACTAACAACATATGTTAGCTATAGTTAAATGAAACTACCCCAAACAAAGATGCATTTTGTTGTATGTGTGAGAAAGAGTTTGATGGCAGCTTGTTGACCTCTTCCACTCAACTGTGTCATTTCGTTGTGTAACTCCCACTCTGTGTGCAGAGGGGCAATGTCCTTAACCTATCAGTGTGATCTACGACAGGGATGGTGACAGGATTACAGGAGCTGTTTTTTAACAGACCCTCGCAACATTCCACACATAGCTTTCCCTAAAATAGTAAGCATCCCTAATGTATAGAACAATTATGTACTCATAATCATTATATACATCACTCTTTTAGTGTTGAACAGTAGTGTTATTATTAAGTAAAACTGTAAAAAATAAAACAACTAATAACAAACTAAATAAATAAACTAATAACTAATGACAAAACCACATAGAATTAACTTAAAATAAAATGAAAATGAAAACTTTAAAAAATATAAAAATAAAAGCTAATTCAAAATATTAACAAAAACTATATATAAAAAAGGATATAAAAAATACTAAAGTAACTTTATACTATACTAGGAGTTTTCAAACTGGGGTCTGGTTTCTCTGAGAGAAAACAATGCTAAAAAAGTAAGTAAATCAATATATATATATATATATATATTCTTTTATGCCAAAATCATTAGGATATTAGGTAAAGATCATGTTCCATGAAGATATTTTGTAAATTTCCTACCGTAAATATATCAAAAATGTATTTTTGTGAGTGGATATGCATTGCTAAGGATTTCATTTGGACAAATTTAAAGATGATTTTCTCAATATTTTGATTTTTTTTGCACCCTCAGATTCCAGATTTTCAAATAGTTGTATCTTGACCAAATATTGTCCTAACAAAACCATACATCAATGGAAAGCTTATTTATTCAGCATGTATAAATCTCAATTTCAAAGACTGGTTTTGTCGTCCAGGGTCACATATTATACATTTAGCTGTATTCTAGTAAGTAGAAGAAATATGCTGTTAATTAACTAAATTAAAGTAAATAATTTATATATAATATTTTAATCACTCTTTGTCTGATTTTAATTCAAACGTTTTCTTTAGAACAATAGCTAAATTAGGGGTTCTTGGCATAAAAAAGTCTGTAAACCCCAGTACTGTACTAATACACTACAATATATGTTATATTTTTTGTTATTCTTTCAGAACTAAAGTAACATACTAAGAGAAAAACAGGATCATTCTGTGGGTCTATCTGACAGAGAGAAAGGGAGGATTTTGCCTTTCATTCCACCAAAGCATTTGGTGCACCACCGTGTTTTGATATTTTTCATCCTTTAGCATTTTTTTCCAAGCTCTGAGTCAATATTTTAGTCTGTTCCAAACATGAAAAGCACTTGGGGTTAACGTCAGTATCAAAAAATGATTCCATGTAGGGCTATTTAAGTAACATGATTGAATAATTTACAATACTGTGGTTAAATAGGTCTTTGGCTTGTATGAAGTAATTAATGCCATTATGAGAAACACATGGCTGGAATGATCAGAGCTTAGTACGCCACAACTACTTTTTTTTTTTTTTTTTCATTTCAACATTTTACACCTGTTTCTGACAAGAAAGTGTCACAGTTTTGACCTTAAATTAAAGGTGGACTCAGTATTATTTCAAAAACACTGTTTGGAAGTTAGTTGGGCCGACACCAACAACAAACGTGTAACCAATCAGCATTAGGGGGCGTATGACGGTCGAGGAGAGAGAACCAGCAAGAGGGAGATTTGAAAATAAGGAGAAGAAAAAAAAAAACTGCAAAATGAGAGATGGGACACAATACAAAAGAGTTTTTAAAAGAATATCACTGCAATGAAGGTTTATGACTGGTCAAGCGCTTTAGGACCACGTTTATATTAGAAAAGCTTTCCAGCGCTGGAGAGAGCTAAGCAGGAAGGCCTGAAAACAGACGCAGAGGCTGCTTTGATTCCTTATCATGTAAGTAACACTGGGTTTTGATTGTCTGGAGCTGCTGTTCTGTTGGCGATTAACAACAAACTCTTGTTTGTATTTACTCTTGTGTACTGTACGTTCATTTTTTGTGCTTCCTTGTTGTTCGTTCATCAGCTGCGCTTTATTTTTCGTGAAGCATTTTGTTGCGGGTCAGCTGTGATAAACAGACATCCACTCGCATTGCTTGTGTAACAGTGGCCAGATAGTGAGAGTTTTGCAGTTAAACTACTGCACACTGATGATCGCTAGAGAATGCGGTGTTTAGCGTCATTGGTAGTGCATTCGCCTCGCATGTCAGCAGCGATTGGGACGGGGTTTCGATACTTACTCGGAGCAGGGTGGCTAGTATTGGAGTGTGAGTTTTGGAGGCGGAGCAATGAAGAGAGGGGTGGGTTTGTTTGGGTTGATTTCAAATATCAACAGTGTTCAACAACGAATTTGAGAAATCGCATACAGCACCTTTAACTTAGAGGGTAGTCAAATGAAACACTGTGTCTTACTAGTAACACATAAAAAGTGACCCTGATCTGAAGTGCTAGCATAAAAAGGTAAATAATAACAAACTCAGCATCTGGGGTTACCTGATCTAAACTCTTCAGTCTCATTTAACAACAATGAGCAGGAACACAGCTGGATAATATCATCCCAACTGAATACCACAGGCAATATTAATAAAATTACACTGATTTATGTTTTTGAACAAACTCTAGAATAAAAAATGAGAGCTAATAAAAGCTGAACATGACTCCTTTTATGTCAAGACATGGATATATCCAAGATACACATGTGCAAAAAATATAAATAGCTCAAATCCAGAATGGCTTTGATCCTTAGTCAACATACTGATACTCATCAGCCTACACTACAGATTCTGGAACAGTGTTCAGAATGGGAATCCCTTCAAATGTGTGCCATAGAACGGTAGCAGGTCAATGGCACTGAAGACAAAATCCAGAGGCCGGTCTAAGGGTGAATGCAAATGGGCGGAAATGGGGGCTAAGAGCGAGCATGCGCTTCCTCTGAAGAGTCAACAGAGGTCGTCGGCCTGGCGACAACAGGGCAATGCAGGGAGGAGGGGTGGAGTGAATCTTGGCATTCAGCTGGAGGATTGTATATGTATTTTCCTGTGAGGCCCTAGAGACACCCTCACAGCGGACAGGGGGAATTCCAGTCCCTTTCGGGCTATTGTACCCAAAATACTGCTGACCATCCAGCAGTCCCCCCAATGCTTGAAAGAATGGAAAAGACAGATGCGCTTCTGCTGACGAACGGGATATATTTACGGGCTGGGAGTCAATATGTTATTGTTAATATATTGCTGTTAACAGAACTGGCAAGCCCTTCCGACGATCAAAAATGAACATGTTTGCTTTCTTATTTTGACAATATGATAAATTACACAGTGCATAACTCTCTCAATACTAATTAGCTTGAGGCAGGGAATGGGAACGAAGGTCAGATGAGTTCAAGGGTGTTCTGATGTGAATATGCAGGGACTTTGGATATTTTCTCACCTGTATGTGAGTAGATGAACCATAGAGCTCCAGTCAGAAGGGCTCCGATCACAAAGGCAGCAAAAGCGATGCCCACCACAGTTGGGGTGTCCAACACATATATGATGCCTGCGAGAAAGAAATCAAAATATAGATTAAAGTATGTCTAAGCATGTAACAGCTCAGATTTTACACTCTGTGGTCAGGGTTTCAGTACAGTTTGGTAAATATTTGGTACATTGCAATTAGGAGTGCATCGATCAGGAAAATGTAAGGAATGTGATGAAACCAATCCAGTTACCGATATTTATTTTTCAAAGAAACGTTTTCACTCCACTTTTACATGCATTTAGCCATATGCTGCAGAAACATGGACAACATTGTAAAATTATTATTATTATTTTTTCAAATGTCAACATTTAATCAAATATACATGTAAACAGTTCTTTTTTCCCCAAGTACCTGAGTTATGTTAAAAACGAATGTGGGATAGCCAGTACGTTATCCATTCATTCATTTAACTGAACTGATTTCATCTAAATAATGACTGTTTACTATTGTCTTTTTAAGAGCTGCTTTACAGCAGAATTGAATTGTGTTTGCAGCATTGAATCAAATAATCACTGTAAAGCTGCTTTGAAACAATCTGTATTGTATAAAGTGCTATATAAATAAATGTGACTTGACTTGATTTATCTCCAAAACTACCCGAGTAAAAAAAACATGAATAACTAAACCTCTTGGGGTTTTATATGTTAATTAACACAAACTACTAATTCAGTATTTGCAAGATGACCTAACAGTGCTGTTAATGTCTTTGTGTGTAAAGTATGACCCTCTGCATATACTGTATATTGGACATGTTTTATAAACAGCCCACTTACGATGAACTTTGATTCCCTTTCGAAGTGGAACTCAACACTGCGTCTTGGATCGATGCAATGTGGACAGGCATCAGTGTGACCGGTGTCTGAAGCATGTGTATACACACAAAAATTTAAATGGCTGACAACAGTCCATGACGCCACTAGCGGAGCACCCGCGCGTATAAGAGGGTGCCTGCAACAGATGTCATCAACTCTTTGTGTCTTCAGGAGACGCAGTCGAGACACTACATCTTGTTGCCATGCCTCGGGCTTGCCTGCATTTCTCCTTCAGACAAAAAAGTTGATGACGTCTATTGCAGGCACCCTCTTATATGTGTGGGCACTCCGCGTAGTGACATCATAGACTGTCGTCGGTCAATGAAATTGTTGTGTGTATACACGTGCTTCAGACACTAGTCGCACTGATGGCGTTCCCCATAGCGTCTCGTTCCCCTTCTCAGGAAACCATGCTATATTCGTACCCTGAGAAATTCATCTTGTGGCCATGTGGTGGTTATCAGTACATTTTAAAAGCTGAGGTAAAAGCTGACTTTGGTAGTTCAAGTAGCTTGGTATATTAAAGGGATAGTTCACCCAAAAATGAAAATTCTATCATTTACTCACCCTCAAGTTGTTCCAAACCTGTATGAAAATCTTTGTTCTGCTGAACACAGAAGAAGATATTTTGAAGAATGTTTGTAACCAGACAGTTGTAGGGCCCCATTGACGCCCACAGTATGGGAAAAAAATACTATGGAAGTCAGTGGTTCCCCACAACTGCTTCATTACTGACAATCTTCAAAATATCTTATGTGTTCAGCAGAACAAAGAAATTTATACAGGTTTGAGGGTGAGTAAATGATTACAGAATTTTCATTTTTGGGTGAACTATCCCTTTAACATTATATCACCTGATGAAACACTATTATAACTTTAAGTATACAAGCACAAATATCTTGTAATACCTGAAAACATTGACACTGTATTTATTACAGTGCATTTCTGGGAACCACAGCTGCTGTTTTTTTTTTTTAACCATAAATTTAGCTGTATATTTTTACAGCATGGTGAGCCATATGGTTCTTTTATTTATTTTTTATTTTTTACAGAAAACATTTCACTTCTAATGTCTGTATTTTAACTCAGGATAGTGTTGATGCGGTTCATGATGTTTACATGCTGTGTGGTGCTTGGTGACCACGTATAAAGCAAGAGCACATGCTTGGTATGGGATTTGCAGAGCAAGCCATCCGAGAGCAAGCCAAGCATCCAAGAGTCTCCTGACGCTCTAATTAGCTCTAATGATCACTGATCACACAGCACAATAGACCCTGTGTGGCCGCCAGCTTCATAGCCCGTCTGGTCAAGCGCCAAAATCCCAAGCACAATAGAGGCTATTCTCAGAGAGAGCACCTTCAGATTTTCATCCCCTCTGACAGACTGATGACAGACTATCACTGGAGCGCTCTGTTAAAACAAGAGCGAGTGCTATGTAAGAGCTTTTACCTCAGGCTTTATCCTTTACCCCGAATCACCACCAGAACCACCCCCTATATCATATCTGTGCAGGGCAGCTCAAAAATATAAAGCTTGTCATCAACACTCCTGTCTATGTACATGTTTTGAGGCCTGAGCAAAGGGAAGAGAGACAGTAAACACAAAATAAAACACTCACCAAAGCTGCATTTATGTGTAAAATATATAATATATTCATTTATTTCAGGATTCTTTGATGAATAGAAAGTTTAAAAAGAACTTTGAAATAAAAACGTTTCTAATGTCTTTATTGTCACATTCAAGCAAAATCAATTAAATGCATTCTTACTGAATATAGTATTAATCTGAATATGAAGTATTAATTTCTTTTAAAAAAGCAATATTAACTTTTTAATGGTTATTATTAACATTATTATAACCATTATTATTAACTTATTAACATTTATCTTTGATAAATGTCTTTTTTTTTGGTCCATGCAATGAATTTAATGAGGTCCAATGTTGTTTGGACTCCACTGATGATCAAAATATCATCTTTTGTGTTCAGCACAATACAGAAAGTCATGTACGTAAATGATGACAGAATTTTCATTTTAGGGTGAACTATAGAAAATGAATAATAATATAAAATCTCACAATGTACTGTATTTTTGGCTTACAAGAGGAAGCGAAACAGAACAGAGAACAAAAGCTTGTATGTTTAGAGGATTCCTGGGAGAAGCTATGTCAGCTCGAAGCAAGGGATGTGGTTTGCTCTGCCGTTGCCATAGGTTTGTCTGAGCTACTCCACCCACAAACCCTGTAAAGTATCTCGGAGGGAAGTAAATGAACTAGCCCTAATGACTTGGACAACATTCTAAGTAGTCACCACCGCCCAAGATCTCCTCCTGGGTGTCAGAAAATATTTGTGCTGTTCTTTACTTTGCTTTTTTTAGGGCTAACTGGGTTTCTCAAAGGAAGTATGAACAGAAGAACAATACTCTTGTGTGTATTTTTTGGACAAGCATGGGACAAACTTTAACAAGATGACGTGTTTGCCTGATTCAGCAGTATAGAGCACAGCAAAAAGTAAAAATCACATTCATTTAATTCATAAAGAAATAATTTAAACAAAAACATAAATCTTTGAAGACAGACCTACCATAAGTACCCAGTTCCTCTACACTCTCAGTCAACTTATACATTTGAATATTACAGACATTGCATTTTAGACAATGTCTAACTCAGTAGATTTAATTTGTATCATGGTTTTGATTTTATTACTTCATTCACAATGCTTCAAGGGATGAGCCTCATATAAGAGGTTAAGTACACAAAACTCTAAACAAGTTTTCATCATAAATCAAATTTTGTAGTGTTGTGATTTATCTTGGACCTGATTGGTTTCGGTAAATACCTAAATTTCTTAGTTGACATTTATTTTATTCGTAAGGATTTGGAATACACTACATAATTTTTAAACAGATTTTTGTCCCTGATTTGCAGTCTGGAGGAGTACAACGCTAGTTGCTTAGAAAGTCAGAACCACACGGCAGAAAGTTAGAACCAGTCTGCAGATTTTTGGGCAGACTGAGTTGACAGATTTCGCTGAAAATCGCATGGTTTATAATGGGCAGAGAATACAATTTTTAGCTTCAGATTATGAATCTGTCCAGTTGGAGGATATCATACATGTTTGATATGTTGAGAAACATTCAACAAGTTCAACATTCACCATTTACAAATATTCAATTTGACGTTGTACTTCTACTTTAGACCAAAAGTGTAGGGAATTATTGATGTTTTCTGATCATAAATCTTTTTTCGGATGGCAATGTTTTGTTCTGCCATGTTTTTCTCAAAGCATGGCACTCCCATAAACTGCCCTCTTTGATTTGTAGATTAAGCCAAATATTTTGGGATCCTGTCCAGAGCGGCGCTTTGAGCCTTTTTGAAAGCTGCTTTTCTGCCATGTCTGTACAAGAGTCATCTTTGTGTTCAAAATGAGACACAAAGCCTGTTTCCATTACTTTTATGGCATATCTGAGTTTACTTAAATCACACCAGATAGAATAAGCCTGACATTGGCAACACACACAAGCTTGTTCATCAAGAGTAAGCCCACACTGGATTCACACTGAATTCACATACAATCTGGATTCACTCCAGATTTCCCAGATATGTGGCATCTGCTTGCTGTGGAACAGATCTTTGATTTTGTTTCCACTCAAAAACAACTAAACCTACATAAAACTTGACTTGGGCCAATAAAATCCCAGCTTGCATCCTTTAGGAGTGGCAATCATTTACCTAATCAAGTGTGACTAATAGATGCATGCTCCATTTGCTACAAGCAGCACAGCAACATTGTGTTATTAAACTGGAATGATTTTCATTAGAGCTGCGAGTCAGTAAAGTTGATTCACTCCAACCGCAATAGGTGAAATAGTGCCAAGAGGATGCAGGGAACAGAACAAATCAGTCATGGTCAAATTAAGTTTCTTTGTGAAAAGTTTAGACACCACCCTGCTGTCCTCTTGTATGCCACATAGCCCATCTATGGCAAATGAACTCAGGTATATCAGGTATATAGTGCATAAAGGCCCCTTTCTTTATCACGATCAAGTTTTTTCCTCATCCTCCTTCTCTCCTTTTTCCCGCTCTCTGAATCTCCCTCTCTCTCTTAAAGAATGTTTAAGTGAAAACAAATGCTATCCAGAATTGGAAAGCTGGTCTTTTTCCTCTCTTCTGATGCATCTATGAGTTCCTTGTCCCACATCTCTAATGAACCACAGACACTTTAAAACCAAACCACACTGAATGCACAATAAACACACACATGCAAATGCACACATACTGTACTTAACACTGCCACATACTAAAAGACTCCAGATAGGTGTAATACACCTCAAAGTGAGACAAGACAGGAACTATGCGACCTGTGATCTGACTGACATTCGTATACAAACTCAGACGCACACATTTTCCCATGATGCTCCATATACACCACTCACAGCAAGATGTACTTCAGAATATCTAAGCCTTAAATGCTCAGATATTAAATTCATCAAAACAAATTGAGGTTTGCAAAACAAAACAAAAAAAAAATATTAATTTTCAAAAAATTGCACCTTTAAAATATATGTCTGAATGTTGGATGTTGTATTGACTTCCTCCTGATCCCTACCTTGATGTTTTGGAAATATGTCCTCAGGGACCTTAACAGTGACAGGTGTGTTGTCGGAGATGACCACCATTGGCTTGGTGAAGGTCTTGGTGTTCATCATCATGAGTAGGATGTTGTCCAAACTGAGGGAAGTGCAGGCTTCATCCGGTAACATACACTATAAAGAAAGAAGCAGAAATGTTAGAATAAGATCCAGCTGTAATCTTTGGCATATGGGCACCACAATCCTCAAAGAACAGCATGAACCTCACTCATAAGATAAAAGAGCTTATTATAATAAACAGGCTTACAATTGCACTTCCTTTATTATGAGGAGAGGCCAGATTTTTTAAACTGTTGCAGTTCGGCAAAGAGAGAAAACACAGGCATTCTGAATGTATAAAAGGGATGTTATTCATTATACATTATATATCAATATTCATTTATTTCCCTTTCAAAAGGTACCTTAAAGCAGTGGTTCCTAAACGTTTTAGAATGGTGTATCTGTGTTTAACATCCTTCTGTGTACCCCCTCACTTCCACTTAGACTGCAGTCACACCTTCTCTATTAAGGGACAATATTTGCCCCCTTAAATTGATTTTCAGGTGAATTTTTTACCTTTATAAAGGCAAAGTTTTATTAACCCTATTAAATGCATGCGTGATGTTTAATGTCAAATTCTTAAAATTCAATTAATGTAATTATTAATATAATACATAAAGCAATAAATTAAACTAAATCAGTAATTTCAATCAAATGAAATCAGTATCAACAAAAGCTATTGCACTGCAGTGGTACAAGCTACATCTAGATGTATTTATTTTAAACATTGTTTAATGCTGCTCAGAGGTTTGAAAAACAATGGCATAAATAATGTTATGAGATAATGTTTTAAATAAAAAAGTTAAATAGAGAAATATGAAATGATGGTAACAACGAAGTGATACTTTTAAATATTCAACTAAAACCGCCAAAAAAGTGGCTGCAAGTCATGTCTTACTGAGTGAGTCATCGAGTCATTCATTCATTCAATAACGAAACAAATGGCTCTATTTATGAATGGGTCATTGAATCATTGACTCTACCGATTTATTCAAAGCTGCAGATTCGTACACTAAAAAACACCACTGTGTGTTGCTTGGAGATACAATAGTTCTGCTGTGGCGTTCGTTGGAACTATTTCATTGTAAAATAGAGCAAACAATACTGTATATATCATGTTGTGTTTTAAATGTACGTCACTTAATATTATCTTTTTGTTTGTTGAACTGTTGTATAAAATCAATGACGCATTTGCAATCATGTGGATATTTGGGAAAAAATGCAATCTTGCGCATATAATATATTATCAAAATTAAAAACAAGAGCTCACACAGGGTACGTTTCTGTATCAAAGAGAGTTTGGGTCTTAAATCGATCTCTATGCACAATCGGTGTCCATATTTATTCTTCATTCTAGTAAGTGCTAAAACCCCACTTTTACAAAAGTATGGTTGAGAACGGCGGTAATGTAGCACGATTTGCTAAGGCAGCATACTCTGCACACAAACTATCATTTGCACGCTGTTTGTGTGGATGCAGTCAGTTTTGAGCACAAAAGATAAGGTAATTTGATTGGATATCATG
Source organism: Mylopharyngodon piceus (assembly GCA_039654765.1). Classification (NCBI taxonomy): domain Eukaryota; kingdom Metazoa; phylum Chordata; class Actinopteri; order Cypriniformes; family Xenocyprididae; genus Mylopharyngodon; species Mylopharyngodon piceus. The sequence goes on along the minus strand of CM077460.1, from coordinate 8,587,974 downwards.
TATTTGACCTTTTACGACACTACCATTTTACCTGTTTTTACACTAGTGGTGGCATTTTGCTTTTTACAGATACATGCAGTTTAATGTTATTTTAAGGTGGTAGAATTAAACGGCATAACTCGGCATTTTGTTTGGACACCCCCTCTGTAACCTCACATACCCCCAGGGGTACACGTAACCCAGTTTGGGAACCAAACTGAACGGCAAAATGCGGCATTTGTTTGGGTACCCCCTCTGTCACCTCACATAGCCCAGTTTGGCTTAAAGGTTAAAGGTCTTAAACTGAAATGTACCATTTTTGAAATGGTACATTCAACTGGCCCGAAACACTCTCACAGTGACCCCATCTGACCATCCATATTGTTGAGCCCTGTGATGTTTAAAATTTTCACTTTGTTCTTCATAAGCATGGATTAGTGTATATTTCAAGCCATTAAAGCCATCCCATTTGTAGCAGACATTGTGCCTGAGCCAAACTGAACACACGCTCTTCGAAGCGAAAGCACATATAATTTCATACACAGTTTATACGGTTTGACGTGTCACATCTCTTATCCTCATCCAGATTATGACTGAACTGTAAACATATACGACTAAACAATGAGTCACTTTCAAGACCATGTTAGGTGAGACATAAACAACCTTAAAGTGCAATATGATGATTAGAGTGGCTGAAAATGCAGGAGATTAAAATTATTATAACTAGAAGCGAGAAAGGAAGGAAATTTGAAAAAGGACAGTGAAAGTTGGAAATTTCTTTTTCTTCAGTGGATGGTAACTGAAGTAACCTGAGATTTACGCATCCCGTACTCACAGAGAGTGGATTGATGCTAGCAGCTGGCGAAGAGCGACCCGTGCCAAGGCAATGAATTGAAAAGCAACTCTTAGGATGGACAGCAAAGTCAAACAGATTATATAAATGAATTAAAGAGTGTGTTCATGCTATCCATATTATAAAGCAACTACTCTGAAAATATGTGCTAGTGTCAATAAGTTATCTGCATTCCTGTGCTCTGACTTAATGACGTATCTGATATCCCTGTGCAGCCTAAAATCAAACAAACATACACAATGCAGCTAATTTTGATTTTTGTAAATGATAAAGCAGTTAAATGATTTTTAATCTAATTGATTGAAATCAGCTTAAATTGATTAGTACTGGAGTTAAATAGTTTTAAAGAATTGGAACTGTGTTATCACAGAGTCATCTATAGAGATCTTTATAAATAATACAAAGATATTAACAAAGAAACGAGAAATGTGTTTATGATGAAAGCAAAGATAATGGAGATGAAGGCTGTGTTCCAAAACCTAGTGAGCTGCCGCACTGCCTACTGCCAAAAAAAGGAAGCTTCCTTCTAAGGCAACATCATAACCGAAATGGAACTTCATGAGGAACTCATTTGGAAGGTTCTACATAGCAGTTCCTCCGGGATTTTGCTATCTTGAGCGTAAGAATTACTGCAAATTCAATCAAATGTATTTTGCAGTACGCATTTTTCCACAATTTTTCTGCACACGCACAAAAAAAAAACGTTAACCTGAGCATTTGTATAATGAACACACCTTCTGTACAGTGTGACGCCTTAAAATACTGCCTACAAAGGCAGCTCAATAGATCTTGGAACAGAGCTGATATATTAGATGATGGTTTCTACCTCTGGCAGGTTCATCTCCTTGTCATTTCTTCTGGAGCAGAGGGACATCTCACAGTGCAGGAAGAGCAATGATACGTTGAACTTTGATCTGTAGGTGAAACTGAAGCGTTTTTTGTCCATCTGGGCGTGAGGGATGGGGAAATCGCTTCGCTGAGGGTAATAGAGAACAGAGTCGTCCTTGGGACATATGTTCTCTATGACAACGTAGTCCGATGGCATGAGAGGATCGGAGTCTGGAGATATGAAGCAGGTCTGGATCATGAACCCAAGGTTAGGGTCGGCTTTTGTGGCTGAAATCTGCACAGAAAGGTCACATGTCTCTGTTAATAAAGGAAAAGTACTTTTTCTGTAAGACAAAATATGCATCTGCTGCAAACAATAAAAGAGAGAGACAGCAAGACTTTCTTTATCTTGAGTAATACAATATTTTGACAATTTTTCATAAATGCGATCAAATGTGATTCATATAGTATGAGATGGATCAGCAGAGTGATGCTTAGATGCTATATATTATGTCTAGTCCTCTGCCAGACATGCTCAGTCTATCTTTTTCGACCGGTCTGAGTGATTTTTTTTTTTCCACAAACTCTCTCAGGCATCGGTTCAAATCAGCAAATAAGGCACAGAGGCTGTCCATTTGTTTTAACACAGCACACTGTCTAAACATTGTCAGAGTGTTCACCATTCCAAGAATCACAAATTCTTACGTCAGATTTCTGTGCCTCGAATAAATCTTTGAGGATCATTCAGTTGTAATAGTTTGGCCATCTGATGCTGTAAAAGCACGCATAACAGACGAGAGCTGCCACAAAAAACATCACATCCCATTTCCTCAATATAACTGTGCCAAGGGGGTGTCAAACTCAGGAGAGTGGCCAAATCATTTCAGGTAGGCAGACTATGATCCTCAAACAATAATGTGAAAGATGCATAAATAATAGTGACTTTTAGTGACAGGAACCACAAAAATGACTTGCTAGATTTCTGAAGGCATAAAGTAGCTTTGTCTGAAAACAGTCCATAATTGAAGTCATATTCCACTGAAAATCTGTCTCTCTGCATCTCATATCACTTCTATATATATTGAAATTCATATTCGAATTGAGCAACACCTTTGGTTACAAGATAAAGAAAAAACAACAGCATCACTGATGTCAAGCCTAGTACGAAGCATTTACATATGCAAATGCATAATTGAGATAAGCTATTGTATGGGTGCAGATTTGGATTTAAAGTCAGTGATCACTGTCTAAAATGTTGGAAAAGCTGGAATCTATGTTTTGAACAACATGAGTAAGTGATGTCAGGATTTTTATTATTGGGTGAACCTTCTGACATTGTAATGCTACAAAATCTATTGTCAAAGAGTATTTTGTCTAAATTTCCAGATTAAACAAACAAAACAAAAAAAAACCTGAGAAACAAGGATAGAATTACTTGAGAAGCAATACTGTATATAATCCTACTCACACAGTTTTCTATTAAATTATATATTTGTCCCAAGTCATTGGAAATGTACATACTCACTTCACCCTAGGCTGATATATTGCGTATAGACATTTTTTAGTAACAAGTTTGTCTTTTTGTGGTTTGACAGCTTAACTAAAGTTTATGCTACATATGATATGATATACATTGCCCTTTCTGTTTTATCATACACCAAACTTTAAACTCATCCATGCCACTTTGTTCATTCTTAATAAATAACTGTAGAGTGATTAGATTAACTGTTATTGTTCTGCCACCTTGAATTCAAGCTAGCATGCAGCATGGCACTTTTTGTTCCATGTGTGACTGGCTATATTAAAGGGTTAGTTCACCCAAAAATGAAAATTATATAATTTATTACTCACCCTCATGTGGTTCCACACCTGTAAGACCTTCGTTCATCTTCGGAACACAAATTAAGATTTTTTTGATAAAATCCGATGGCTCAGTGAGGCCTGCATTGCCAGCAAGATCATTTCCTTTTTCAAAGCTACTAAAGACATATTTAAAACAGTTCATGTGACTACAGTGGTTCAACCTTAATATTATAAAGCGACGAGAATACTTTTTGTGCGCCAAAAAAAAAAAAAAAAAGCGACTTTATTCAACAATATCTAGTGATGGGCGATTTCAAAACACTGCTTCATGAAGCTTCGAAGCTTTACGAATCTTTTGTTTCGAATCAGTGGTTCGGAGCATGTATCAAACTGCCAAAGTCACGTGAACTATTGAAATTTCGAAACACTTATGACGTAACGAAGCCTCATTTACAGAAATCGTGTGATTTTGGTGCTCTGAACCACTGATTCGAAACAAAAAATTCGTAAAGCTTCGAAACTTCATAAAGCAGTGTTTTGAATTTGCCCATCACTAGATATTGTTGAATAAAGTCGTTTTTTTTTTTTTTTTTTTCACAAAAAGTATTCTCGTTACTTTATAATATTAAGGTTGAACCACTGTACTCACATGAACTGTTTTAAATATGTTTTTAGTACCTTTCTGGGCATTGAAAAAGGAAATGATCTTGCTGGCAATGCAGGCCTCACTGAGCTATCGGATTTTATCAAAAATATCTTAATTTGTGTTCCGAAGATGAACAAAGGTCTTACATGTGTGGAACGACATGAGGGTGAGTAATTAATGACAGAATTTTCATTTTTGGGTGAACTAACCCTTTAATATGAGTGTATTCTCAACTCACTGGCAGACTTGTATAACCAAATTTAAAAAATCTAAAAGAAAAAAAGAAAAAAGAGAGTAATTAAAAACTTTTTTGCAAGGCCCAAAAAGAGTGTGGACACAGAAAGCTCTTTTTGATTTGACACAGAAGATCCTCCACTGATGTGGCCATAAATCAAGAACAAACTTCTGATCTGATGTTTTCATATGGCATATGAGGCGGACCTTCAGTGGAACACATTTAATCAAAGACTCTAACCCTGGAAGAAAAACATAAAACAGGGACCTGAGCATTCCACTCTGAGATCAAATATTGTCAGCCTTGCCTCCTTGAAACCCCACTGATTAATGACAAAATGACATGCTCCCGGACCAGACAAAATGTACACACACAGCAGACAGCTGACTTCTTTCACAGCGATTGACAGAGAGACATCTATAGACACGTGTGTACTTTTGCAGCCGTAAACGCTCACATACTCAGGACAATGTCTGATCAGACAGACAGACACCAGGCGCTTATGGTATTAGAAACATGAAACCATACACAATGAGAACCACACATTATGGTTAAAGGGTAAAAGCAGATCTTGTATTTTAAGATCTTTTGGCAGTGACTATATTTGTGTATATGGTTTCTCATTCAATTATTAAATTAGATTTCTAATGTGGTTACTACACTGGAAATGGTTTTATTGAACCCCAAAGGAATCTTTCATAGGAATCCATCATAACGCACATACAGAATGTATGTATTGCACAATGTAATGCCTCGTGGTTTCCACATGTACACTACTGTTCAAAAGTTATATATATATATATATATATATATATTAAAATTAATACTATTATTCAGTAAGGATGCATTAAACTGATCTGATCAAGTGACAGTAAAGACTTTTACATTGTTACAAATAAATTATTTTTCAAGAAAATGGTGTTCTTTTGGTGAACTTTCTAATAATCAAAGAATCCTGAAAAAAGTCTCACCAAATCAGCATATTAGAATTATTTCTGAAAGATCATGTGACACTGAAGACTGGAGTAATGGCTGGTGAAAATTCAGTTTTGCCTTCACAAGAACAAATTACATTTTAAAAATATAATAAAATAGAAAACAGTTATTTAAAATTGTAATAATATTTTACAATATAACTGTTGATTAAAGGAAATGGTTGTTAACTTTTATTTTTGATCAAATAAATGCAGTCTTGGTGAGCATAAGAGACTTCTTTCAAAAAACATTAAAACTTAATCTTCAACATTAAAATCTTACCAATGCCAAACTGTTGAATGGTAGTGTACATGTAGGTTTTCAAGTTGCATTTGTGTGTAGAGAGTATGTGTATGATTGGTCAACAAACCAGGAATGTATTGGAACATCTTGGAACTGAATTTAATCGATCAGAATCAAGAATTCAACCATGTTGTAGTATATGTATATGTAATATGTATATGTATATGCTTACCTCCACATAGATGGGCCTGTTCTCAGTGATGGTGAGGAATGACTGAGTGATGGGGTAGTGGAAGGCATTGTTATACAGCTCCATGTTGAAGGTAACATTGTCTAGAGAGTCTACAAGGAAATCATCAGATCCAATATCACTGTCAAGTGGGGTGTTCTGGTTCTTACGGTATGTGCAGTTGAACTAAGGACAGAGAAACAGAGAATTTGAAAATATTAATATGCATCTTCTATGTAAGTGACTCTTCAACTCAACTGAAGGGAAATGTAAAGGGGAGAGAGACAGAATATGTTATTGCTATCCTGATGTATTTGATCACATACAGCAAATACAGTCCTAATTAAAATTAAATATATTATCATAATATCTTTCTATGGTGATGCCATTAAAAAAAAACAACAAAAAAAAAAAAACACATTTCAATATTGAACAATTCAATATATAATTTAAGAGAATATGATATTATGATATGTAGCACTGAGATATATGTGATATATAAAATACAGTAACTGATGTATTGATGATTATGACTACATAGAATAATTCACTGTATTTTAGGATTTCTAATCAGACATCAATAATATTTGCCACATCTGATTTGAGTGAATTTTTTGTGAAAAATTGTGTTCTTGTCCTCATACAAATATATTGTTTGTATGAGGATACAATACATTGTTTGTATATATTGTAAATATATTGGTTCTATTCCTGTAGTATCATTTATAAATAATATAGTTTGACATGTAAATATCATACCAAGATATTCGCACGATGTCTGCTTTCTGGAAAAATTCTTTCTGTCACCTCTGGATCTCCAGGTATTACGACATCTCCTGACTCTAGATCTTCATCATCAACGGGCCAGCCGCTTCCATCCTTCTGTTCCGACTGGCTAATAACAATCTGTCAATCACAGACACACGTAGTTCGTAGTTCAGTAAGTTAAACCCAACAATTTCCGAGCATTGACATTGCTTCACTCTGGTGCTTAGCATAGATACAGTCAGAGATAATCAAAATCTATACTTGCCAAAGGTCTGCCAAAACAGATGAGAAAGCTGGATTTAATACATGGGAATGCACAATTTCAGCAATGTAACTCCCAAGGCAGATGAACAAAAAAAAAACCCTCTCAGTTCTTCTCATCGGAAAAAAACACGGCAATCCATTCACATTATAATATGAGAATTGCCTTCTTATGTGAGCTCAGGACAGTTTATGGGTTCAAAGGTGAAAGAGGCCTGTGAACATTGTCTAACGGAGGTGAAATTGATTCACACAAGACTTGCCAATTTGTCATAGGATTGTCATTGCAACAACATCCTCCTTTGATGCTCTGTGGATCTCGCTTTGTGAGCCAGTACTGTGTTCTGACCATACGGGTCACATCGTTTTAATTGCCCTTGAGGCTCAGAGTGCAGAGTAAAGGATACATATTTGGGAGGTTGCCCAGTTTTTTTAATGGGTTCAAGGCTAAAAGTGTTGTTAGGAATTTCCGCTAGAAATTATCTCAGAAAATCAGTGTGGAAGTGAATCATCCCTGCTAGGTGAAAACACACATGCAGGACCAGGAAACACAGAAAACAGATACAGCGTGTTGGAGGGGACACTCCAACTGACCCTGAACACCAACATGCATTGGACAAAACAAAGCAAACAAAGACTAGATTTCACATTGGATATTATTGATTGTATATTGGCTTTAGTACTCACTGAATTGATATAGAGGACCACTGGGCTGGGGTGGGAGGGGATTTTGGTGGTTTGGCAGCCAGACAGGGGCGTCTCCAGTATATAGTGGGTGGTATTGGAGGTTGCTTTGCATTGGGAGTCCCGAAGAGTGATATTGGGTTTTCCAAACCCATTGGCCTGTGAGGACATTAGGAAAACATGACTTCACAGGAAAAATCTTGACCTTTGACAACAATACAAACAATATCTATTATCTGTCCTCAAGATATTGCTGTCTAAATCTGAAAGCCATTGTGTTTCAACTTCTGACAGTGACAAACAAGACTTGCAAGCTGGTCTAACTCTGTTCAAAAGCATTTTGATTGTAAAATGAGAGTTTTCACTCCCTCTGAAGTGGTCTATTACACCACTTCTGGTTTCTGACGTCAGTGCATATGGCCCACACATTCTGGGAATATTCACACTGCTTCAGCTTGAGGGAAAAACAAGGTGCCTCTCACACACCACTTCTGCACTTCTTTAACCTCTTTATGTTGTCCTTACCACTGTTAGGGAAGCTACTTTAAAAGCTACACTATAAGCTACTAATAAAACAACAAAAGAATTTTTAACAAAATAATTTTTTATTTTTTATTAAAAAAACAACAACAAAAAAACAAAAAACAAAAAAAACCCCATCAAAATCATTATAAATATTCAGAAATACTGTTCAAAGGTTTGGGTTCAGGATTTATTTGTATTTTTTTTTTAAGAAATTAATACCAGCAAGGATGCTTTAAACTGATCAAAAGTGACAGCAAAGATTGTTGAAAACTATTTAAAATAAATGCTGTTCTTTTGAACTTTCTATTCATAAAAGAATCCTGAAATTTTTTTTTTACCATGGTTTCCACAAAAATATTAAGCAGTACAACTGTTTTAACATTGATAATAATAAGAAATGTTACTTGAGCACCAAATCAGCATATTAGAATGATTTCTGAAGGATCATGTGACACTGAAGACTGGAGTAATAGCTGCTGAAAATCACATGTATACATTACATTACAAAATATATTAAAATAGAAAGCAGTTGTTTTAAATTATAATAATATTTCACAATATATTTACTGTATTTTTGATCAAATATATGCAGTCTTAAAAAAACATAACAGACATAAGATCTACTTAAAAATGTAGTTAAGTTAGTATCCCCACTACTTTTAGTTAGTTACTCTGCAACACTCATCCAATATTTGCGTGTACAAAAGGTTGTACACTTGTCACTTGTGTTTCCTACCTGTAGAGTTTCCTTGTCAATGCTGACCACCATTTTGTTCTTCTCACACTGCACACTGAATCCTACATTAGGAGATCCCTGGTGCTCCTCTGGACCCCCAGCCTGAGAGACTCGTTCCTCGAGAGATGGCATCAGAGGTGGAAATGACAGGCCCTGCTCCATGGATGGCAGAAAGGGGAACGGGAACCCATTCGGTGCAGGGGAATCCCGGGCGCTGGGCTTTGGAAGTGGGTTGGTATTGCGGAGAATGGACAGCTCTGGTGGGAATATTCCCTCATCCATGATCCCTAGGTCTGGAAGTGATCAAGAAAGAAGAGATTAAAACATCAATCTGACTCAACTTCTTGGTAATGTAGATGCCAGAAAATCACACACAAAGCAAACACAGAACCAACTGACAACAACTGTCAATGTATATTTATTTTTATCAATGCTGAAAAAAAAAAAAAAAAATCATTTTCTTCAGTAAAATAAGTATTTTTGTCTTGTTTTCTAGTACACAATATTATATATATGTATATTATTTCCAGTATAAAATATTATTAATATATTATTAAGAATTGTTTTTAAAGAAAAACCTTGATTTAGGTTTTAAATTTCTTTATTATCAAATTGGTTTTTATAGCTTTTAAAGGGACAGTTCAACCAAAAATGAAAATTTTGTCATTTGCTCACACTCATGTTGTTACAAACCCATATGACTTTCTTTCTTCTGTGGAACATAAAAGAAGATATTTTAAAGAATGTTGGCAACCAAACAGTTTTGGTTCCCATTAACTTCCATTGTTTCCATTGTAATTTTTGGGTTGCATTTTTTGTTACTGTTGTTTTAATGAACTTGAATAGCAATAATAAAAAAAATTAATCAAATCTTATGTTAAACTAATTCACTTCTGAAGTAAATTTATCTGTGTGTGTATTGAAATAGTTTTTTTTTTTTTTGCAGTGTATTTAATTAATTAAGCTTATTTATATTTTAAACTAATTAAGCGTATTGTAACTTTTAAGTTGATATTATTCATGTCTTCGGTTACTGGTCTTGCCTTGTTCTCTGAGGCGCAGTTTGAAGTGGTTGGCGACAGGGGTGTTGGTGTAGGAAGTGACGGGTTTAAATCCGTTTTCCTCTGCCCACTGGATCAGAGCCTGAGATCCTGCGGGCAGCTTCTGTTTGACCGTCTTTGACACCTGCATCATCCTTTCTGTGTCATCATTCAGGCCTACAGTATCTGATGTCTGAGAAGGACAAAGAGGAAGAATAAGATAACACATTCACTTCACATGCAGAAACAGAGGAACACAGTCACAAGTGTTCATTCTTTGCTGTAGTTTAGAACAGAAATATGAATAGGAAAGGAAATAAATTGATATCTACTTCTGTTCAAATCCATTTTTCATTTCTGAGACATATTTCACAACCCTTTAACAATAAAGCCTTCTTGTTTTCATTGACAACACTTCGTCACCTTGGAATGATAAGGTTCTATCTGACATTTTTGTCAAAACTGAGTTATTCACATATCTTATTCTGCGACAACTTGTTTACATTATGTGTTTTTTTTTTTTTTTTAAGTTGTGTACATTTTGGGACTTTTTATTTAGAAAACAAAAAGGTTCTATCTACAAAGCCGAATGGGATGCAAGAACGTTAAGGCTCAATATCTCAAAACCGCTCAGAATGCAGATAGAACCTTATAATTGCAAGGTGGTGATTTTCTGATCTAATACCTTATCTTAAAAGTCCAAAATTACACTTAAAAAAAAAAAAATACACTAGCCAGTAAAGAAAAAGGCCAAAAAAGGAATTGCATGCATGAAATGCATGTTTTAAATCAAATTGCAAGAACTAGAGACTGATCCTCAATGATGGAAGAGAAAACATATCAGGGCTCAAATGCCAAACAACTTTTACCTTTTCAGCATAAATTTACCAATAGAAGTAATTCTTGATCTTTTTTTATGTCGAATATCCCTCACATTAGATCACCCAAATAAAAAAAAAATAAAAAAAAGTTTTGATGGTTTTACTGAGAGATTGGGATCTTATAAATACTCATGTGCCTGAGCTTATAGACATAAATAAATTATTTTTAAATAATAAATAATTTTAAAAATATGCAAAATGCAGTCTCATGGCCAGTAAGAAATATTATTAGGCTTTTGTCAAATCACATGCCATTGGCAAGTATGGCAAAAAAGTTTATTTTGGTACATATTCGGCATGATAAATATAAATATATATGTATATAAAACTTCTACAAAGTGAGACAATTTACCAGATTCAACATTATCATTGTATAAGATCGTGGCCAAATTACGTAGGAATTATATACTAGCTACTGTTTGTTCTCTGTTGGGTGTGAAGGACAGATGGCCCTCATTCCCAGCCGTCTTTCCCACAAATGCCTCACCAGGCTGGACAACGGGCTTGAGCCAATCTGCCAACAGTAGCAGGGCTTTGATTTTACAAGGCTGTGGATCGTATCGCACGCATAACTTACATTCTCTTACACTCTAAAACACTGTAACTGATTCACTCGGACACGGACAAGTGCAGTCGCACACATTCATGGAGACAGATGCATTATACACACACTTAAGACATTCACATTAAAATTCTCTAATGAACTTTGACTCTTTGATTGTCAATGCCAGAACAGCACAGCATAATGCAGGACCTACTCCTAATAGTTTGATCTATATATTTGTGCATCATATATACATCCATTTTTTCAAATATGTGTACTTTATAAGAATTTTAACACTTTAAATAAATAAATAAATATACATAAAGGCTATGGTAATCAGGAAGGTCCCATTGAGATACAATATCTCTTCTACCAGGGAGTCCTGGTCAATGCATTATGAAGTTATTAATACGTTAATACGTTATAATGCATTATGTCCTTTCATCAATAATTGTTAACAAAGTTAACATATATTATATTTGCAGATTCCTTGTTACATCTGAAATTGGTTGTTTGTCATGTGTTTTAATGCATTATACTTTCTAAAGGTGTAATGTTTTATAATGTATTATAACTGTCATTACAATTTTTCAATTTATATAAATTGTTGTTGTCTCTGCAGTGAGAGGTCAGTGTGTAAAAGAATTGCATTGCACTTGTATATATAAAGTATTGTTCGCTACATTATACTTTTCCAGCTCAGAAACACATCTATATATTATCCTATAAACACCTTGAAACTTATAAACTAATATGACTTCTCCTAATGACAGTGTGGATTTTTTCTCATAATCAGCACATAAAAACGCACAAATATTTAGCACTAGATTACACAGAGTGTGTGCAAGTCTCTCTCCGAGAGCTGTGCAGTGTAGTGACAGTTTCAGTGGTATGAGTGTTATGCTGTGCTATCTGAAACCAGCAGACAGACGCTCTCATAATTCATATTCTGAAGTGCCAGGCCAATGCTACAATAAAAACTCTCCAAGGCTCTGGCTGAAGAAAAACTCACTACACGCCTCCTTCTGTTATTACTCCATCTCATAACAGGCCTCCAGATCACATAATTCATTGGATCAACTTGCTATTTTTTGCTCAGCATTTTCACACAGTTTGAAGAGTAAGCATCACATATAGTTTATTTACAAAAATAAAATCATACCTTTCAAAGCTTTGGGATCATCATTATAATTGCTTTTTTTTGTCGTTTTTTTTTTTTTTTTTTTTTTGAAGATTTGATACTTTTATTCAGCAAGGACAGATTAAATTGAAGAGACATTCATAATGTTACAAAAGATTTCATTTTCAAATAAATGTTGTTCTTTAAACTTTCTTTTTATAATCCTGAAAATATACACTGTATTATGGTTTCCACACTTAATTAAGCAGAACAACCATTTTCAACTGTGATAATAATAATAAAAGGTTTCTTGAGTACCAGATCAGCATGTTAAAATGATTTCTGAAGGATTATACGACACTGAAGACTGGATAAATGGCAGCTGAAAATTCAATTGTAATAATATTTCACAATATAACTGGTTTTGGCTGTAATTTTCATAAAATAAACATGGCTTTGGTGAACATAAGAACATAAGAAAGAATTTTTAGACATAAAATAATCTAAATGATCCCAAACCTTACAGTAGTGTATAACAGTAATATTTGTCTAATCCTTTTCTGCACTTTTTCACCATTACAGCTGGACCTTTATATATAGTATCAGTGGCTATCAGCACATTCATGGCTGTACAAAATGTAATTTTATAAAAAAAAATAATACATTTGTGCTTTACATGAATCTTTAATCAGTCTCTTTGTATTTTTCTTTCAGTAAACACTTTAATATAGGGAACACATATTCACTTTTAATTATGAATTTTCCCTCAATAAACCCCTAATTTACTGCTTATTAATAGTTAGTAAGTTAGTTGTTAAGTTTAGGTATTGGGTAGGATTAAGAATGTAGAATAAGGTCATGCAGAATAAGGCATTAATATGTGCTTAATAAGTACTAATAAACAGCCAATATTCTAGTAATATGCATGCTAATAAGCAACTAGTTAAAAGACCCTAAAATAAAGTGTTACCATTCTTTCTTTATACAATATAAATTACCATGTGAAGCAATGTTTTTATATTATGCAATGTTATATATATATATATATATATATATATATATATATATTGCATATGGCCAACAATTTAAACATCATACCACAATGTCCAGTTTGCCGGTGATGCTGTGGGCTTTGATCACCCAATTCACTGGCTTTTCACACTTCAGAATCAACACAATGTCACGATGGAGTGGGGCGTCACCATCCAGTGGCCTTATATCCACGATCACATCCACTTGGAATGCACTACTCAGAGAGAGAGAGAGAGAGAGAGAAAAGAGAGAGGCAATGGAAGGAAGGCCATAAGAATCTTGGAAAATTTAAACCTCAGTTTTAACATGCTTTCTGTCTGGCCAATTGATTAAAAAACTGGATCGTTTCCTAGAAAACAAAGCTGGACACATGTGAAACAGACCACATAACGCAGTGCTGGGATCCATCATGATGCTTGCATATCTTTAGATCTGTTTTTCATTTTTTTGAGTCACTATTAGGCAACAGTGTGTGATAGTGGTATGGGCGGAGACAGTTTTACCCTGCAGAGTTTTCCAATATCAACAATACTCTAGTTCCTGCCTATTTCTAAATAAACTGTACAGAACCGGAGGAAACACAATGACAACCTAAAATGACAAACACGCACGTACATTTACACACGAAAGCAAACACACCCATCCATGAACAGTCATGTGTAAATATACACACCATGGTATACTAAACACACCCATATGCACAGAAATATTGTTTTTTACGTGAAATGTTTGTCTGGTAAGGCCTTCAGGTGTTCACTTTCAACAGCAAATTTAATGATGTACACTGCTGTTCAAAAGTCAGGGGTTGGTGAGATTTTTTTATGATTTTGAAACTCTCTGTCAACAGACAAGAATGAATGAACGAGAACATGGACAAGAATTACAATATAGAATCAGCATGTTTTTAATTAGAGCAAAAACTAAATAGTCTGACTTTAGCATTGTAAAATTACAAAAAAACAATAAATAAAATAATTTAAAACACTGTTAAGCAATCAGTTTATGCAATGAGTAAACAAATATGCTAGAGCAATTGTTTTTTTAAATCAAATTATGTCCATGTAATTTTAAGATAAAATAACAATCCTACACAGAACTAGATATATTTTCTTTATTTATGCTTTTCATTCAACAATGTTTGAAAGTTCATTTTACAAAAAGAAGCATTTTAGCTTTAGGCGCGTTCAGTTAATGTAATTACGAGATTTCAACTAAAGCGTTCACGTCCTTGTAGAGCTCGTAATTACAGCTTGTATGATGAAAATTTTCTGAGAGCTCCTACATGTACCACGTGACCGCTGTACCACCTGAACGCTACAGACTCATATAGGCGTTGATAGTGTTACCATAGAAATGTAAAAATTATCAGTCCGAGGATGTGAACAGCTCCGAATAAAATGTCACATGCTGTCATCTCGAGACTACGGTAATTGCAACATGGTGTGAACGCAGCATTTGTTATAAGCTAGTCTGTTTCTTTTCTCATCTACCACATGATCAACTGAGCTGAACGTTCACTGTCTAATGTAGGGTGCAGACAGGTATACGCTCAGGCAACTTCAGCAAGCACAGGAAAGTGGCTCTTATTTGAATGGCAGCAGACCAATGCCTGTTCGCTTCTTGGTGTCTGCATCAGTTTGGCATCAACACATTTAAATTACTTATGGTCTTTCGGGTGATGGACTTTTAAATGTCGGATCAAATTTGTCATGCTGAATGTCTTCGCTGTAATTCCTCCACAATTAACTTTTTCTTTGTGCTTTGCAGACATTACAGCTTGCAATCTTAACGTCTTATTCACAGACTTTAATAATATTTCCACATAGATGACATTTTGGTAAATAATTCCAGTGCAGTCTGTGTGCATGGGTGTACTTCTGGAACATAGATCAGCCAAAATCACAAACAACACAAAAACCAGCCGGTTCCGATTAATGACCGGTCGACCGGTACATCTCTTTATTTAATCGGCCCTTGCTGTTTTAATTTCTTTGAAATAAATGATTAAATAAATAAAATCTTACTGACGCCAAACTTTTGAACAATAGTGTACATTTCCCATCATTCTCAGCATTTAATGCTCACTTCTGTTTATTTAATACCAAGTTCAGTCATGAAAATATTCTGTGCTGCTGACTGGCTGTCTCGTTGCTGGTTCTGCAGCCAATGCTTCTTCTTATCTACGCTTGCCTTTCTTTTCCAGTCTGACTACATGGATCACAGTTCTGCGCGCTATGTCTATATCCCTCCTCCTCCCCAGCACCACCTGTCTAGATCTGCTATAGGGTTCTCCTTTGTCTTGCAGCAGCATGTTTTACTCTTGGGTTTTAGCAGAGCAAGTCTTTGTAATTTGCTCCGCAGCAGCAGCAGCATGTTTTCTTCTCTGTATTTCTTTTGGTTTAACAGAGCGATTCATTTTGTTGTACAAGCACTAAAAAGCTTTTAAAGGCACAATATGTAAGATTTTTGGATTAAAATATCCAAAAACCACAAGAACAATGTTATATATATATATTATATATTTTGTTGACTTGTGCACTTACATTATCCCAAATGATTCCAAGAATGTTTAAATCCAGAGAAATAAGCAATTTTAGCCAGGACACGGACCGTATCCACGCGTCACCTATCAATGACATAATACCCGCGATTTCCGGTTATTTTAGGAAACCATGCACTCTAAACCCTAACACTCAAAATAATTAATTGGTTTGAGTAGGACAAACTTAAATTAAACAAATTAGTTCAGTCAAATTAACTTTTATGAATATTTAGCACTTTCTTTTTCTTTCAAGTTCACAGAACTGATATATTTTAAGTAAACTGAACTGTTTCATTTTATTTCGTTTGAGTTTTATGAATTTATTTCTTTTAATTTAGACAACTGGGCTGAGATTTCTATTTCTCAGCATGCTTTGCCCATGGCACTCAAAAGGGAGTGTAAATGCTAAAATTAAGTGTTATATAATGTTTTTTGTGCAAGATTAACGTTAAGTTAACGATTTAGTAGTGATTAATGTTTTGTTATGCTAATTTAGAAGAGTTTCTGTTAATGTGGGGTTTTGGAGAGTTAACATCATGGTGACAAGTGGTGCATGCAGCTTGGTTTGAGAGGAAGTATGTTAAATGCTTTATATTCCTGCACTCATTTAGCAAGTGCTATACCATGCTATTGTTAACATGTTAGCAAATTAGCAAGTTAGCATTTTCTGAATTAGCTTGTTATAGCTAGCTAAGTTTACACTAATAAAAATATTCACATTAGTAAATGAAGATTTTAAGTTTAATGTATGAATTAGTGTACTCACATTTCAAGTTAAGAAATTAAAATTAAATTAAAATGTATGAGTACAAAATAAAAATCTAATCATTGTTATATAGTTCAACACAGTAAGTCTTATTGTTTAAATTGTCTTATTGTTTCTTGATTTACAGTGTGTACCTTGTTGTACCATGCCAAAGTATGGCCAGTATGGCCAGAGTAGCATTATAACAACTGTCAACACAAATGTATCTAATATGATAAAACAGCGCTGCGTTACCCCACATATGCTTGACCGGAAGAAGTGGAAGCGGTCATCTGCGGCATAATAAAAGCTCCACTGCTCTCGAGCTGTGTGTCGCGCTTGTCTCTCATTAGCAATCACTCCAGCGGCCTCGTTCCACTACAACGGCTTTCAGCCACACCCTGCTTCATACTACAGTAATGTTAATAAATCTTTAATACATTAGCTCATCCATGAATATGATTTCTGCCCGAGTCTCGTCGGATTCTTTCCCACTGGCTGTAGACATGAAGACAACACCTCCCATGATTCCGCTAAATCAAGGTGTCATCAAGCTACGCCTTTGTTTTGAATAAGCGACCTCTAACGGCGAAAAATTACATATTGTGCCTTTGAAAGTCTTTTAAAAGAGACTAAAAGTCTTTTAAAGATAAAATAATATGAATAAATAATATGAATGTGACTGTACTTTACTGTAGGGGCTGTATTACAGAAACACCCAGAAAAATACAGAAAAATCATTGATTTGTACAACAGTGTTCTCTTTACCTGCTGGAGTTTGGTGCCTGGAGCTCAATGATGTGGACCTCCTGGTCATGATCAGGACCTGAGAGAACACACCCTGTGGATGGCTGGGGCTGGATGTAGCTGGCCAGGTAGTTCAGAGAGAGGAACTTGTTATCAATCTTACAGGTCTCGGAGAAGACAGGGTCTGAAACAAATATGAGATATGTTTATGCCAAGGGCTGATAGGAACTTTGAGGACACAGAACAAAAAAATTACTGACAAATAGTTAACCAACAGTTAGTTACAGTCCTATAATCTGATTTTTTAATATAAAAGCCCTGGAACATTTCACTGTTTGTATCACTTGGCTTGTCTGTGTTTTGCGGTGTTCCAGACCACAGTACATGAGCAGTAATGGAAGCAGAGTGGAGTTTGTAAGTTTTTTTATAGTGGTCAAACATTTTTAGTGGCCAATGCTGATACCGATATCTTGAAAGCAGGTTGACCAAATGCCAATATCATGCCAATGAATACAATTCAGTTCAAAATTTGTGGTCGTAAGATTTTTTAATGATTTTGAAAGAAGCCTCTTATGCTCACCAAGGCTGCATTTATTTGATAAAAAATAAAGTAAAACTGTAATATTGTAAAAATATTATTACAATTTAAAATAACTGTTTTCTGTATTATTATATTTTAAAATGTAGTTTATTCCTTAAAGCTGAATTTTAAGTCTTCAGTCACATGATCCTTCAGAAATCATTCTAATATGCTGAATTTGGTGCTCAGGAAACCTTTCTTATTATCAATTTTGAAAAATGTTGTGCTGTTTAATATTTTTGTGCAAACTATGATACATTTTTTTTGGATTCAAGAAACTATTTGAAATTGACATCTTTTGTAACAATGTAACGACTCTTTCCTGTCAGTTTTGATCAATTTAACGCATCCTTGCTGAATAAAATGATTTATTTCTTAAAAAAAAAAAAAAAAAAAAAAAAAAAAATACTGATTCCAAACTTTTGAACGGTAGTGTACAGTATAATTAAATGATGGCAAATTAGTTGTACACAATATTTACTTTAAAATCAGCAGTCATTGACAAACCTGTCAGTAAAATTTGGAACTGTCAAAGTAGGGAGATAAACACTTCTGACCAACCAAATGGACATGGTTATCAGTCGATGTTTATAGTCTTGAAAATGGCCAAATACTGGCAGATTGTCCTCATTCAATCAAAAACACAGCCTGACCTGTCCTGGCCCAGTTTAACTACTCCCTAAAAAATCCTCTCTACTCTTGAACACTGTTTTCTTTGCTCCTCCACAAAAGAGATGATGGCTCTTCTCTTTGCCCCAGAGAAACAGAAGACAGATGCTTCCTTATTTGGCCATTACGCTTTTGGAAAAAAGCGCAAGGGTGATGAGTGTCAACTCCTCATGAAAGGCTGGCATCTCTTACTCCCTGCTCTTCCTGGCTCTTTGAGGTACTGGGGGAAAGTTGCCTGTTCTCTACAGCAAACAGATCAGAAGCATGTCCGCTCTCATGCGGAGCTACAAAGGGTTGAGATAGAGTAGAAGGCCAGAACTCTCCTGTAGAGGTAAACACAGCCTTTTGAATCACTGCCAAACCTCAAATTCAAACACCGCAGGGCCAAATGTTTTACGGGGCTGACCGAAACAAGCTTAGAGACTGGAAAGAGTACTTTGAATGATGCAGTCATTACTTTCTTCCAGTACTGGAATCTCATGTTCTTTTACGGACTGAAAAATTAGCACCAGCAGTTTAACTGGGCAACCTGACAGCTGATAGATGCTGAAGTCAGACGTGTTGCTGATTTGGTCTTAGAACTCAGTGGGGGAGCCCTGGGTGAAACACACAGCCGGATCTGTCCTTTTCTTCTTTCTTCAAACAATCCCTGCGGCTCACTGTGCTAATGGCGCGTATTTGCAAGTATCTGTTTCTGCTTTCTCTCTTTCAAGCTCTCAACGAGTAAACAACAAACTCTATTTGAATGTGGCAGCCCTGTCTGACTCAAACATCATATCAAAGTCCAAGAGTCGGTTTTAAGTTAAACCCCCCTAAACCGTTTCCTCTGATAATAAGCCAATTTCCCCCCTACGGCTCATGTCATTGGGCATATGGCTAAGGCACTTTCTTAGCAGAATCTTGCAAGGCTTCCTGGCACTGCTATAAATTTGGACTTTCTGTTTTGGGCTCTATTTTCTTTTGTGCTTCTTCTATACCCTCTCTGCCAAACTTTCCCTTTGCTCATTCCCTTTTTCCTCTAGGTCTGCTATTCTCCCTCATCCTTCTCTTTTTAAATGGACTGTTGTGAAAGGCTTCAGATTTGGCAAAGGGCCCATACGCACAAGCTGGCAGTCAGGGCTTTCATCTGAAATTCTTCCCGTATGTTTACTTGGCCTTTCCATCAATTCTTCATCTCTCGGCTGCTTATGAGCCTGACATGCAAGCAAATCAACTGATTACAAACAAGAGACAGAGAAAGTCTGCCATTTAAACAGCCCACAGATTTTGCCATGTTGCCAAGTGGAAATTAGAATGACTTGAGGTGGCTTCACTGGGATTTGCTTTATTACCCATGGGTCCAGTTACTAAACACAGTCAATAGGCACCATTGAGAGTGAATTAACATGTGCAGGACCATGCCTGAAGTTCAGAGGTGGCTGAAAACAATAGCACAACAACTTATTATAGGCCAAATAAATGTATTTTTTAACAAAAAATACTGATTAAGAAAAAGTGTCATGAGCTCTAAAAACATTAATAATAATTATTTAAAAAAAAAAAAAAAAATTCTTTGAAGAATAGGTAAAACACTATGTGCATGCTCAGAGATACATACCTTCTCCAACCTTGATGTAGATGTCATGGGCCATCTTGAGCTCGCTGAAAGAGGTAACAGCACGGTAACGATGATGGGCCCAGGAAAGCAGGTGCTCATTGCCATGAGGAAGATTTTCCACCTTCACCTCACACGACTCAGAGAAATTTCCTGCCTCAAAATGCACTTCAGATCCCTCTGCAACCTAAGAAATCAACAAAATAAAACGGTTAATGTATTTTCTACCAGAGTGTTGATTCTGATTGGTTGATAGATTCATTTTCAATAACTAAACAAGTATGTCGTAGTTCCAGGTTTGATAACTCCAGTTTCATATCACTTTGACACCGAAGCTTCTGAACTAGTAATCTTGGCTGTTTTTGTCAACATACAATAATTCTTATGTATGCATGATTTTTAACAATTGTGTTACAAAGAGAAATTGGCAGATTTTTTCTGTCTGAGCTACCCCGATGTACAATACAAACCCCTTTTGTTAACTCGTGGAGAATTTTTTCCCCTTGACAGTTCAAGAAACAAAGATCTCTCTGTTGATGAAGACAGGCCCATAAAACTCAAAGCTGTATTGATATGCACATCCCATTTCACAGGGAGAAAGTCTAAGGTAATAAAGTTTAAGGGCAAGACTACAGATTATGAGAGGAAAGGAAAAAGAGTATCACAACAGGCCTTTCCAAAACGAAAGCTTCCACACAATCTTTGCCAAAACACATCTTTAACACTCTGTCTTGATGGTTTTCTGAAAGCCTCTTCGAATGTGTGCTCCATATTTTAACACATGGTCCTCTTACACAATAAGGTGTCTGCTTTCCACTGTTTATA
Organism: Mylopharyngodon piceus; assembly: GCA_039654765.1. Classification (NCBI taxonomy): domain Eukaryota; kingdom Metazoa; phylum Chordata; class Actinopteri; order Cypriniformes; family Xenocyprididae; genus Mylopharyngodon; species Mylopharyngodon piceus. Next base: position 8,566,890 of record CM077460.1, on the reverse strand, counting down.
TAACACACTGCTGTGCATCAGAGGAGACGGGCAGGAGGTAGAATGGAGAGCTCATGGCTGCGAATAACCTTATAGACAACATATGTACACACTTTCACACATGCAAAAGCAATGCAGACCATCAAAGTCAGACTTTAAGGGGATCAAATACTTTGTCATGCAGTATGTAGACTCAGCACAGTATGCATATTGTGCAGATAATAGTACATTTGTGAAAATATGCAGTATACAAACAGAACACACTACACTAACCACTGTATCGTACAGTGTACTCAAATTGATCCTTTTCAGTGTATTTTTTTAATTATTATTATTATTTTATTATTCATTACTTGATTATATTTAAATTTTTATTTGATACCATTAAATAAAATATGGAGGCTAAGTTGATATGCCAAAAATATAGCATTCTATGGTTTCAAATGGTTAGAATTAATATTAAAGTTAGGATAATACATACTTTTAAAAAAAAAAAAAAAAAAAAAAAAAAAATACTAGGTAGTTTGCAGTTGTTACAGTGGTGCAGTGCTGGAGAGACGAGACTTCAACAGATGTCCACAATGCAGGGGTTTTAATTAATAACACAGGAGATCGTACACGTACACACACATTAACCAACAACATAACATTAAGAAACATCAAGAACGGACAGGGAGTGAAGGGAGTGAGTCCATTATAAAGGCAGTGCTGATGATGAAGTCCAGGTGCAGGTGATGAGTGAAGATGGGGAGATGACGAGGGAAGTGAGTGCAGGTGTGGAGACAACAGGATCTTGGGAAATGGAGTCTGGGAAACGAGGGAACTGTGACAGCAGTACACTGGTATTACATTCTGGGGTTAATAAAGGCCTTCTGAAGCGAAACGATGCGTTTGCATAAAAAAAAAAAAACAAACAAAAAAACCAAAAAAAAAAAACCATATTTAACAAGTTATATCTAAGTTATATTTAAGTTAATATCTAGCTTCCGCCAGACCGCCTTCCGTATTCAAGTTACGAAGAAAGTGTAAACTGGCGTTGCATCAGTTACACTTTTTCCGTAAGTTGAATAGGGAAGCCATAGGATGTAGCGTAAGCTTTTTGAACTGGTAGAGTTTTACACTTTCTTCGTAAGAAGAATACGGAAGACGGTCTGGCGGAAGGATATTTATTAATACAGTATTTCTGCGATTGTGTTCATCAGAAAGAAAAAAGTCATATACACCTAGGATGGCTTGAGGGTGAGTAAAGCTTGGGGTAATTTTCATTTGAAAGTGAACTAATCCTTTAAAAAAAGAAAATTCTGTTATCATTTATTCACCCTCATGTCATTTAAACCTGTATAATATAAAATTATAATCTGAAGAATTTTGGCAACCAAACAGTTTAGACTTCATTGACATTCATTGGATGGACAAAAAATATAATGTAAGTCAATGGGAAACAAAACTGTTTGGTTACCAACATTCTTCAAAATATCTTCCACTATTTTCCACAGAAGAAAGAAAGACATACAGGTTTGAAATGGCATGAAGTAAATGATGACAGAATTTTCAGTTTTGGGAGAACTATAACTTTAATGTTTAGCAGACAGTGATTGTTTACATGCACAGACCTTTTATCTATGTGAATAAACTGAAACTGATTGCAGATTGCAAACGCACTGTTTATATGTACAGATGTGCATCACATGTATTCTGAATACAATATCTGTGCATGTGAAAAGCCACATTTATACAGGGAAATGCAACCAGCAGTGACAAGAAAAACAAGATTAAACTTTGATGAATTTGAAGTCTCAAAATTGTTTTTCGCCTCTAATAACTAGACATGGATAAAAGTATGTAGCAAAGATTGGTGGGAGAGAGATGTCCTGCTGGAATTCACAGTTTTGGAATTCACAGTTTTAGGATAACATGGCATCCTTTTTTTTGTGCTATGGATATTAAAGAAAACATGGCTCTTGCAGAAAATGCAATAAGAGCCCCTCTACCCCAATAATATGTGTTGTTTTATATATTCATAAAAACACAATAAAAGGTGCTTATATATTCTGCAAAACAGCTGAAATCAGTTGAATTTAAAGGTTTACATGCCAATTATTCTTTAAAGGGTTAGTTCACACAAAAATAAAAATTCTGTCATTTATTACTCACCCTCATGTCGTTCTACACTCATAAGACCTTTGTTCATCTTCGGAACACAAATTAAGATATTTTTGATGAAATCCGATGGCTCAGTGAGGCCTCTATTGCCAGCAACGTCACTGAACCTCTCAAGATCCAGAAAGCTACTAAAAACATATTTAAAACAGTTCATGTGAGTACAGTGGTTCTACCTTAATATTATAAAGCGACAAAAATACTTTACGTGCGCCAAAAAAAAACAAAAAAAAAAAACGACTTTTCAACCATATCTAGTGACAGCCGATTTCAAAACACTGCTTCGAAGCTTTACGAATCTTTTGTTTTAAATCAGTGGTTCGGATCGCATAAACAAAGCCTCGTTTACTGAAATCACGTGACTTTGGAGCTCCGAACCACTGATTCAAATCAAATAATTCGTAAAGCTTCGAAGCAGTGTTTTGAAATCGGCCATCACTAGATATTGTTGAAAAGACGTTATTTTCTTTTTTTTTGGCGCACAGAAATTATTCTTGTGAAGTATTATGGGTGTAGAACGACATGAGGGTGAGTAATAAATTACATTATTTTCATTTTTGGGTGAACTAACCCTTTAACGTAACAAATTTTTTTAAATATGCACCTTCCGAATATGCTTCTTCCAATCACATAAATGTTTCATTTCGAATCCAAATCACATTTTCTTTTTTCCCCAATTGAGGTGTTTTTATTTTAGTACGTTTCATTGTGATTGAGCTATCATTCTGATTATTAACAGATTATTATTCTACATGTAAACATAATTAGAGACAGAGAAAGAAAGAGTTGTGTTAGTGTAGTAGTGAACAGGAAAAATAACAGTATGTACACTTCACAGCTCTCATAGCAACTCATGACTGAGGACTCCTGTCAGCTTCTGCCAGCTAACCTTTCATCCAGGATACTCTAAATATGTGTTATGTGCTTGATTTCCTTCAAACGCTATGTTTAAAGAATGAGGTGCAAATTATAGAAATTAAAGAGAGTTAAATGTGAGAAAAAGATTAAGGTAACATGGCCCAGAGGTAAGAAAGAGAAAATATGAACAACGTGTTTAAGTTTCATTTGATTGCTGGCAAATGTGTGTACGCTCTTGCAAACATATAAAGCATTGCGTTGTGAGTTTCTCTGCATGTCGTCTTGCTTGACTTGGGCGGGCTTTGCTCCGAAAGTCCTCCCTTTTGGCTCCAAATGGACCCTGGGTCCACATGCTCCATTTCAGAGAGATAAACATTCACATATGTTGAAAAACTCTCCGTACAGCTCCACACAGCCAAGCACACGGTCTAGACAGCCCAGACTCATTACATTTCCATGCTTGTGAGGTTTTTTTTCCATTCATTTCTCTCTCTCATTCTCCCAAAGGTGTTCTTTCTACTCTCAGCCGGCTCTGTGCTGGCAACCCCAATTAAACCATTATATCACACCACAGCTTTGATGGACCCCATACGAGCTGCGCAGAGAGCCAGACAGCCAATCTGAACCACAGCCAGAGGCTTGTGTACTATTGTGCGGTGACAGACAGAAGAGGTGGAGTGAGGGAGAGGGAGAGATAGAGAGAGGTATATGACGTGCTGAATGAGCTGAGATCTGTCCTGGTGCACGACCCAGTACCATGAGGAACATCTGCTTGACCTCTGGACGGCTCCCCAGGCAAACGCCCCATCCTTGCCAGGAGTGATAAATTTCAACAAGAAAAAGAAAAAACATGAGAAAGGCATGGAGGCCGTCGAAGAATTTAGGTCTCGGTTGAAGGTTATTTTTAGGGTTCCTCTGTACTGTAGACAGTGTGTAAAACTGTGCAGTTTTCCTTTTAAAGGAATATTGAGGGTTTGACACTTTTAGTTCAATCGATACCAAAAAAGGGGGGCAATTACAGTGGAGGGAAATGGGGCCAAGTTTTGGTGTATGAAGTTGATATAAACTACCATTCAAAAGTTTGGGGGCGGTAAGATTTTTAATGTTTTAAATGAAGTCTCTCATGCTCCCAAAGGCTGCATTTATTTGATAAAAATTAGTAAAAACAGTACAGTAATATTGTGAAAAAATTATTACAATTTGAAAAAAACAACAACTTGTTAAACGGTTAGTTCACCCAAAAATGAAATTTCTGTCATTAAGTACTCACCCTCATGTTGTTCCAAGATCTTCGTTCATCTTCAGAACACACATTAAGATATTTTTGATGAAATCCCGAGAGTTGTTTTTATCTCCCATAGAAAGCAACGAAATAACCACATTCAAGGTCCAGAAGAGTAGTAAAGACATCATTAAAATAGTCACCGTGACTACAGTGGTTGAACCTTAATGTTATGAAGCGACGGGAATACTTTTTGTGCGCAAAAACAAAACAGAAATAACGGCTTTATTCAATAATTTCCTCTCTACCCTGACACATTGCAGAGCTACCGTGTTCTACTTCAGAACGCAGACTCTGTATTGGCCGGCTCCACAGCATCAAACGTACGCGTTGTGGTGTTCACGTGAACAGCGTCGGCCAATACTAAGCCAGCGTTCGGATGTAAACATGGAAGAGCTTCACTGTGTCAACTGCGTAGGAGACGTTGCTTTCTATGGGAGATAAAAAACCTCTCGGATTTCATCAAAAATATCACAATAAACACTTATTATTATTATTATTATTTTATTATTATTATTATTATCACTATTGAAATAAAGTTGTGCTGCTTAATATTTTTGTGAAAAACATGACATTTATTTATTCAAGATTCTTTGATGAATAGAAAGTAAAGAAATGGAAATCTTTTGTAAAATTATAAATGTCTTTACTGTCACTTTTGATCAATTTAATGCATCCTTGCTTTAAAATGATTCATTTCATTAAAAGAAATCTTACTGACCTCAAATCTTTGAATGGTAGTTTAACGTAACACAGAAAAGATTAATAAGCTGTTGTGCAAGGAGAGGAGAGGAGAGGAGAGGAGAGGAGAGGACAGGGTTTGGGGTTTCTGTTGGCAAGCCCAACTGAACACAGAGGAGTTTATCGATTTAATTGCGGGAATAGGGCTGTAATTAGTCTCGAAGAATTAGAAGGAAAAGCCTAAAACTAAATTAGCTCCAGGCTTTGGGAAGAGTTTCAAACCTCAAGAATTTCAAAAGGGAATATGAAAGCAATAAACCCACTCTGGAGTTCAGCCAGACCCCCAGCCCCCAACCCCAAACCATCTTCATCCTTTCCAAAGCCATCAAACTCAATGCCAGCATACAGATGGACATACATGTTTTTAAAAGATTATAGCATATAATAAAACATGAGTCTACGGCATCAAAAGTAGTAGTTATATGACTGTCATCAAATCTCTAAAGAAATTAAACAGACTACCAACCCTCCAACAATGCATCCTAAACAAGCAAAAAAAAAAGAAAAAAAAGAAAAAAAACATCATTTTAGGATCGCTCAGTGCTGGGTTTCTCTCACCAGTAAGAAAAGGAAAACTTGAAGTGGATCCGCAGTCATTACAATACATTTTGGGAGAGAAAAATGCTGTCACTCTCACAATCGGCTCGTGATGACATGCAAAGCTTGATACTTTGACTTCTTTTGGACCTTTTTTTTGGCAGAGAAAGAATATACACACTAATGTGCCAAATGTTGAAATATGACTGAGGAAATATTAACTTCTTGTTTATAGAACTATTGTATAAAAGAAGGACATGTACAAGAGTAGAACCTTGGAATAATCATGTAAATACCATGGTATATCACACAGACATTCAGAACCATAAAATATATCAAAGTATTGCCTGCTATAGAAAAGACTTGGCTTGACTGCAAATGCTGTACCTGAAAATGATGCACAATGTACATTTAAAAAAAAAAAAAAAAAAAAAAAAAAAAAATTGAGGTAATAATGACTTGAGTGACTTCAGAATGAAAGGTAAGTAAGAACACAGGGCAGATACCATTTTAGTTTATTTTACATAGACTTCTGTATACAGAAATAAAACAGAGAGTTTCTCTTTAACGGTGTGTCTCATGAGTGATGTGGTAAGTGTCAGTAAAGTGTGCTGAAAGCTGCTGCTCACCTTTATTGAGCATAATTAGTGGTGTGTTAACAGCAGAATCTCTCAGTGGGAGGCAGTTACCTCAGGCTGTAAACCCTCATCTCAATCCAAATTACAAGTCAATTTTTACTTCTGCATCAATGTGAAACAGGTTCCAGGGTAAATAAGACAAAAATCTTATAGGTGGCTTGCGCTTTTAATTTAAATGGGAAAAAAATGTATATAAGCAATGCATACAAAGTATTTAAAAAGTTGTCTCAGGTGATAGTTCATCTTAAGAGCAACAGGAGTGAAAGTCCTTAAATGGATATGGTTTGGGTGTGTATATTCCAATTACAAACTGTGTTAGCAGTCCCTCATTTAGTAAACCAGATACATCAAAATTAGAGGGTAAGAACCAATTTATGTGTGTATGCACCTGTTCCGGAAGAAGTTCTAGCGTGAGAACCTTTTCTGTACACGTACACTAAGAACACTTGCATGCCATTATTAGTGAACATGACATGTTGAGTGATACTGTTCAGCTTTCCACTGTACCTATCCAACAAAGATGCAAAAAGGCTAAAAAAAGAAGTTTTCTATCCACTGCAAAGTGTCTATATTGGAGCAGTGTCTCATTTGAGAAGAATGACGTTTCCCTCAGTGTCTTGAGTGTCATCACTTCTCAGTACTGCTCTTCTCACACTCTCAAGAACCCGTCTGGAACATTTCAGCAGACTTAGCCCTGCATAAATCTTCCTGTTTATGCCTTATCTGTCGGTAAACAGGTCCAGACTGGAGCTTAGCCCTGGGTTTGCTCAGAGATATGAGCTAACGTCCATACTCTGCTCTCTGGAGTCTGACTCTGTCTGAGTCTGTGTTCAGGCCCACATGATCTCCGAAAGACCCTGTGAGGTAACCTGATGGATTCAGAAATGTCCTACAGAGTTGCTGAGTCTTACACAACCCAACTAAATATCACATCATCCAGCCAAACCAGAATGTTTTATCTGCTTCTGCTGAGAAAGCAAGAACAGCTTGACATCTGGCTTTTGCTGATCCAAGGGTTTGAAAAATTGGGTTATGAAATTTTACACCCCACTGCTGCCATGGTTTTCGCACTGGTTTTGTAAAGATACCTTCGTTTACGCCTTGGCCAAAGAAGGCAACATACACACCATTTCCATCACACCTGTGTCCTCCTAATATCTCCGATTAACATCTGTCCTCAACCTAGTAACCTACATGCATATTTCACTGGATTTCCTGCACCTTCTGCCTATCAGCATCTACATATTACAACCATATGTTAAGAATAAGAAGAGATGGTGTGCCAAATGCTTTATATCAATTATAAGCGCACACTAATCTCCAAAACGTTCACTATGAAACACCCTCTCCTTGAGAAGGCACAAATATCTGCAGGAAATGATGAAGTGTTTAAAGCTGACGTGAGAGTGGAGGAAAGAGATGCGACGTGAGCTCCTGAGATGGGGGGAAACAAATGTGCCATGACGTGCTGAAAAGATGAAGGCAGTAAATAAATTTGTGGGTGATTTGTTCTGCTCACTCCAGAAAGCTAATCAAGTTCCTGGCAAAGTTCCATGGTCGTGTTCCTGTGAACCGGAGAGAGAGTCTGCCATGGAACAAACAACACCATCTGTCTGCAAGCGCCACAGAAGAGCATTCTTGCAGATCAACCTCCATTGCAAAACCAATATTGGTCCCACAATGGTTTCAATTAAAAATCAGAGGGAGAGGGAGACTGTTTTTGCTAACCTCCCAAGGCAAAAAAAATCAGGAAAACAGCCACTTGGCAAATACAGAAAGAGCAACAAATTTACAACAGCCAAACTTTTTAAGATGTTGCGCCATCAATTATTTCAGAACCGTTTGCCAGATCGAACACAGTCCCCAAATTAACAAGGCCCTGCTGAAGATCACAGCTTAGATCAGAACAATTGCGCAGTCTGGTTAGTTCTGGTTTGGTGCTAGTCTAGTTTGTGGATCATAACAGCTGTTGTTTACCAGAAAAAAACGTTCTTTTTGGTGAAGCATCTTTCTGGTGACCAAGAAAGTAAGAAGCACGTTGAAGATGCCAATTTCCCATGCTGGTCACCAACAATGAAAGTTAAACATATGCCAAATATTCTGGTCTTCTTCAGACCTCTCTTGACAAAAACAATGTTTTGAGATTATTCTGATAAACAAGTATCTACCCATAGCCCCCCTTGAGGCTCTTTCACGACTGGCGGAAGATTGGCAATAGCGTCACAGGAATTGTGTTTTACAATGAGATGTTTGGATTTCAGGCCTTTTGTTTTAGGGCGGGTGGTGAAAGCAGCCAACACCAGCTTTCTGCTCAGACTCCAGGACTCCCATCTGCCTCTTTGGACCTCCAAGTGCTGGAACCAGGAAACAAGGGTTGGCAGGGCTAATCCACAGACAACCAGCTTTATAAAGCCATTACTCAACTGTAAAAATATAGGGCCCACTTTAAGGGCCTGAGAGGTAGAAACTTGGTTCCAGGGTCAATGACAAATAACAGTGTCCAAAATAAAGAGATGGAAAAATCTTTTCGAACCAAAGTTTAAAATGGATGTACAAAGTTCTTAGAAATGTATTCTTTGTATTCATATGGGTTTTGAAAAACATTTTCATCAAAAGTTTATATGTAATGTGATGTGGTCTGACCATCAAGTAAAGAGTAATAATATATTTCTTTAAAAAATATTTTTTTTCACTTCACTTTTTTCTCTAATAATTAATAAAACATGATGCTAACCTTAAGGTGTTTTTTTTTTTTTTTTCATTATAATATTAGGACAGCTTTAACACCCTGACATGTTCAACTTTATTCTGTGAAAAACTATCAAAATGAATTTTACAATTTAGAAACTTAAAACGTGTTCATCATAGAACAGGTTTACAGAAGTCATTGTATGAATTCATTTTTTTATGATCTTTCTTTAAATAAATTAAAATATCTTGACAAAAAACAAATAAGCATTATGTCATTGACCCTGGAGTAGTCGGGTTGAACTAGTTGGGTTGATTTGTGCTTAGACGTGAGCAGATGTAAACCCTCTGCTTCCTCTCCAACCATGTTTGTAAGTTTTAAACAAAATCGCACATGACTTGGCTACGATGCTACATGCACTTAAGCCATCTGCTGCAGCTATGTGCTGGAACTGAGATCAGTTCACGGAGCACTGAGCCGGAAATAGTTCCGGCATGGAACAGGGAATGTGTGAGAGTTTAGAAGAGCTACACTATGAAAGGATGAATTCTGTCAGTGTGTCAGGATGCCTGGTAAGGAGGTTCTTGTAGTAAAAAAAAAAAAAAAAAAAAAACAGTGTGAGCTCATTGCCTTGGCTGATCCCACACTAACTGTGAGGGCTGTATGTGTATTCAGATGATGTCATCATTAGACAAGGGCTTATAAAATCAAAGCCAAAAGCAAAAGGAAGACGTGAAGTGAGGGATGAATGTACGTGCTGACAGCTCAACAATGGGATCATGTCTGTTTTTTCACAGTCCTGACTCATTATTGAGATGTTCCAGTGGAGAAAGAGGGCTTGAGTAGTAAAATTCCCATTTGCAACAAGGGGCCAACAGATCACATCATCGGCTCACACAAGGCACCAGTATTTCTGTGCTATCAGTCGTACTGGTCAGTTGACTTTTCAGTGGCCGATGTTGATGCTAATCCATGTAGAGTACAGGATGGCTAATATCAAAATATCAGAGGGGAACTGTCAGGGCCTTCTAGGCCCTCAGAGAGGGTCTAAAATATTATAAATATAACATTTACAAACTCTTAAATAATAGTTTAAAAATGAAAAACTTTTTAAATAAAAAGTCATCAGTTCTAAAGTTATTTTTGGAATTCATAAATTGACAATAAACATCTAAATCTTTTTGAGGAAATAAACTTTTAAAATCCACCTATTCAGTTTGTGTTGTGTGGTGTGGAAGCCCATTTTCTCCATATTAGAATTTTTCCGCCTTACGCTTTCAAATCTGTGATTGGCGATCCAGCTATGAAATTACAGAGGGCCAAGCAATAGCAAGTCAATGAGAGACTAATTTCATATCGTATTGATGATATTCAATCATATCATCCCTCTAACATATATCATCCCTCCACCTGTGGACGATCGGGAAAAAAAGAAAAGAAAAAAAAAAACGCTGATAAAAGAGCTAGCGCTGTTCGTTATGGAAAACGCAAGTAATGTTAGTGAGGAGGACATCTTTGCTAATGTATTATCCACACCGTTTAAGATTACCTTTAAAAAGAAAAGCTGTAGTTAATCGGCAAAGGCAGACCTACACTAGAGCTTAATTTGGTGCAGAAAGCCAAAGCTTTTGAAAGCATTTCAAACAATTATATATGATACACCTGGATGACAGCATCAACCAAGAAGCTAAAGCTTTACTGCTGGAATTGTTCTGTTTAGGTAAGTTATTGAAAATCTAATAGGTCACGTGCCAACCGATTTTATTCTGATGCCTCTTTTTTATGTTAAGCTTTATTTGAGAGTCAGAATTACTGGTCAACCTGTGAATTTACCAACTCAGCGAGCATTATGCACTTTAACTGTAATTCTGCATACTAGTTAAATTTTTCCCAAGTCTTAAGTTTATTACAGTCTGTTACATTAATTTAATCGGCTGCTGTGAAAATGCCACAATCGCTGTTCACTGTCTGTGATGTGGAAGTGTCTGTCACTAATTTGCTTTGGTCTGAGTGCTGTCATGATGTGTTGGCTTGCAGTAAATTTTGTTGGTTTTGTGTGTCATACGTTTTGCAACCCGGCCAGTTTTCACCATACTCCGCTGAAATGATTGTGTGATGATGCAATTATTTGTAATGAGGATTTTAAAATAAAGTGGATTTATTACATTTTGTTTTATTTTGGTGATAACTCTCAATATCACTGAGCTGATTGCTTGTTGCATTTCTTGTCAAAGGTAACTTATGCAGTACTATAAAAGAGAACATGGTAAGCTAGGTTGATTTTAGGCTGAGTTTACTTTTTTCCTGAGAAGGGAAGGGGGTGAGAGGGCCAAGGTTCAAGAGTCACGGATTGCTGCTGAAATTTTCGTTCATTTATCAAGTCAATCATATTGGTTGTGAGCACTTTAAGGATTTGTCTTGGCCTAACTGCAGCAACCTGCCAAAGCATCTGTCACAAACACAATCTTTACCCTTTCTCATAATTTGCCCTAGGCTCTGCCAAAAGCATAAACATGCTCTTTATTAGCACTGCATACAAAACGAGACATTTACAAGAGTGTTAACATGCTAATAAACAACCAAGGATGACCTCAATACATTCTCCTCTGAAATACATTTTGGCCATATAGTCGTCTGCATGAAATTACATGAAGCTGACATGAGAATACATCCAGTCTCAACAGGAAATAACTCAATTTGTGGTCTAGCATGATATTACATTTTTCTCATTCATAATCTCAAAAGTATCTGTAACCCGAGTCTTGGTTGCAGACCAAAAAAACATGTTTCACTGTGGTTCGTCTTCATTCTGTGCTCAGTTTGTGTCATGCAACAAGAGTTGTGTTGACGGCAGTTTTACAAAATAAATAGTCCTTTCCCATACCCAGGTGATGAATGACAACTACAGCATTCTGAATTCTGGAGGAAAGACCGAATCTTACATGGTAAAAGTGGACTGACTCACACAAAGAGAACGTAGGGTGTAGTAGAGTTGGACATCTCTCTGTGGCCACGAAAAAAGTTATGAAGGTATTAATATGCTTGTCAGTATACATGTTTAAGAAAGTCCCTTACACAGACAAAGAAATAAAGCATGTATTTTATTTGCACATACGGAGTGTCTCTGTACATCCGCATGCACAACACAAGCAGGAGAGCAGAATGCATCTACACACATGGAAATAATAGTGGCTCTCAGCACTACATTCCTCTGGAATGCTACGGTTTTAAAACACATTTGAAAATGATTATTGCATAGAACCACTAGCTACATAAAGGTATTTACAGTGTACGTAAGGCAGGAAGAGAGTGACAGAGTTAAACCAGTGAGGCCTCTTGCTCTCATTGCACTGTGATTTTCTCATGTGATAGGGACATGATGGGGAATTAACACCCGCTAAAATTTGGGTATTTTGGTGCATAATTTATTTACCAGCCACTGTGGCGGGCGACCTGTCTCGGATTGGAGTTCACAAGGAATTCTTAGCAACAACAGCATGCACATTCATTTTTAAGAGGAGAAATTGTATTATATGTATCTCAGGTTCATGTAAATGAACGTAAATATGCCCCATTTTCACTTTATATGTGTAATTCCAAATATTTTAGTTTGTTAAGGATAATTCACATGCACCGAAAGACGCCGATCAACGGTGAAAGGGGTAACACACTGATCCAACAAAAGCAGAATGCATTTGTTGCCATTGGTCAGCGTCTGTTGGTGCAGTGTGAATTAGCCTTTATATACAATCAAATCAAGCGTGCCACACAAGTCCTGAAAAGTGAAGCCAAAGTGTCTCGATCGCCCCCAGGTGGCTGGATGCAGTATAGATCATAAACCCCACCCTCTCCATGTAATGTAATAGGACGTGAGACAAACTAAACAATCAAATTACAAGTCAAATATTTTTTTTCCAAAGATGGTTTCTGTCATTTTAGGCAGTTTTTATCACGCTGATGTTAGTTCAAGTGTTCATTCTTGAAATAAGTTTGGTTTTAGTTAGTTATTTGATGCTATAAAAATGCAGGTTTTGACGTCATGATTGACAGCTGAGATTGACAGCTTTTCTGAGCGAAGAAAACTGACTTTTTTCTGGATCTTCGGGAGGAGATTGGAGCCTTAACTTTAATTTTTACGTTTCTAGAACTGTTTATTTCACACCGACATAATGAGTTAACTGTATTAACCGATTCTGCGGGAGTATGGGCGGGACCTTGATATCGCGGCTCCACTTCGCGCTCACTACTGCGCAGACTCGAGACTCAAGATATCGGCACACATAGATATTGGCACACATGGTGGCTTCACTTACTACAATAGAAGAGAGTAAAGGTGCGTTGTCCATCTTTTTTTACAGTCTATGGATCAAACTAGTAAATAAACAACACTCGCAACACATTATTGCTTGCAGGCAGCCATAGATAAGAGCAATGTCATTATTGTTAACTAAAGGCTGGCCAACACTAAAAGATTTTTAAAAATCTTATCAGATTTTCAAAATGTGAGAAACCACAAACATGACGATAAAAAATATCTTCCTATAGTGTGTGAAGTGCCGCGATGTGACCAAGACAGCACACCACACACTAACAGATTCCATTCACAAACAACCAGAGTCCCGACTGTGAACACGAGAAATCTCACAAAATCTCTCACGGTCAAACGTGACTTTAGAGTAAACAAACATGGCGGAGGACGGACAAGAAGAACTGGCGATAATAGTGTTTGGACTGCTTTTTACAGAAAATTTGAGTTTGGATGAAGTTGTGTTATGCTTCTGTCTTCCGTCAGCTCACTTTCTGATTGGGTATTGTTTCGTTCCACGTGACAATCTACAGAGTACATGCGTCTGTGAAAAACTGTGAAAAATTTGGGAGTTCTCTTTGATTCTTCCCTTAAGTTTGACCACCATATAAATTCAGTAGTTAAGTCATGTTTTTTTCATCTTAAACTTTTGTCAAAAGTTAAAACTTTCCTGTCTTTTAAAGATCTTGAAAGAGTCACACATGCTTTTGTTTTATCTCGAGTGGACTACTGTAACTCATTGTATGTTGGATTACCTCAATCCTCCATGTCACGGCTTCAGATGGTCCAAAATGCCGCAGCCAGGTTTTTAACTGGGGTTCGTAAACGAGAACACATTACTTCGATTTTAGTGTCTCTTTATTGGTTGCCAGTGCGTTATAGAGTTGAATTTAAGATTTTGCTGTTTGTTTTTTAATGCAAGTCTTTAAATGGTCTGGCACCTTCCTATTTGTCAGACCTTTTAAGCGTGAGTAAGTCAGTTAGATGCTTGCGATCCTCAGACAGTATTACTCTGTCTTATCCAAGATCAAGATTGAAGTTGAGAGGTGACCGTGCGTTTGCAGTGGCCGGTCCTAAGTTATGGAACAGTCTTCCTTTATCTGTAAGATCTGCTTCATCCGTATATGATTTTAAATCGAAGTTACAGTCTTATCTTCTTACTCTTGCATTTTATTCATTATAACTCTTGGTTTCTTAAATTTAGTGATGTCTTTTTATTATTACTGTGTCTTTTATTTTATTCTTTTCTCTGTACAGAACAGTGGTCAACTTCTGTTGTGTTTATTTGTGCTTTATAAATAAATGAAATTAAATGAAAATTAAATTAAATTAAATGTCCTCGGGGTTCCCCCCACACAACAGGACTTCTGATCGTAAATATTCAACATGATGGATATTTACAATTTGAGATTGGTGTGGCCCCGACGTTCTTCGGAGCAGATTCAATCACTCTTAACACACATCACGCCACAGGAAAATCTGATAAGATAATTTATCTTATAAGAAAATCTTATAAGATAAAATCTGATAAGATAATCAGGACTTTACCTAGGATTGTCGGAAGGGAAGAATTGAGCCCAAAATCAGCCCGATTATCTTGTAGTGTGTGGGTGCCTTAAAACTAAATATGTTAAAAATAATTTTCATTAATTGAAAAATAACACTGAAAAATATATAGGCTTAAATATTAGATGTCAATTTAAACTCAAATAACCTAAACGGAAATCAGAAATGTTGCCTTAGCAACTAACTGAAATAAAAAAGAATAAAATTGCTAAAACTAAAAGTGAAACAAAAATAAATTGAATCTAAACTGAAATATATAAAAATAATAAAATTAACTAAAACTAAAATGAAACTAAAAAATAAAAGCTCATTCAAAATATAAATAAATACTACAATAGCATATAAAAAATAATAATGAATAAAAGAAGAACATGCTATCGCTTAAAAAAAATCCATTATGAAAGTCCATTTCCCATCCTGGGGTGCATTTCCCAAAGCGAACTATGGTCGCAAGTTCCGTCATTACCAATAGAGTTCGATGGGACCATAGTTGACTAACCATGCTTTCGGGAAATGCACCCCAGGATAGCAATGCTTATGATCAGAGATCCTGACCAGTCCACTTTCATTTTTTCATTAAGCCTGACTAAATATGGTTGGCTATTCAGGGGGTGGCTTTCTTTACTTAAACCAGCTCCAGCTCTCCTCTGAGCTCCCTCAACGCAGGGAGGAACGCCCTGGATCTTGTCATCTTGTTATTTTGAGGTGAAGAGGAGTGAAGTAACTCTGTTCTGTTTCACAGGATGGCTGGAAAACAATAATGTTGTCAGGGAGAGTTGTTGTTGCTGATCTCATTGGTTATTTGTAAGTAATGTTGCTTCGATCAAAACAGTGTCTCAATGGTTTCCACGAATAAACAACTCCATGACAACCAAATGAGAGATTCTTTGTGTGTGTGTGTGTGTGTTTTCCTGGTTGTGAATATCCTCTGCCGTGCAGTAAATACTAAATGGTTTGGATTTAAAATATGTGTGTAGATATGGATTGGCGTTAACACAATGGCCAATCAGAGATGTTTACGAATTCGCTCAACAGCACTCAAAGCATCACATTTTTAAAATTTCAGTACCGATTGTTACCGAAGTCGGTTTTGGCAACTCTAGTGTTTGGTATGGAATGAATTCTTTTGACAACTCTACCAAACACTATGTATGTTTACAAATGCTCTCATTTTCGTCGAACAGAATGAATCCAATCCGATTCCAGATTCTGAAAGTTCTGTGTAAAGTAGTTTTGAACCCTAAATGTTGCAATTCAATTCACATATTCGTTTACATGTGCATTACACTGCATTTGGAATGCCACCACGATAATGTCACTAGACCTACCACAGTATAATTGTCATTTTTGCCTTGATGACATATGCCAGCTTTCTTTTTAGATATATGTCAATAGAGCATTTTAGCAAATATTTAGTAAATATTCAGTCTCATCCACTGACCAGTTTATAAGACATGAGACGTGATTAAGAAGTAAGTAAGACACATTCATATGATGTAAAACGTATGAAAAACATATGCATCATGGCACTGTGCCTGTGCATTGAAGAATTTACATGTTTATTTATTCCTTTTGATTGGATTATTTCAGTCCCCCTTTCTATCGGAGCATAATTTCATTCGGAATAAGCTCAAATGTATCAAGGTGTTAAGGTGTTTACATGAAGGCTTTTCAGTTCAATTGAGCAAATATCCGATTATAAACAGATTATTTGGGTGCATGTATACATGGGGACACATACATCCCCAAAACTATGCAGATGGTCTTACAAATAATTTACACACACACACAAAAATGTTCAGCTTGAGTTTCATAAATGAGGGTGTCCTGCTGCTCAGATTTTTTTTTTTTTACTGAAAGCGTCCCGTCATCTCACATATGTCTCCTCTAGAGTTCCAGTAGAGCTCTCTGCAGACTTTTAAATTGCCAAGATATAAAACTCTGCAATCCAAAGTCAGAGATCTCAACATGAACATTTCTCATTAAAGTTTTCCCAGACCAAATAATCTGAGCCATGCTATTCACATTATTAACTGTACGTCAACAATTGTCCATTTTTTTGATACAAAGTTGATGCATATCTGAGATCTCTACATCTCCTGAGCTATGAAAGAGCACCCACTGAGCAATAAGTGTTTCTGTGGCGAAAGCGATGGGTAAAGCAGTGGGGAACAGAGCGAAGCCACAAATAGAGAAAAAAAACGCGACACCGTCTCGCCACCAAACATCCTTTTCGGTAGCGTGGTGAACATCCACAGCAGTCAATATAAACCTGTGAGCCTGTGCCAGATGCAATTACACAAGCCTCTGTCTGAAAGATGGTTGTGTTGGCATGGGGTGTGTTTACGTGTGTATATGTGTGCGTGTGAGCATGTTTGTGTTTCCTCTTGGTACACACACCTGAATGCATCTTTGAGCTAGTAAGACCTCTGCTGACAGGAGAGTGGAGAAGTTTATTTGAGGAGGGTAAGATGAGCCAAAGAGAGTGTAAATGAATTGTGTGTTTAAAGATGCTTGTTGATTTGGAATGAATGAGAATCTGAATATTCATTGCTGAGAAAATGTAGATGGAGTTGGCTCAGAAGCAATGCTGTGGAGGAAAGAGAGAGAGAGAGACGGTGATAGAGTGATGGTTTGAGAGTCATAAAGCAGTTCAGACTCACATGGAAGATGCGTTTGACTCCTGAGACTAGTTTCTCTGTCCGAAGTTTCCAGAGGACAGGCTGAGGGGAGTTCAGGACAAAGACCAGTGGTTTCTGGTGCATTTGCAGAGACTGGATGGGCCGCAGATGTAACGCCACCTGAAAACAGCAACGAAAGGGGTCAAATGAGAGCGAGAGAGAAAGGAAATGACATGAAAAGCATACAGTGCTGAAGACAATGAGGACTTTCACTAAAGACAGGAAGGACACATGGAGCTCTGAACTGTATAAAGTCCACAGAGCTTTTTGGCCTTTTACAGTTTTTTTTAAACAGCTTACACACAAAATCCTTACTTGTCACACAATTTCTGAAACCTGACACTCAAACACCAGAACCACACACCAAATCTGCAAAACCATACACTAATTCTCTGCCTTTGACTCAGTTTTCAGTTTCATAAAACACTTTTTGTAAAACACAGCACACAATTCTCTATGTAACACACAAAAATCTAACAGGAAGTATCTTGATTTCCTTTTTCAAACCACTGTTTCTGTACAACTACACATGGTTGATGTATTTCTTTTCTTTCGTACTGTGTAATACTGTGTTCACAACCACAAATGCTTACAGTAAAAAATAAATAGTTTGGTTTCAATCTTGCTTTCGTGATGCCGTGAATTTTTCAACATCTCTCTGCCAATTACTTTCAATCTTGTACAGAAATGTACATAGGAGCTCATGAAAGAAGAGCTTTAGGTTTTTAATAACTGTGTGTATATGATATATCCAAAAACAGAATATTATGGCAAAGGTGTTTGCAACGTATGACAAATGTTTGCTTTTGAGATGTTGTCTGTGATATTTTGAATGCAGTGCTTCATTTTGCAAGAGATGTGAGGCATTTTGCATTTTTGTGTGTGCAATTCTTGGATTTGTGTGTAAAGTTTTGAAAAAAAAGAGGCAAAGTTTTGAAAAAAGCAGTTGAAAAAAAACTGTGAAGTACACATTTTTGGTCTACAACAATTTTAGGGAATTCAGTGACATTTTAATATTCAACTTTTGTGAAATGAAAATTGTCAAAAATATCAAGGTGGTACAACTGTTGAAAAATGAAGAAAAAGCCTAATTAAAATGATTTTATTCTTTAACAAAAAAGTAGAGTAGCTTGACATATTATATATATATATATATATATATATATATACACACACACACACATATAACATTTTGTTGATTTGCAAAAATAATGACTTATGTTGTTATATATATACAAAATGTTGTTAATTTTTATTTGATGTTTACACCATATGACATTTTTAGAAAACAACTGATGAAAATGTTTTTTTTTTTTTTTTTTTATCATATTAAACCAACATGCATTTCTACAAACTTGTCATCTGCATTTAAAACTAGATTTTTAAAATATTTTTATTTTCTTTGTCTGGTCACTCTTATTTGTCATTGACTCTCAAACACTGATTTCACCTTTGCTCTCGAGTCACATTGTAGCCTACATCTCACGTAATATTTTAAGCACAAATAAAGCTGCTTATTTTATTTTATATATGGGATTAGCCTACAGCTATAAAAATCATGCTAGCAAAGCTTTTATTTATATCATAAATAAATCCTGCTTCAACAGTCAAAATTGAAATCCCCCCTCGACTCTATTTGCATTAATGGCGAACCCACGTAAGGTTTCCCTTCTTTCCCTTCAAACGTCTCTCCTGTCCTCTTTTCTGTTTCTATTCCATCCCCTCCTTGGTTGCATTCTGTAGTTGATGCAGTAATGTTAGTACCAAAACATGACTACAGCAGCACTGTGGACGCCTGTTACTCCTTATCAGAGTTTGTGCTATTTATGTCTCCACCCCACTGATAATCGCACAGTGACTGAGAAAGCCGTGTTTTTCTTTGGAAGGCCACAATATGTGGCCTCACTGGTATTTGAACTTTCACACACAAGCTCTTTTGTTCAAAATAGAGAATTGTACAGCAAGGATGGGTTGATTAATGAGGTTGAAGAGTTTATATAGATTTTTTTCTATTTTTAGTTTTAGCTTTTAGTCTTTATATAAGTTTAAAAAGTTTATTTTTGGGCAATAAAATGGTACAGATATTTAGCTTATTTATTTGTTGAATATCTGCAAGTTACACGACTTAAGCCTGGTGCACACTGTGCGATTTATAATAGTCCTTTATGATTGTTGCTTGTCAGATTGTACGAACATGATCCTAATATCACACTGTGGGATCTCAGATGTCATTTATGTCAGACTGTACGACAGTCAAGATGCGTTAAAAACGGACGTGCGCATGGAAACTTGTCCGGAGTTTTACATCATCAACCCATACACGTTCGGTGACAGTGAGCTGGGACTGAAATGGTGGCTAACAAAGAAATGTCTAGCGTTAATTCTGATCACGGATTGTCTTGAAAAAAGAAGACAATTTGACGTTCATCGTAGGACTGCAGGACTGTGCGCCCAAACTTCTGACACTGCCAGAATTTCATGTTCACCGACAGCCAATTAAAGGATTAGTTCACTTCAGAATTAAAATTTCCTGATAATTTACTCACCCCCATGTCAACCAAGATGTTTATGTCTTTCTTTCTTCAGTCGAAAAGAAAAGAAAAGTTTTTGAGGAAAACATTCTAGGATTTTTCTCCAAGACTTCCGCCTACATCACGTGTGACCTTTCCAACGTGATTACATAATGTGTGGCGCATCGCAGAGCTAGTGCAGGACGAGCAATTGTGGTTAAAAAGTATATACATTTTTATTTTTTAAAGAAAATGGCAGATCGTTTCACTAGACAAGACCCTTATTCCTCGGCTGGGATCGTGTAGAGCCCTTTGAAGCTGCATTGAAACCGCAATTTGGACCTTCAACCCGTTGTACCCCAGTGAAGTCCACTATATGGAGAAAAATCCTGGAATGTTTTCCTCAAAAAAAAACTTAATTTCTTTTCAGCTGAAGAAAGAAAGACATGAACATCTTTGATGACATGGGGGTGAGTAAATTATCAGGAAATTTTCATTCTGAAGTGAACTAATTCTTTAATTGGCTGTCGGTGAACATGTCAAACTAGTGATCAAACACTACAGATTTTAGCCTAGGATAATAGGAATCTTTTAGGATTTTCAAAATTTGTCTCGGATGACCAAATCTTGGCCAAAATTTCAGTGTGTACCCGCCTTTAATGGCTACACGATCACAGAATCTGCATTATTTTTTAAATGCTGGTGTTTGCATAAAGGTTTATAAAATACTTTTTTTTTTTTTTTTTTTTTAAATATTAGTCTTATTAGTTGGTGAAAACTAATAATTTTTTTTTTTTTTAAATATATATACTTTGCATTTCCCTATAGACAGTGTAATGAGACAAACAAAGCTGTGGATTTGGTTTCTGTCACTTCAAATATTAAAAAATCTGTTTCAGATTTTGAGGAGACATTTAGTTGGTGTTTTGTTGCACTATACCCGGTCTTGCAGCCTCTGACGGGGCCCTATGGGCCAAATATAACCTGCTGATTTAGGGCCTGCGGTGGGGTCGAAACCAAACTCCATTCCAGACATGGTTTGATTAACTACCTCTCAACACTGACCTGACAAACAAGCACTGCCTCATCACCTTTAGAGCTTTATTACTCACCCTCTTCATCCATCAGGCACTGACCAATTACCTACACTTCAATTCGCAATCATTCCAAATGAAAATAACTTCTGTTTCTGTTAAATTTATATATATACAATATAATCAATTTCTGTTTGTTCCTCACACAAAGATTTAATACTGCTTCAAAAGATCACAATTATGAAACATGATGTTTTGTGTTGGATGCTTGGAAGTTGCATTCATTGTATTTGCAAGGAAAAGAGTGACCAGTACATTCTTCAGTATTTCTCCTGGAATTAAATGATGGTGAGTAAATGATGACAGATTTTTTATTTATTATTATTATTATTTTGGGGTGAACCATTATTTTAAACTCTGAGAGGTCACCCTGAATATTTCATAAAGTTTGAAGCAGTTTTGCTAAAATATTCTATAATTTTAATATAAATTTGAAAAACTGTGACCAACAAAGTCATGCAGTCAAAATGCAGAACCATTTATATTTTTTGAATAATTCAAGTTAAAAAAAAAAAAAAAAAAAAAAAATGCCTGAAAAAATATTTTTAAAAACCTTTTTGAAAATAATGATTGATATGTACACTCACATATATTCAAAGTGTACTGAAAATATGTTATAGTTTACTTAGTTTACTTAATTTTTATTTTGGGGTGAACCATTTTTTCAAATTCTCAGAGGCCATCCTGGATATTTCATATAGTTTGAAATAGTTCCTTTCACAGTTGGTCCTTTAGATTTTACTGATCTAAACCTGATTCTCAGGCTAATACTATTTCATGCTTGAGAACATATTCTCACGACTACATCAGAACAGCTAGTGTCAAATTATTCACTTAACAAATTAGTCAGTTAAGCAATCAGACACTGAAAACTTAGTTTGGAAATGATATTATCTTAGATCCAGTCAAAACACAACTACAAAGACTTTGCTTTGATGCAGTGACTCAGTGTGTAAGATAAGGAAAAGTTCAATTGAACTGCATATGAAAACTTAATGCATTTATTATTATTTGTAACTGAAACATTGCATTATTATTTAGAAGGTCATGTCCATTTCTTATAACTTAGATTTATGTTTATAGCGGAAAACCATGTAGAAATGCCTTATGACTTTTATGACCCCATTTATGTACTGTACATTATTGAGTATGACTCAGGGTAAAGGACACCTCATCTGCATGGTAAAAATCAACATGTCCCATATGAGACACTTGATGTGGACATGTGGCCTTGTGACTTTCTCTTGCATCTATCCACCAGATCACAGGCTGTCACATTTTCATATTATGGTTCAAATGGTGCTCAATAGCGCCCTCTATGTAGCCACAATGTGCTCTTGATACTCCTTTTGCAAAACTACATTACCAAATTGTGGACTTGATGTGGTAATTTACTGTACATTACTGAGTATGACTCAGGGCAACAGAGACCTCATCTGCATGGCAAAAATGGACATGTCCCAAATGGAACAGCTGATGTGGACATGTGGTCTTGTCCACAAGATCACAGGCTGTCACATTGTCTTCCTATGGTTAAAAAGTTGCTCAATAGCGCCCCCTATGTAGCCCTTGATACACCTTTCTGGCAAAAATTAGGGCTGAGGATGTCATTTGGGACAAGATCAGTGTGTGCCTAGTCCAACAATTCCGAATGAGATAAAAGAGCAGTAATCCTTGCCATTTCAAGATGTCCGTTTTAGAGGAAGCAGATGTGTTCATGGATGGAATTGTGATGTGTTTATGTGCTGCCCTAAATGACAAGAAGTTGAGTTACATCTCAAGTGAGCTCTGACCAAGGTTTGGAGCAGCGTAATAAGCATCTCCCCTGCAGATTTGAGCCTATGTGGGAGGACGCTGGAGTAAATGAGAGTGTTTAGCAACAAGTGCAATAAAAGTGCGGCAATAATCGTAACAGTCGGGCCTTGGGAGAGTTGAGAATGGAAGATATTACAGAGTGCTTATCACAAAGGGTCTGGCAGACACAGCACAAACTCAGACGCACAAGCAAGAGACCCTCGCTTTTTGTTCCACTGTTTTTTTCCTCACTCACTTGCCTTCCTAATGTCTGTACTCAGTGGAAAATTTTCAATGAGCATCTAATAGGCCTATCTACCCAATCCTCCCGCTTGGCTCAGTCTGAGCAGACATTCACAAACAAATCCTACCTGCATGGAAATATTTTGAGTGGGGAGGAAAAAACTAAACTGATAAATGGATCAATTTGCTGAATAATTAAAGGGGTCATTCACCCAAAAGTGAAAATTCTGTCATCATTTACTCACCTACATGTTGTTCTAAACCCATAACACTTTAATTCATCTTTGAAACACAAACCTAAGAGATTTCTCTCCTTCCAATTAAAGTTATTACACCAACATTTTGATGCTTCAAAAAGTTCATAGAGATTGTAAAAGAAATCCACATCATTTGAGTGGTTTAACCCATGCTTTCTGAAGAGACATGATCACTTTATATTATGAACAGTTTTAATTTAGGCTTTTATTCAAGTATAAACACTGATAAACGTACATACCTAAAGCAAATATGGTAAGCAGAAGCTCAAACATGCTTGCTTGATGTGCAAACCAATGAGGTTCGTTCTTGCGCGTCAAGCACAGCAACCTGTGTTTCGAAGATAAATAAAAGTCTTACGTGTTTAGAATGACTAAATGATGATAATTTTTATTTTTGGGTGAACTACGCATTTCAGCAAGAAACAGAAAAAGAAACAGGAGGGAAGTTTTGTCTGAATAAGGCGATGCAAAGAGTTATAAGGAGAGGGGTGCAAGCACAAACTCTCCTGGTTGTAAAAATCGTGGAATTTCAGAATCAGACAGAAACAATTCCAAAAAAGTGAGTCATTAAGAGGAGGCAAAAACACAGTCGTGCTGCCGTTCCAAAACTGCTCCAAGGTGAGAAGCAAATTATCTTGGCTAGGCATGAGCTAAAAACCCAGCTCTCCAGGGTGAGCTCACATACTCCGCATCACACATTGGCAATGCTGGGAATTGGGAGCGTTGATTAGTCCCACATCGCACAGGTTCTGTGAAACTCCATCTGCGATGCTGTAATGCATCTGTAATGCATGCACAAACTGAACAATACAAAAGGGTTTACAAAGGATTTCTACAGAAATTCAATATCATATGTTCATAGAGAAATTTAGTCTTGCGTAGCCTGACCCTCAGACTGATGGCAGAAGGTCTGGACTTGCAGCTTTCACTGGCCAAGGACCGCCCAAGAGGACGTTTGACTGACATGGAACGCAACCAATCACAGTTCGTTTTGTTCTGCGTTATGTTTATGGGCGTGCAACGTAAAGTCGATGTCCCTACAATAACAGACCGTGTGCATCTAATAAATGCAAGTTTACTCCAACAATGGAGCCACGAACTTCACATACTTTTGAAAATCCAGTGTTTAGTTGATCCTGGTAAGCGCTCATTGTCACAGTTGTAAACATGACAGCGTTCTTCTTCTACGAGGGGGTTTGGCATCACGGCATTTTTTTCTAGGCGACCAACCAGCCAGATGACGACTTCAAAAATCCTAGTGTTTCCAGTTAAGTGTGCCATATGCATCAAACGTTCAGCCAACGGTCTGTGGGCGTGATGTCTGAGGCTGAGACTAAGAGAAATTAGTTCATCCTTCTATTTTGCATGTACAGAATGCATACAGATAATTAATTTCACTGCACACACACATATCTCTTTCCACTGATAAGGTGTCACTGGTTGTTCTTAAACCCGCTGATCCTCAACCAGCTACTACTAACGTTAGATGTTCATCATAACTAACATTAGGATGCTGCAAGATTGCATTCATCTGCCTCCATTTTTTGGTGCAATGCCAAAAAACTCAAAATCCAATCAACAACCAATGGATAGAACCAAGTCCACATTTCTTTTTCGATAATCTGTTATGCTTAAACGTACTTCACAATAAGGAAGAAAAGATCTGTTGCGACTTCCGTTTAATTGCAACTTTAAAATATGTTCTCAAAACCAGCAGTAAGACTTATAAACAAAAGCAGCGATGTACTATATTTGTTTGTAGACTGGCAGAGTGTGTAGTAACATACTAATTTAAGTCATCATTTACCCCTTTTCCACCAGCATGAACCGGGTGCTAGTTCAGAGCTAGTGCCGGTTCGGAGTTGGTTCGACTGACGAGCCTTCTAAGAACCAGTTTGCCTTTCTGTGAGCTAGAGAGCCACCACAGAGCCAGGTCTTAAGTCACTGTATACGTCTCATCTTTCCCAGCAACGCTAGTGCGGCAGCGCTAACCACAAACACACTAACCCAATCTCACGGCAATTCGTACGTATTTTACGAGGTGGCTAATTCGTACGAATTCATACGACCTCACTCGTACAATTTCATACGTTTTTTGCTAAATCGTATGTATTTATGGGCTTTTTGTGCCTTTATTCAGATAGGACAGTAGAGAGCAGACAGGAAAGCACTGGGCAGAGAGGGGGCAGGATCGGCAAAGGACCTCGAGACAGGAATCAAACTCAGGTCACCGTGAACGCATTTGCGCCATGTGTCGGCGCACTAACCAATAGGCTATCAGTGCCGACAAATCGTATGTATTTTACGAGTTGCCAAATTCGTATGAATTTGTTCAAATGACCTACCCCTAACCCTGCCCCTAAACCTACCCGTCACTGGGGTTTAGACAAATCGAACAAGTGAGGTTGTACGAATTTGTACGAATTAGCCACCTCGTAAAATACGTAAGAATTGGTCGTAAAATAGCGTTGAACACACCAGGCTTGTTCGAGATTCATCTACCTTGCGCAGCCTGATGGGCGTATGACATCAAAGTACCGCGAGAGAGATACAAAAGCATAAGGAGTTGTACGCTCTCCAAACGCTCTTCGCTCTCCAAACGAGGTACTTTGATGTCATAGTGTCATACGCCGATCGGTCTGCGCAGCGCAGATGCATCTCGAACAAGCCTTCCATTAACAATGGCAGACATTGCATTACTATTGATGCTCATGGCTTTGCGAACATACATCGGCGTCCAAACACGCCGAATCCAACATGTTCGTGCAGCTCGCCATAATTTGTATATACGGAGATTACAATCGAACTGCTATTAGCTCGATTAGCTGCTATTTAAAAATGGTGGTCACAAGTTTCTGCTCATCTTGTTGGTCAGGGTTATCCTCGCCCCCAGCCCCTGACGCAAACAGTTCTTACTTCTAGACCAGCAATGTTTTGTAAGACCACTTTTCCTGGTTCAGAACTGGTGCTTTGGGTGTCGAAAGACAAAGAACTGATTTGAAACTAGGCTCTGGCTCTGAACCAGCACTCAAACTACCTTGGTGGAAAAGGGGTAACAGTCAAGTCAGCAGAAATATGAGAAGATTCCAACAAGATTCTCGGATCCCCCAGTCGAGTACTGGCTATGGCACCAGCAACAGCACCATTGCAGTGGAAAACACATTACAGCCCTCTTCAATCTCAGTGTCACCACTGGAACTACCGCTGAATTGAAAACAGAGTTGTTAAACTGACCACAGCCAGGCCTCAGAAGAAAAAACTGGTTGAGATGATCATGTTGAGAGATAAAAAGTAAGGCATGGCCAGTGTGAAGCCCAGAGTGTGAGTCTGGACCTGATTTCACAGGCCACTACGCTAACCACTGTCTGATGGTTTTACAGGGGCCCGTCCGGCCAGATTGAGTTACAAAGAAACTACAGGCTCTGATAGGAGACAGCTGCACCTCCCCTTACAAACCTAGCCCAGAGGCAAGCGTCACTGCAGGGGGTGATGGGAAACTGATCACACCATGTCATTTAACACACCAGCAACCTACCATTCAAATCAACAAATCGACCTCAGTGAGAACAAACAGTGTCAGCAAGACACTGCAGTTTCTGTGCGGAGACCATGCTGTTCTTGTCTATCTGTCTGTGAAACCTTCATAATTCCTGCATTCTTGTGTAAAGCACAAATTAATCAACTCTGTCAGCTCTCAGTGTACTGTAAATCTCTCTCTTTTACTGCTGACAGCAATTCCCTGCTTAAAGGGAAGGGTGTTGACTCTATTGACAGAGATTGTTATGTGACTGATAGTCCTCCCAAAATTTCATTTCACTAAACATCCTCCAATTAGATGCCAAATAATGCAAGACATGCAAAACATTAAGCCTTGTTGAACATAACAGCCACAGTGTTCACTTGCCATGTGAAGTTTTGGGGAATAGGAGACGTTTGTGAGAAATGGAAGGACTTTTAAGGAAGATGACAGACAAATGATAGGGAGAAATGGGGAAACTGAGAAAAAGTTGGTGATCAGATAACTATTCCCTTTTAGGGATGTCAAATGTACTGGTACTTTGCTATAAATTTGAGACTAAAATACAATAATGCAGTCTTTCTACAGTCTGGGTAATATAAAGTACCAATTAGGCACAGATTTTTCTCTTTAACTTTAACCATTACTTGAATAAGAGATGATTTACTTATTTGAATTAGAGTTACTTAACTGCTTAAATAATGTTACCATATTTGTTTTTGCTGTGGTATCGAAATTGCTCTTGACAATTTACACTGCCATTGACTGTAAATGTGATTTTATTTCTTGTAATAGAAACTTTTTATCTCACAACTGCAATCTATTTTAAACAGTATCTCAGATGTGGAAACCATCTTCCATATTTAACTGCACACATTCACAAAGGCAGTTTTAACTAAATGCAAAAATAAAAACGTTAGATCTCAAAAACAACTCTTTCAGTTATTTATAATGTTTGTTTTCTGGAAATAATGCAATGTTTGCACATTCTCTGTGACTGTGTCAGAGCAACACACTTAACTATGCTTAGCAAAGCAGAGATTTGTGCTGTCAAGAGATTTTCTTGTAAATTTGATAAAATGATTGCCATGTGTCTGTACATGATCTTCGCTATTGTTTGAAACAATGTAGAGCTATGCGAGCGTTTGGCACTGTTCTAAACTCAAATCTTTGTGTGTGTTGTTTGACTGTGCATCTTGGTTCTTTCTGCATGACTGAAGAAGAATAAATGAGGTAAAGATTGAGGGTCAGATCAATCTGTTGAGCGCTGTTATCACCACTGCTCGGCGATCTGTGACCGCTCAACCTGAAGCCACTTTAGTGCACTGTGATGTCTTTCTGCCGGTATCTAAGTGTGCAAACACACAGATATATCTACCTCATCAGCCCTCTGTGCAGATACATCAGAGCATGTGGGTAACCGATACCCATCACTCTGTGTGTTTGTGTGTACTTGTATGAATTTGAGGGCAAGTTTGGATGATAAATCTGATAGCCCTAAGCTTCTATGCATGTGTTATGTGCACAAACACAAACTTGGATTCATTAAAGAAGAGAACAGACACTAGGGGTGAAACGGTTCTCAGTAAAAAAATCGAACCGTACCGTTCTGCACACTCGGTTCGGCACGCACTTGCACCGCGGTTCATCTCATACCTGACGACGCATACGCATCTATAATATGGTTTGTAGAAAATAAATAAAACAGACAAACAGAGTTAGGTTAATGTATGTTTCTGTCATTCTAGCTTCCCCTAAACTTTGTTCAATGCGAGTGCCGTATGCTCTATAATATATGACCAGTCATTTACGCCGTCATCACCCGGGTGTTAATAGCGCAAGAGCGCAGGTGAGACCTGAACAGCACACGTTGCTATCTGCTTTTAAACTAAACTCATTTAAGCCTTGCCAATTTAAACATTCGAGTGCAAGGCGCGAAAGAGAACTTACGTGCGTGCTGTGAGAAGATTTGTGCACTCATCCGAAGCGCGCATGCGGAAGCGCGTGTACAGCGCGCAAATATTGAGGTCTCTTTCAAGTCTTGTGCTTGAACGGACAAATTCACACAAAATTATGTCAACATGCCCGTCTTGGCGACTATCCTAGCAAGCATAGTCGGTTATGTGTTAAGTGGACTTGTACACTCGAGAAAGAACGCATGTGTTCAGTATCAGTGTACTGATCCGTGTATTGTCTTAAAGAGACAGCAGCCCTTGCATTCCTGCTGTCTGGATGTGTTTTTAATGTTAATCAAACAACAAAAGACAAGGAAATCACTCATTGCTCATGACTGAATAGTAACTTAATAATTAATAATGATTGATCTTTATTTAATTTATACAGTGAAGATTATATGCAGTGTTGTTTTACATTTTATTAGCTACTTTATTCAATTTCTGTACCTGAAAACTGGATACATGAAAAACCTGAAAAGCTTTATTTATTTTTATCTTTGCTTTACTGTATTTATTTGTGCTGTTTGATTATTTGTTCTTATTTTCTTTATTTTTATTTGACAGTAGTAATTTTTTACCTGAACATAGCACATACCGAACCGTACCGAAACCGTGAGCCTAAAACCGTGATACAAACCGAACCGTGAGTAATCTGAACCGTTGCACCTCTAACAGACACAGGTTCTGCTTTTTGATGAACATGCAATTTTTTGTCTGCACCAAACAGTTGCCAAAGGCTCATTATAGATTCATTTTATAGATTTGGCATAAAAAAAAATTCAAAAACTCCTATTCTTGACAAGTATTTTTTCAATTTTTTTTTTTTATCTTAAAATTACATTTATGCATTTTACATAAATGACTTAAATATTTAAAGGATGTTTGTGCTCATTTTCCTAATGTATCAAAAGATGAACAAGTATTTTTTGTCTACTTTTTCTTTTAAATTATCTAAAAAATACTTCATCCATGACTATAACTTTACAAATGTTAAGATTTGTTTTTAGAGAATATATTTTCAACAGAGTATGTATATAGTGAGTGTATTTTGAGTGTACGGTCTTGCTACAATGATTTTCACACCTGTTTTAAAGTCGGCATGAAATCAAAATTGACCCTATTTACTTTGTCAGTGCACATTACTAGTCTCGTGGTGAACAATTCATCCTTGCAAGTTGATTCACAAAAAACAAATAAATAAATAAAAACTGTCTGTAATCTTTAATCAGAATGTAAAAATGAATGTCCTTCCTTCCCAGCGGGATATAACAAGCCACGCCCTCTATTTTTCTCATTCAATATTCTGTTTCACTCGGAAAATTATACTGAAGTAAAGTTGTTCGCAACTTCCAGGTCACAGTGATTTTAAGTATAAACATGTTAAAAAGATGTGACAAAATATACAAAATACACTTAATTAGGATACAATCTATGAGTCCACAAGTAAATAAAATATATCTTCATTTAATGATTTTCAGCTATTTTTACTTTAAAACATAAAATATCTTTAAAATATTAACAGAAAGACACCTTAAAAAATCATTAAGAAGCCTTTTTTTTTTTGCAGTGCACTAAACTCAGCACTATTTGCCTAGTGCAAACATCGTGCTACAACCAAACATTGCGCTATTACTAGGGAATCACCGATCCGATACTCAGATCGGGTATCGGCTCCGATATTGCCATTTTTGCCGGATCGGGTATCGGCCGGATGGGACCGATCCAAATCCGATATTGTGCGTGTACTATTCTGTGTTATTGTTAAGCCCCACAAAAGGCACAAAAACACCATAAAGTTTCCTATATATTATATATTCCAAGTGTTCTGAAGCCATTCCATGGTTTAATTTGAGGTACAGATAAATATTTAAGTCGTTAAATTAAAGTTCACGTAAATGCCTCCCTCCGCTGCGGCTGTCAGTCATTCTCAATTCAGCATTCAAACTGCATGTCGCGTTCGGTTACGACAGTCAACACAATGAAACTCTATCCAAGATGATTCAATGTTTCTATTATTATACTTCATCTGTAGACAAAGATAACAG
This sequence comes from Mylopharyngodon piceus, assembly GCA_039654765.1. Lineage (NCBI taxonomy): Eukaryota > Metazoa > Chordata > Actinopteri > Cypriniformes > Xenocyprididae > Mylopharyngodon > Mylopharyngodon piceus. The sequence continues at coordinate 8,536,038 of CM077460.1, read as the reverse complement.
TAATACAATACGCATCAGTATATCTTCACTTTGTGCTTTGAACTTTTCAATGCGGAGCGCTGCCGCTGCGCGCTGTGACTCCATGATGCTTCAAGCGCATCATTCTGCATACGGGATGCACTCTGTATGGGAGCCGTTCATATTATAATACTTTTGCGCAATGAAAGATTGTTAATAGCATTTTTTGTTCTGTCCTATATATCATATGTTGCTGCCTCATTAAAAAAAAACTCTCTTTTAATTTTATAGTATATATTTATATATAAATATATTTAGTTTATGTCATGTATGACTCAAACATTCATGAAAAACAAGTCATGAGTCATGGATGAAGGAGTCAGCTGGACTCCTGTTTATTTTGAATGTCTACCAAGCTAGTGAAGCTATTGGTTTATTTACAGTTGTTGCACTGATGCACAATTATTTAATAAATAATTCACTACATTTGTGTCTGTTTGTTATTTTGTTTTACAAAGTTAGGAAAGTAATGTTTAAGTCAAGCCTGATGCCTTGCACATAAGAATGATCCCAGTTTCTTCCACACAGTGAGGCATACAGTTTATTAGGTAATTTAGCACTTTTTTACTTGAATATCGGATCGGTATCGGCCGATACTGAATTCCAGGTATCGGAATCGGTATCAGAAGCGAAAAAGGCGGATCGGAGCATCCCTAGCTATTACTGCACAATAGAGCGATAATATGATAAAACAATCAAAAAACAAAAAAGACATTTTGTGTAATTTATCAACTTAATGGTGAAATGATGGAGAATAGCATTAGATTGAATGGCAATCGAGATTGATTCTCAGGCTGGAGGTGGCAATGTCGCTCCTGTCCCCTTCACCTCGTCAAAATCTCATGTTTGGGTTTGCGAGGCTCCAGTCTCTCTATCTAAGAATTCCACCTGATAAAACAATCATCTGCTCTGCCTCACACTGAGCCGCGGCCAAGAGCTGGTGTTTGATGTTTAACTTTCGCTAAATTGATTAGACAAAGATGGACTGTGAGTTAGATTAAATGGCTTGACTTTGTTTATTTTCAGCCATGCTGTGGAATCACACTCTCAGAGAGGGATAAGAGACACGGGCTATCCGCTGTTTGCTCTCATGTTGCTAAGAGAAAATTACGCTTGTTTGTCAAAAGATAGAACGTGGTTATTTTTGTGACACAGACAGTTTGACAAGGGAAATGCCACACCCTGTAAACGTCTGATAACTCCCATGGCTCTGCACTGTACCGGAAGTGAAAGAATAAAAGTATGCCGATACTGGTTTGCATAGAGTAGTAGACCACAACTAATACCATACATACCACAAGATTTCACCTGTTACCATGTTATTATAACTTAAGATAACTTGAGTCCTGACCTCAAACATCTTTATCTAAATGTTTGTATTACTGGTATATATTCAACATCTAAACAATTATTTTCTCTTTTTCATGTTACTCTGATTGATTTATTGATTTCTTTCTTTCTTTCTTGTCTTTTTTTGCCTTCGCTAGCTTCCCTTAATATGGTGGTTCTTCACTGGTGGGTCAAGACCCAAAACTTTTGCTATCACTGAGTTGTCTCATCATCTGCCATTCTTCTTTTGGAATCAGCATCAGCCAATGAAAACCCCATACTCTTGTCAAACAGTTTAAGACCGAAAAAACAACATGAACAACAACAACAACAACAACAACAACAACAGGCTTATCAACTTAGAAGGGAAGTAAAAATGTTTGTCATATTCTTTGTTGTTGTTGTTGTTGTTGTTGTGACCTTAAACTATAGACTTGGATCAACACAAATTGCCACAAATTCATCTGTGGCTTATAGAAATGAGCCAAAAACCTGCACAGATTGCATGACATGCCTTCATGAATACATAAACTATTCAAACATTTGGGGTCAATCGTTTTTTATTTTTAATACTTCATACTATTATACTTTAATTTATACTTTACCATTAAGAGACATTTTAACAAAAGAGACTATAAAGACTTTTACAAAAAGATTCTATTTCTTCTTTTGAACTTCCTATTCATCAATCTTGAAAACAATCATGGTTTCCACAAAAATATTAAGCAGCACAGCTATTAATATCAACGTTGATAATGATAAGAAATGTTTCTTGAAGACAAAATCATATTAAAAATGGGTAACACTCTAGTTTACGGTCCAATTCTCACTATTAACTAGTTGCTTATTAGCCTGCATATTACTAGGATATTGGCTGTTTATTAGTACTTATAAAGCACATATTAATGCCTTGTTCTGGATAACCATATTCTACATCCCTTAATCCTGCCACTATTAATAAGTAGTAATTAGGAGTTTATTGAGGCAAAAGTCATAGTTAATAGTGAGAATTGGACAATCTAAAGTGTTACTTAAAAATTTTCTGAAGGTTATGAATGAACATGTCACACTAAAGAGTAGAGTAATGGCTAAAATTTCAGCATGACTATCACACAAATAAATTACATTTAAAATACACTGAAACAGAAAATGTTTATTTTAAATTGAAATAATATTTCACAATATTACTGTTTTTACTGTTTTTTGATCAACTAAATGCAGCCTTGGTGAGCATAAAAGACTTCTTTCAACAACATAAAAAAATCTTACCAACCCTAAACTTTTGAATGGTAGTGTATGGGTTAAATCTGCAACTCTGCGAAACCAGTTGAGAACCACTGCTCCAATCTCCTCCAGCTGGTATATTTATTCACATTCTGAGTAGTGCATCTAATCTAGTGTAAATGTGCCATAGAGTAATTCTTCTCTTATCAGACTACAGTTTTCCTCTCCAGAATATACACTCTTGTCCCCACTATACTTATTGCCCTTATCACATCTACTGCCGCAGAATGAACGCTTTGTTTCGCCTCTCTTTGAGAAGCTCTATCCATCCACACGCACACACATAGGCAGAGAGAAAGGTTCTGGCACTTTGATCCTTGGGTCACTGTGGAGACTGATGAGATCATTAGAGTTTTGTGCATTGAGATGAAGGAGTGAGTTAACCTGGAACTAAAGGATTACCGCCCAAGCGGCCTGTGTCAAAACACAGCCATTCTCTGCTGCTTGCCGCAAGGATATCAGACTACCACCTTCCAGCCAGGCCTTTGTGGAGGTGGCGGTGATGGAGGGTGCAGATTGCAGGCCTGAAAGGGCCTCTCTGACTGGGCTGGTTTGCTGTCTGTAGCAGGGCTTTCAATGCAAGTGTGTTTGAAGTCGAGAGATTCTGTCTCCCTGAACTCTTTAGATAAGGACACTGAGATCCATGGAAATATCTCTTATTTCTCAGCTCTCACAGCGAGGAAAAAGCTGTCTTGATGTACAGGGCTGCAGGGATGGCCACAGACACGGCTCTTTATCAAAAGCACAGAAGGAAGACTCCTTAATGAATCAGGATCTTACTGCTCTGCCAAAAGAACATTCCACAGCATCATCTAACGTCATTCTAACCTATATTCCCAGAAAAGCCAATGTGTCATAACAAATGCATTCCGATTAAAACCCCAAGACCATGTCCGTTATACTTAAGGCCATCTATATGCTAGTTAACTCCTAAAAGCTGACAAAATATTTTAGCCGGTATAAATATTTTAAATGGTCAACGCTATGTATAAAAAAATATATACATTCAAACCAAAATTTATTCAGACACCTTAAACATTTCATTCATTAATACAGTTTATTCACTATAGTTTAAAAAAATGGTAATAAAATATTACAAGATCTCAGAGTGAAACTGTCAGAAAAAAATGAATCTTAATAATGTCAGATAACACTTAAGCAAAACATGGTCAGGTCAAAGTGTCTAAATAATTTTTGGTTCTAAATTTTTATCAATTTTACTGGTAGTCCACTGTATGAAGAATTTTTGGGTATAATATGTCACAGTTTACTTTATTTTGCTATCCTCACTTACATAAATGAACTATAGTGTCCTGCACCCACTAGTAAAAATATATCAAAAATATAAAAAATGTCTGAATAATTTTTGGTTTGACTGTATATATATACACACACACACACACACACACACACACATATATATATATATTATACTTTGCTGCAATAACATTAATATTTATTTTACCTTATATTTCCTAACATAATTTGCAATAATTTGACAATTTATTAACTAATAAATAATTTAAAAATAAATAATAAATCAATCAACTATTTTGAACTATAAAAAATATATATCTGTTAAAAAAAAAAAAAAAAAAAAAAAAAAAAAAAACACTAATTAGGAAAAAAGCTGCCAAATATTGGTCGACGACTGCTGAATTTTGCTGAATTTACATAAACTGAAGGCTATTGGCTGGTTAAAAAAAAGTTATTTGATATGCTCAGACAACTTCCTGTTTCAATAGGAAATACTTGAACACAGGAAAGATCTGAGATGGTCAAACCCTTTCTTGGGGTCTCTAAAGAGCCATTTTTTGCACTTTATCCTTGTTTGACCGGTATCTAGCATGAAGGCACAGAAATATACTGGGGAGAGAGGGAATGGAATCCAGGGAATGTCGCAGACAGGACTCGAACTTGAATTTCCCACATGAGCACTATCACTCAATATGTCCACTGCACCACAGCTCTGACAAATTTTTCATGGGGAAAAAATATTGCATTACTCATAAAAAAAAAATCACTGAAGCGAAATAAAGTACCGTTATATTTTCAGTGAGAGTGATGAGGAAGTGAAAGCAGTATGCACAGTCACTGCTAGGTGTTCAGTTTCACTTAATTAGCCAGTGCTGCGGTTCAGTCTGGACCAGTGCCACGGCCATTACAGAGCAAAACGCAGCTGTGCACTTCTCTCTGTTATTGAGAGGATAACACAGCCTGGGCCGTCTACTGTAACACTGTACAACAAACTGGCACTGGGAAAAGAGAGAGGGACAGGAAACCGTTCCTTATGATTTGTGCAGTAAAATGGAAATGTGTGTATGTGTGAGGGGAGCAGAAGGAGGGAGGCTGTGCTTGGGAAAGATTTTACACAAGGATGTTAGTTTAATGTGAATAAGAGGGCAGCACTGACACCTTGCAGCTGCTGTCTGTGTGAGTGTTAATGTATTTCTGTTCAATATACAATAAACAATTATTCATATCATACTTTTTCAACATTTTATTTTTTTCCCTGAGGTCTACTTTTAATTTTAGTCAAGGTTCTTGTGCCAAAACAGACATAATTTAATTTTACGTGAATATTTTCCAAAGAAAACAGGAAGGAAATTAACTATTAGAAAATAAACACCCTGTTTGCATGTGAAATGGGCAGCACTTACACACAGGCTGTAAGTGTTCTGTCTCGTCAAATATTGTTTGAGCTTCTTCATCCTTTAATAGTACAATAATTTTGTCTATTAAGATTTTGCCCATTTGTTCCTTTGTTTAACACCATGTGCAAACAATTAACTGCAGTTCAGCGCTTTCATGTTTTTGTCTGAACGCCGGCTTAGTATTGGCCGAGGCTGTTCATGTGAGCACCACGATGCATGCGTGTGATGCTGACACTGGAGCCGGCCAATACTGAGCCGGTGTTTGGATGTAAACACGGAAGCGCTGATCTGTGTTCACTGCGTACGAGTCTGACAGGGTAGAGAAAAAATTGTTGAATAAAGTAGTTATTTTTGTTTTGTTTTTGCACACAAAAAGTATTCTCGTCGCTTCATAACATTAAGGTTGAACCACTGCTGTCATGTTGACTATTTTCACAATGTCTTTACTACCTTTCTGGACCTTGAATGACGAAAATTACGTTGCTTTCTATGGGATAAAAAAACCTCTCGGATTTCATCAAAAATATCTTAATTTGTGTTCCGAAGATGAAAAAAGGTCTTACGGGTTTGGAACGACACGAGGATGAGTAATTAATGACAGAAATTTCATTTTTGGGTGAACTAACCCTTTAAGTACAAGTACTGTTACAGTGCTGAGATAATACTCAATTACAAAAAAATACAAGTAAACAATCAGTAATAAAATAAGAACAAATTAACAAATAAAAAAAAATAGCCTAAATAAATACAATATTATCAATATACAAATGCAGTAAACAGTACTGTTTCCTTAAGATTAATGAGTGACACAGACAGCAGCAGTTATATTAGGCTGCTGTTACTTCAAGACCTAATGCACGGATATAGGCCTACTGTTAAGCATTTTCTTTCTCGTAACCAACTGTGTTTACATGAATACGCGCCAAGACAGGCATTTTGACATACTTTTGTCAAACCTTCAGTCCATAAATCACTCTGAGCTCTTTCAGTGTGCAGTTATGATCAGCTCTCCAAAATCTGCTACAGTGGGTGGTTTTTTTTCAGTCCAAATATCAGGTTTTTTATTGACCACTGAAATGCCAGTCAAAGGTTTGAATATTAATTCAAACTGTAGGCATACTCAGTAACAGATTGTGATTTTACAAGTAGCAAAGTAGATTACTTAGCTTAATTTGTACTTAAGTACAAGTAAAATTACAGACTTATAATTAAATAAACTCCTAAAAGTACAAGTACCTAAAAACATTACTTAATTACAGTAACACGAGTAGTTACTTCCACCCCTGTCAGTTACTACTGACACTTAAATATTAATAATGGCTATTATCAGTGTGGAACACTGCTTATTTTTGACTAAGCAGCTTGATGCTTAATATTTCTGTGGAAACTGTTATACACATTTTCAGGATTCTTTGATGAATAGAAAGTTCAAAAGAACAGCGTTTATTTGCAATAGAAATCTTTTGTAACAATTTAATGCGTCAATTTAATGCATCCTTGCTGAATTAAAGTATTACTTAGCCAAAACTTTTGAATGGTACTGTATAGTGTATCACAGTTTCTGCTTAAAAATGTTATTGAGTAAGACTTCAAGCTTTAGTTGCAACATTACTTGGATAAAGTACAAATTCCCAGAAATAATACTTAAGCACAGCAATGAAGTACAATTACTATGTACTTGAGTTTTGACTATGACCCCAAAACACTCTTCCACACAATTCAGACCCAGTGTCTTCACCTCAATCTGACAGAGTTAAGCCTGCGAGGGGATGTGGAGGATTTGGAGCATTTGGAGACTAACCTTGCTGTAATTGCTGACTGACCGGCCGCATTCATGCTGACTCTGTAAACAAGCATCCAAGATCCAGTCCAAAACAAACAGGAGAATGGCCACTTCAAACAAAATGAGATGAATTTACGAACTCTATGACCTGACATACATTCCAAGAGGAATGACAAACAGCTTGCAAATTTCACACAATATGAAGGGCAAGTGATGCTGTTATTTCTAACAGAAGGATGTGAGAAAGACAGGGTGTGTATTTGCTCAGTCTCTGAACTCAGAGGCACAAATATAAATTAACACAGGATCCATGATTATAACAGAACAGTAGGTCATGGCTTATCATTATTTAAAATATTTTTAAACATTTAGTATAGCTATTTTTAATAATTTTCTAGAAATGTTGATTATAATATGAAACATATTTCATTCAATACTGAGAACTATCAACAAAAATAGTTTAGTAATTAAAAATGGATTCATTTTTACCCAATATTTGTCACTATATCAGCACACTAGGTTTTGGAACAGAGTTCATTTTGGGAAACAAGTTATAAATAAATCAATAAACGTTATTTTAAACAGTCTAAATCAATGGAAATTTGAATCACATTTCCATACAAGCCACTGTGATTCAGGATTAAGTAAGTGATTGATGATAAATAAATGTGTCAGACTTACTATATCAGACTGTATCAGTTGATAACCTCTGCAAATCAGAACAAATTTTAATGGTCCATAGTGTATTACGGACAAGTCCTGCTAGTTGGCGGAACCGGGATGGCCAGTAATCCTATCGCCCCTCTAGGTTTTCAACATTGTGTTTAGGAGCAGTAAATCAGGGCTTCGCTGAATTGTTTATGTCTTGGGATCTGATCCATCTGTCGTTGAAGGCCGGTGGCGCCTGGGCACATGAAACACGACCCTACCACAGTCTCCATGCTGGATTAGAACTGAAGGACAGTGTGTGTATATGTGTGTGTGTGTTTATCTGTAAAAAGAAAGAGAGAAGGAGGTTTTGGTTGTGCATTTAGATTGATTTAAGTGTGGGTGTGTGAATCCAGAAGGCCACATCTGTGCCAATGCCCCAGGTAGGTGGTTGTTAATGTCAAGGCTCATTGTGATTCAGCCAGATGTCCTTGGGTGCTTATCTTTCTCCATTTAAGTGAAAAAAGAAGCAGGGCCAAACTTTCTCTCTCACAGCCATGACCCCACAATCCGGCCTCAGCCCCTTCCAAACCTCCTCTGTGCCGCCAAGAAGTCATGGATAGGCAGATTTATCTGTCCTCCAACCATCCAGCCAGGGACCACACAGGTGAACAAGGCCTGAGAGACACTGAGCTAGGTGTCAGGACAGAGTCAAGTTTCGTCAATACATAAAATCTCTTAAATATATAACTGGCGAGGAAAGTTTTGGCATGCCGGGTAACCCAGCACTCCTTCATTAGCACAGTGAAGCAAGCCAACGAATACTGTACACGCTAAGCACACGGCCCCGCAGAGAAATGGTGAACATCTGGAAGCGGTCCAAAACAAATAGTCCAGAAGGGGTTCATATGAAAACCACAAGAAATGCAGCACTCTCTGCTGCATAAACGTGTCAAGGACAAATAGTCTTGCATGACATTAGAACACTTCTAAAGTCCGCAATCCCAAAGGAAGGAAGCCAATGCCCGGGCTCAGCATTCTGTGTGATTAGCAAGACAATGCTTTTTTTTTTTTCTTGCAGAGGACCACAATGGACAAAAACATGAACTTCAACCACAGTGAGAAAAAGATATTAAATGAATGAGAGTCTTCTGAGAATTTGACCATTAGAATGACCCTACAGTTCCCCTTTGGGACATTATTGTTTACTGGTTTCTGAGCCACACAAGCTGAATTCGAGACCAGTAACTGGAGTCATGGTTTTTAAAAGAAACATCCGACCGCAAAGGGCACTTTGGACACAAGGTTACAGTGTGTCCAAAAAAAAAAAAAAAAATAATAATAATTTGCTTAATCTGTACTTTTGAATTCTATCATAATTGTCCTTAAAACAAGATATGTTATTTGGAAAGCAAAAATTGGCTGAGATATCAAGATTTGTTTTTAAAGAACATATTAAGCTTTTTTAATTGTATTTTTATTTTTCATCAGAATTATAAAATATAGTCATGTCTATTCTTAATTAAAGCAAGACGAAACATTTCAATAGGGCAAATAAATAAATAAATAAATTATATATATATATATATATATATATATATATATATATTAAATGTCAAAATTGGGGATGCAAAGACTTTAAAACTTAAAAAAACTTGCCATGCCAACTAACTGAAATAATAAAAAAAAATAACTGAAAAACTAAATCTGAAAAAAAAAAAAAAAGTCTAGGTTTAAGTAAAATTAAAACTAAAATAAAAACAAATTAAAGATGAATAGAAATATTAAAAAAAAAATGACAGAAGCACAAATACATTTTAAATGAAAATAGAAAATAAAAATAAGCTTTTATTTTTATTTTCTATTTTCATGTCAAATTTAGTTGTGCTTTTGTCATTTTTATTATTTTTTTAATATTTCTATTCAAAAAAATTCAAAATATTAATACATACTACAATAGTATATGAATAATATGTAGCCAATATTAATATTTATACTTATACAAATTAACCAGCCATCAAAACATTAAATGTTACAGAATGTAATATGGATATTAATTTCATTTTGCTAAACAATACATTTAACAGTGTTATTGAACTATTAGAGTTATTAAAAAAATGAAGTGAGTGTTAGATGAGAGCAAAGGTAATCTAAATATAAAAATTGGGAAAATGTGCATGCACAATTAAAAATCCAATATTGGTTGATACAAATCAATTTTATTTTTAAACAAAATCAAATATTGGCCAATATCCATATGGTACGGATATATTGTGAATTCCTACTCAATATGAAGTCTTATTAAGGACATTTATGTTGTTTTATGAATGTTTACATATTCATTACTTAAAAAGATAAAAATACAGATAAGAAAAACATCAGAATCGGTGTGCATGTGTTAACAACCTGGTTCTGCAGTTTCCAAATATGTGTGTATGATTAAATTCTGATGCATAGTCCCTTAGATAGCAAAGATCACTAGTCCGGATGTGTCTACATCAACAGCTGTCATTATGCTTTTGTTCAGTGAATCCTTAATCTTCTCTTCCAATCACTGAGCACAATATCTGGACCGGTCTTTGAAATATCTGCGGCTTGGAATGCAGTGAGAGGAACGGTGTTATCTTCCTGTGTGTGTAGACAAAACTCACCTCACATAAGGCTTAAGGGGGAAGCTTAAAATCCGCTCATATGCACGGTGCACGAAGAGCACGCAACTGTTAAGTTGCAGCCTTTAAAGGCAAAGTGTCTCATTTTTGGGATGTTATAATTTCTCTAGTTTAATGTAAAAAGATCATTTTAGAAATAAGCATTCATGTAGGTTGACAGTTTGTCTTTATTTTTGCAGTTTTGTTTGGTGCCACTAGTGACGCTGCAATTAAATCTCCACAAGCTTTTTACATATTTTAGGGAGCTACCTGGAAACTTGTAATGCTATTTTGATGCAATTGTACTTGCCAAGCTAGTCGCAGCGTTTGCTTTGTATTATTCATGTTATACATATCCTATTCTCCCTTTTTCCACTAAAATGAAGAAAAAATTACATAATAAATCTGCATAAGGAAAACGAACCAAGACATATTGCAGTCAGGACTCCAACAAGGCCCTAGAATGTGCTGAGTAAACACAGTCTTGGCCTCCATTCAATTGTTAACCAGTTATGTGCAAAGGCACAAAAAAAATGGCAAATCTGTTACCAAGATACCGATACAAACCCACAACAATGGCATCATAGGGAATTGAGCTCTTTAGCCATTTGCCAACAAAAATGAAGGGCTAATGGCATTATAGCATAGCAGAAAATGACGTGTCTCATTCATCATCGGCAGAGCTCCAGTCCGCTTTCCGCCGTGGCTGCTGGAATCCTGATGGCTAGTTGAGACACGTTGATTTTCACACATCTCTAGCACATGGTTTCAGGCCATTGCAAAGTCCTGACGAAGCACATTTAAAGAATGGGATCCAATATCATGACCTGTGACTCATGGTGCTCGTGCACAGAGGAGTCATGCTATCAGACGTGCTGGTGTTTATCCATGACCCGCTGTTTGAATCAATGGCCTAGAGACGCTTACACCTTCAGAAATCCTGCTGAAAAAAAAGCTAGTCTCCCAGCCTGGTCAGGCTGAACTGGTTTGCTGGTTTTAGAGCGGTTTTGGGTACTGTTCAGACTGAATACCCGACCAGCTACAGCTGTTTCTTGGTGCTCAAGAAACTTTTCTTATTATCAGCATTGAAAACAGTAGTGCTGCTTAATATTTCTTTTGGAAACCGTTATACACCTTTTGTCAGGATTCTCTGATGAATAGTTCAACAGTTCAAAAGAACAACATTTAGTTGAATTTTTTTTTTTTTTTTTTGATAATTTTTTATTGGTTTTACATAAAGAAGGTCACTTACAAATTTTCGAACAGATTCTTCACACTTCGAAGCTTTACGAATCTTTTGTTTTGAATCAGTGGTTCGGAGCGCGTATCAAACTGCCAAAGTCACGCCCCCCAGTGGTGAACCACTGAAATTTCGAAACACTTATGACGTAACGAAGCCTCGTTTACTGAAATCACGTGACTTTGGCAGTTTGATACGCGCTCCAAACCACTGATTTGAAACAAAAGATTCGTAAAGCTTCGAAGCTTCATGAAGCAGTGTTTTGAAATCGCCCATCACTAGATATTGTTGAATAAAGTCGTTATTTTGTTTTTTGGCGCACAAAGAGTATTCTCGTCGCTTCATAACATTAAGGTTGAACCACTGTAGTCACATGAACTGTTTTAAATACGTCTTTAGTAGCTTTCTGGGCATCTGAAAGTGTTAATTGTCTTGCTGGCAATGGAGGCCTCACTGAGCCATCGTATTTTATCAAAAATATCTTAATTTGTGTTCCGAAGATGAACGAAGGTCTTGCGGGTGTGGAACGACATGAGGGTGAGTAATTAATGATAGAATTTTCATTTTTGGGTGAACTAACCCTTTAAAGAGGTTATATGTAGAATTCAGAAACCATTGTTATTAGCGACACCAGTGGCTGTTAAGTGAACTGCAGCCAGCAACATATTGCTCATGCTCATTAACAAACATCCCGATGCGTCCACGCTGCTGAGAATGGCGTGAATATGTAAATATGTGCTGCATGCTTTCTTCTCAACAACAAAATAAACACACACAAAAAAAATGAAATCGGTGAGAAAACAGCAGTTAAGAAAGAATCTGATCATAGCGACAGATGAGGTAATTAAAATGATACTGTTATGATAGTTTGATTATAAAGTATATTTTAGACTATAGACTATATAATTCTGGTTATGTGCGACTTGAATTAATCCCTTTTCTTTGCATGACATACTTACATTACAGTTCAGAATGGCTCTTTCGGTATTATCCTAAACATTGTATAAGCATTCATTTCATGTGTGATTGAACGACGAGAGGCTTTCGGTAACGTGTGTTAACGTCACATCCTTTTGATTTTTCTAGCAAAAAATGTCCCAAGTCTTTTGCATAAAACCTAAGAACCTAGGAAGTCGGGGAAGGTCTAGTTTTTTTAAATTTCGTTGCAAGCTGTTCACACATTGGCAATAAAAAAGGGATTAATTAAAAATTCTTACATATAGCCCCTTTAACATTTAAAAAATTGTTGGCAATGAAAAAGCATTTTTAATGTAATTTTAATAAGACCTACAGTGATTTTGCTCATCATACTTTCATTTTAGTGGCTTAATGTGAGATTTATTACAGTTACTGGCAGATAGCTTTATTTTATTTACTCACAATTGCATTTGATGGGTGAGTTATAATTTTTAGACTCTGGATATACAGAAAATAAAGTCTGAAAGCCTTGATTGAGATTCAAATTAAGCATGAGATTGTGGACTGTAGTGAATTTCAAGCAGCTGCCAAAAGAGTGGAGTGAATTTTGACTATAAAAGCATTTATTTTGTTTATCAAACACTTGAATCTTTTGTTTGCAAATGACTTTGGGATTGACAACTTGCAAACAAAAGAAGCTCTTTCTCTCTCTCTCTCTCTCTCTCTCTCTCTCTCTCTCTCTCTCGCTCGCTCGCTCACTCACACCGTGTTGCTTAGTCTTCTGAGATATGTCAGATAGCATTCCTCAGGCTTTTGTTTCACATACTGAAGCCACCAACAACAATCTGATCTCTCTGGCACGGATGTTTACAGCACTCCGCTCCTGTGCTTTGGCCAGTGCGCTTTTTCTTCTGCTTCCTGTCTGTCAGGGTGGAGGGAACAACAGCGATCCTGATTACAATGCTTGAGGGCACACAGTACATGGTATGGATATGAGCGTCAGTCTAATGGAGCGCCTCGGAGTAAAATCCAAGTGGGCTTTGAACCCTGGCAGGGGTGAAGAAGAGAGCCTTTTGTCTGCGCCGACCCAGTTGAGTGATACTTGCTCCCTGATGCAAAAAACACACGACAGTGAAAGCGAGGCGGTTTAAAGCCATCATTGTCTGTGTCGGCAGGGACCAATATTGTATTTCAATAGAGCTGTGAGCCCAAGCCACACAGAGTTCAGAGGGAGAAAAAGCCTCTCTCGATCCGCGTGGCTGATAGTGCCCAACAACTGCATCCATTTGCACTCTTTCTGTCTTTCTTTCTTCTTCTGGCCTCTCTCACTGCCTCTTTCTTCCTCTCTTTTCACTCACAAAAGTCCAGACAGAGCCTCAAAAACTTTCCTGAGGCCCAATGCTGTTTTTCTTGGGATATGTGAGGGCTGAAAACCTGAAGGCCAATCTTTCTCCAAGTACATATTTTCTTTCCATACTCATTGGTTACTAATGAGAATAAAAAAACAAAATTGGGCAGAAAGGGTTCATATCAGAATTGTATCTCGTTATTTTGTGAACCCGAGTGTGTTTTTGTGCATGTGATTAAAGAGAAAGCTCTAATTACAGAAATGATAACGCAAACACGAGATTGTACCGTCTCGCTGCGAACATCTAGAGTCAGCAGTGCTCTCGGCCAAATAGTTCTTCCAGCAATTACAACATCAATTCATAGGCGAACCCTGTGGACGCACCCCACGCTGTTTCTACAACACCCCCACCAACTAACAAGAGAACTAACAACTTAACAATCCAGCCAACTCACCTCAGCCAAGTTCAAAATCAAAGTATGTTTATAACCACTCCATCATTGCAAGTTAAACCTACAAGCAGCAGCTCTGCCAAGAAACCATTTAAACAACTCTTGGTTTCCAGGTTTAGTGGTTTGATGTTTCATAACAGTGAAATTGCTATTTGAACAATCTAAAATAGCGCTCACATCGGGTCCTTAACATATCCATTTTGTCATACAACATTTCTGCTGGTCTGTGTTTAAGGTTGCATGAAAATACTGAAGGATATAAGTTGGGGAAGCTACTCTGAAAATGAAGCTTGCGATCTCATCACAATTTAAAATGGTTAAAATTTAATCAAGCTACCCAGTAATAAATTACAGTTTAAAATAGAAGTAGAAAACAGTTATGTTAAATTGTAACAATACTTCACATAATTACTGTTTTAAAGGGTTAGTTCACCCAAAAAAAGAAAATTCTGTCATTAATTACTCACCCTCATGTCGTTCCAAACCCATAAGACCTTCATTCATCTTTGGAACACAAATTAAGATATTTTTGATAAAATCCGATGGCTCAGTGAGGCCTCCATTGACAGCAAGACAATTAACACTTTCAATGCCCAGAAAGCTACTAAAGACGTATTTAAAACAGTTCATGTGACTACAGTGGTTCAACCTTAAAGTCCCCCTGTGGTGAAAATCAAGTTTTTAATGTTGTTTATATGTCTATGTGGTGTTTTTAACATGCTTTAAGACAAACCATGTGCAAATTCATAAGTCAACACCATTGCTGAGTATTTTCTCTTTAAAACTGCAGTAAACCAAAGACAGTCTCAAACCCACGGTTTGAAATCGCTGGTGTTTCTGACGTCACAAACTACCTTGTAACCAATCATGTCAACGTGCCGGCGGGCTTTAGCATATCATTAACTCACCGCGCAAAGGAGTCTCAAAAGAAGGTTATCCCGGTATATTTTTCTGTTGATATGAAAAATCGGGTAGATTTAGCAATATGGCGGGTGTATGATGCATACTACGATGTTATGATGAACTATATGCTTTTCTCCACTGACGTTCTGAATTGTTCAAAGCGTTTCTAAGGATACTGATTGTTATTGGCAGCTGTCTGACACGTGAATGTGAACATGGTGTGTGTAACATTAGCAACACATTATTAGCTGTTTGATAACGTAGTCAAGCAAAAAGCTAATTATATTAATTACCGTTATGTGTCCGAAGTTGTAAAAAGCGCTGCATTAACTGCATTATTCATTAAAAAATGCAGCCTTGGTGAGCCTAAGGGACTTGTAATTGAAAGTGGTTAAACTGGAATCATTCATTTGATCTGCGAACCCTTAGTTTGATCAGTGAATCATTTTTTAACATGTTAACAATGCGAATGAACCGAGTAATTGATTGAATTAGACTCCCCATTGCTACATACAAGACACAGCACAATAAAACTGAACAATAAAATGTCGATACAATTGATCACACATAATAGCTAGTCATTGGAAAAAATTACACTACACCAATCTGAAAATGTGCTACTGAAAAACATTACCCTTAGTGACAACACTGAAGCTAATACTACACAATATAGCACCAATGCATTTATAAGTTAAATTATTTAATAAAGGTACAAGAGGCACTAGTTAGTATGCTAATAGCATTTATTTACTGAATGCTTTTTGGCACAAGAGATTGTAGATACTAAAACATAACTTTGTAATTATGTTTGGGGTTTTTCAATTCTCATTTTTTATTTATTTTGCAAAACTGTTGCATGAAAGCAAGAGTTTATTTGAGGTCATGCTGTTATTCTTGATAACATACATCCCTCTCACATTCTAATGCTTAATTATGACATGACCGAAATGAGCTATTGGATGCATATGAAAAGGCACATAAGGATCCGTAGCTGCATTTGAGGCCTAGTAGTGAAGGAACCTTACCTCTGCTGGTTTCTCTCTGGCTCCTTGTGCATTGCCTTTTCGTAGGTTGATGATGTGCACCTCCTGAGGAAGACTGGTGGTTCCTCGGCTAGCGCAGCCTGATAGGGCAGTAAAACTCTTTAACATGGCCTGAACCGGGTGACCCACCCCAACTGGCAAAAGTTCACAAGGGCTCCGAGACAATGGACCTGCAAATAATAGAAAACATGGTGTGAACATCCTAAATAAACACACATTCTGCCTCATTATTCTGAAAACATGGTGTTGCTTTTACTTACAGTATGATACAGAGTTTGACTATTTAAATTTTATCACTGGAAACTATATAGGCTTTTACACAGAACTCTGTGAAGTCACTTCAAATCCACGGCACAAGTATGTAGGAGCTCAAAGCATCCCATATGGCTAGGTTCAAGCCAGTTATAATAAAAACCCTTAATAACATTTGAAGATGAAAGCGACGTTTTCATATTGCAGTTCTGTCATTGTTAAATGATAAGCGTCAGCCATTATGCAGCATGTAAATAGACAAAACAGACAAAAATATTATATATGGTGGTATACATTGCAATATTGCAAAGTTCATTACCTGCCCCAGCATCATAATGTGCTTTTATTAAGCACAGTTCAGAACATGAGATATTCATTAAATATGTCTACATATTTACTGAATTTTACATCATAATCACTTCATTCTGCAATTTATACATAAATTAAATCCATATAGGTTTCTTATTCACACTCTTTATGGTGGAATTTGGTTTGCAATGAATTTCACTGCATTGAAGAAGGTAATACTAAAGGAAATATCAATTTGCTTACATCATATGCAGGTAAAAAAAAAAGATAAATTATACACATCATTAATCATTATTTATTTATTAAGTTTTTTATAATTTATAAATAATATATTTTATTTATTGCATTTTGATTAACATACAGATAAAATCCAAAACTGCAATACTAAATAAAAAATAAATATATATATTTTTTATAAACTAAATGTATAAAATTTTTTAAAATAATTTACATTAATAATAATAATAATAATAAAATATATTGTATATAAATTATTAAAAACTATATAAATAAATAAATGAATAAATAATTAATGTGTATAATTAATTTTTTATTTATTGTTAATTATTATTATTAATATTATTATTTTAATAATAAAGATTATACACAAACACAATCTGGCACACAGCACATGTCCTGCTCATTACGAAGACTCCTACTCATCTGTCCTCTTTAATAGCCTCTACTCTCTCTACAATTCTCTCTCTCTCTCTCTCTCTCTCTCTCTCTCTCTCCCTAAATGGGAAGATTTACCCTCTTAATCACTTTCACAAAGCAAAAAGGCTTCACACGTTAGTGCCCTCCTATGTCAGAGACTCCTCTAATTGGCCCACATTCGAAGAGGTCAGTGCGGCTGTTACCACAGAAACTAAGCAAGCAGTGATGAGTTTGTACTGTAGAAATGGAACGAGCACACGCTCTGAGCCATGACCTTGAAACACAACAGAGAAAGAGATCATGGAATAATGAGGAGAAAAACAAGCACTGTGTGAAGATAACAGCCCCTAATGATACTGTTCAGCCATCGGTGATGAATGTTAAACAGGACCCTCTTGGCACCTACACTGAAATGATGGCCAAAAGGTTCAAGGTGCAGTTCTATTTAACATGGTCACAAGACTTGTCTGGTCTAATTCACCGCAGGTCATTAGATCTCCATTTATGTTTAGGTTGTGCTTTAATAAGCTGTGCACCTTCCAGCTGAAGGTCAACTTTAACAACAGACATGCCAAATGGCAGCAAGATCACAAAGGAGGATGAATGAAGAATGTTTCTCTCGAGCTCAGAGGGTAATCAGCAACCAAATCTAGTAGATGAAGGACCCATAAGGGTGAGGGTGTGTGTCTGTGAGTGTGTGTGTGTGTGTGTGTGCGCGCTACTGATTGTACAGACAGAGGTCCCTACAGCTAGGCTTATGTCTCTCCTGCCAAGAGAAACCAAAGGAGCATGGGATGATTACATTTACCCATCAGCCGATAAAGCTCAGGACAACCTGGGCAGATGAGCAGACTCAGACAGTAAAGCCAGTTTGTCTCCAATGAGTCTCAAAGAAAAGAAAAAAAGATACAGTGGGGAAACTTTTCATTTTATTTCATTTCAACTGTGGCACATAAAAACAATTTTGTTGATTGAAAAAAAAAAAAATTAATTACAGGTTTCTGAGACACAACATCAAAATTGGTAATCATAAATATATGTTCACACTGAATCTTCCAATTAATGTAGAAACAACATAAAGACAGTATTTTAAAAATCTGAAATTTTAAATATTTGTTTAATCACTAAAAAATGCTGGGTTAAAAGCAACCCAAGTTGGGTTAAAAATGGACAAACCCAGCGACTGGGTTGTTTTAACCCAGCGGTTGGGTTAAATGTTTGCCCAACCTGCTGGGTAGTTTTATTTAACTCAACTATTGTTTAAAAATTACTGTATTGCTTGCTTAAAATGAACCCAAAGTATGTCGGAAATTAACATTAACCCCCTCGAGTCGGCTAATGTTTAATAAATGAACATTTATTAATAAGTTTATTGAATAATAATTAAACAATGAACCTTTTTTAAATTGCTTATTAATAAATGTTCACCTTTTGATTATTATTGTTGCCTCTAGTAATTATGTGTCTCATTTTTAATTTCCAACCTATTTTGGGTTCATTTTAAGCATGCCATATAGTAATTTTTAAACAATAGTTGGGTTTAATAAATCTGCCCAGCACGTTGGGCAAACATTTAACCCAACCGCTGGGTTAAAACAACCCAATTGCTGGGTTTGTACATTTTCAACCCAACTTGGGTTGTTTTTAACCCAGCATTTTTTTAGAGTGATCTTTGTTTAATGGTTTAATGACATCATTTCATGCAATTTTACAGTTTTTGGAAGTGAAAAAGAACAATGCATTTTGTAATTTACAGTAAAAAAAAAAAAACATAAACTGACATTCCCACAATTCTCTGTGTGACAGCACTCGATGGCTTTTCATTGAATAGCTGTTTTCTTCTTAGTTTGTCCTTATAAGTTATGTACATTAGGGTTTTATGATACAGCGCATTTTGCTCAATTAATTTTTATTGCATTAATTTAGTTTCGTGTTATCATGATGGTGTTTTTTGTTTGTGTATGACACCGTACTCCTTGTATGCACCTCAGCTTGTAAATACATTTTTTTTTAACTGTAAATTTATAGTCAATCTGTAAATGTTATAATGCTGCTACCATATTTTTTTACAGGTAAAGTTCTGCCAACCACAGCTGCAAGATTTTTTTACCATAAATGGAGGAGATGTCATAATCGATGTAGTATGTAAACACATGCATACTAATAGAGCATACCTTTGAACTTGTAAGAAGTATGATCTTGCATTCTTGCAAATGCATTACCTACTTTGACAGCACACGGTCTCTCGGATGCAGCGTTTGTGAGCGGCTAGCTGGAGTGGCTAGATTTGGCAGATTTCACCAGAGACAGCCATTTTAGTAAGCAATATGTAGGAGGTTGAAACTCATAATTTCAGCTTAGAATTGCAGAAGATAGCTAGATATCTGAATATAGCTACATATATACTGAATCATCATACAGCAGTGGGGAACTGCCCACTAACACTGAATGTCACCAATAATACATAGAGCTGACTGACTGATTGTGAAATGTTTGTTTTTTTTGACATATGGTAACTTTAATGCACACATTCCTAAACCGCACTGAGTGACACATGTAAACGCACAAACTCTTTTCCTGAGGATGTAATCTCCCGTGAGAGAGCTTGAGGTTAAGTTCTCTTGCAGGTCTCTCTTTCTCTCTCTGTCCACAGGGACACACACCACTCACATTTCAGCTCTAACATGACAAACACACAACCACACTGCGATAATGATCAGAAAAACATTTGGAAACTATTATAGTGTGTGAGAGAGGGAGAAAGAAAGATTCCTCTCTTCAAACTGTCGTATGTTTGTCTTCAGGTAAAGTGTTATCCAAAGCTGATTGTTCATCCAGAAATGAAACTCCTTCATGTTGTTCCAAATCTGTATTACTTTCTTTCTTGCGTACAACACAAATTATACACTTTGAAGAATATCATGGTCACTCATAACATTTTCCATATAATGAAAGTAAATGAGGACAGGGGCTCCATAATAACCAAAAAGTACCACAAAATAATCATAAAAATGGCAAACAGGACTTGTGCACTATTCCAAGTCTTCTGCAGAAAGCAGAAAGAAAGTCATATTGGTTTGGAATGACATTACGTTAAGGAAATAATATTAGAATTAAAATTTTCAGCTGAATTCCTATATATGCCACCATTCTTATGCTCACCAAGGCTGCATTTATTTCATCAATAATACACACAAAAAAGTATAATGTGAAATATTATTACGATTTAAAATTATTGTTTCTATTTTAATAAATCAAAAAAAAAAAAAAATAAAATAAAATAAAAAAAAATTATGTGATTTCTTCCTGTGATGACAAAGCTGAATTTTCAGCATAATTGCTCCAGTCTTCAATGTCACATGATCCTTCAGAAATCATTCTAATTTACTGTAATAATAAGAAATGTTTATTGAGCACCAAATCAACATATTAGAATTATATCTTCAAGATCATGGGACACCGAGGACTAGAGTAATGGCTGCTAAATTCATTTAGATTTCAAAATATTTTCAAATTAAAACAGTTATTTTAAATTGTAATAATATTTCGCAATATTAGAGATTTTACTATTTTTGATCAATTAAATGCAGCCTTGGTGAGCATAGACTTCTTTCAAAGACATGAGAAAAAAAAAAAAAAAAACTTACAGACCTCAAACTTTTGAACAGTAGGGTATTTGTTGTGATGACAGAAACGCTTGCATTCAGGGCTCGAATGACCTCTGAATTTCTGTTTTTTCCTTTCTACAGGCTCTATCGGTCTCACATAACCCTTGACGTCAACTCGTAAGTGTGCAAGGAAACTTCACTTTGATGTGCTTTAATAGGAACAGCCATTTTGGGAGAACACGCAGATCAAGAATGAAAGGTTTTAAAATCACAGATAAAGAGGTTAACAGTCACATGTGTGACTTCAATACTCCATCCTCCTCCACTACCTCCTCTTCCTCCCAGCGGAACAGAGTTTGTTGCCTGTCTAACCGACGGCATCACGCCTTCGTCCCTCACCAAAGTCTGAGATCACTCAAACTCACTTTTTCCTTCACAGAGTGAACAGAGGAATAACAAGCACCAGCCAGCCAGAGTCTGGAAGACAGCCAAAAGATTACAGCTCTTATTGGGCAGCCATGTTGTTTCTTTATTTAACTGCTTAGGGAAAAGGGCCCACAAGACAAAGTGCTTCGGGGAAGAAAATACAGATGATTTGGAGAATAATAGAGGGAAGCCGAGCACTTGTTGTGTGATTCTCCAACAAAAATGGAATTGAAATCAGGGGCCATAAACAAAACTGCATTCCCATCCTGACAAGAAGGATGTTTTTAACCGTGGGACATACCATTAAAAATTCCACGAAGAAAAAAAATGAACCTGAATGCTTTCAATACATTCATTTTCTATAGTGTATATTTCAAGAGAGATATTTATTTTTAAAAAAAATAGGTCTTCTGCGGGAGAGTTTTATTCGAAATTAATGAGGTAATCTGGAAAAACACTAATTTTTTTGAAGACTATAAAACATAAAATACATATTAAAGAAAAAATCTAATGGTGAGTGAAATATGCGTCATCCATGGTTTCCTGCTGAGCTTTGGGAGACAAAATGATGCATTTAGTCCAACGCAAGACAAATAATAGTTATTAATACATTTTATAACATTCTCTTAACTGGACCAAATGGACTGTCCTCTCACATCTGGAAAGACTACCAAGGCAGGAGAGTGTCATCAACGTCACCAAAGCTATCATCGCTCTTTTATTACAGTGTTTCCTAAATTTTTGTGTATGATGTTCCCCAACAACCCCATCAGCAGGGCAGTCCTTACAGCCCTGGTATTTTTAAGTGTCTTATTTTTTTTTTTTTTTTTTCAGACCTTATATTTCATTACAGTGCTACATTTTCTCTTTGATTCAGTTTGCTTTCAAAATAATAATAATAAGAAAAAAAAAACAAGATGACGAAGAAGAAGAAGAAGAAGATGAAGAAGAAGAAGATTTTTGAAAGAAATTAATACTTTTATTCAGCAACGACCAGATGGCACACTGAATTGATCAAAAATGAAAAGTAAAGACATTTATAACGTTAGAACTTTTTGAACTTTCTACTTAAAGAATCCTGAAAAAAGAATATCACAGTTGCCACAAAAAAAACATTAACAAGCACAAGTTTTCAACATTGATAATAATATGAACTGTTTCTTGAGCATCAAAGCAGCATATTAGAATGATTTATGTGACATTGAAGACTAGAGTAATGGCTTATTTTAAATTTTAACAATATTTCACATTATTGTTTTAAATGCAGCCTTGGTGAGCATAACACTGTGTCTACAACAGACGTGAGCTGTGCAACGCAACAAAAGCATATAGAACCCATTATAATCAGTGATGCTGTCTACACTGGATGTGGCCCGGCGCAGCGCGACAAAAATTTCAACAGTAAACTGATGCCCTGTTATATTTCTGACATACTCCAAGTGCTCGCGCTACTTTTAATACGAAGGACAAATGGATTTGCAATGATCGCTTTGTCGCGTCCAGTGTGGACAGCTTCTAGCTGTTGCGGTACGACACAACAACGGTTGCGTCCGGTGTAGACACAGTGTAAGAGTCTTTTGAACGGTATTGTACTGAGTGAGTAAACTGTGAGTAAACTTGAAATTGTGAGAAAAACACTATGCAAACATAATAAATATTATGCTTGGGAATGTAGTAAAGTCAATGTAAAAATTTCCCACTGAAAAATGTACTTATTTATGTTTTTTTGTTTTGTTTTTTAACTCAAAGCTTAAAAAAAGAGCAAATGCACAACCGTATTGTCTCTGTTAATTAAAAAACAGGACATGTATTGCTAAAGTCACTATATTAAGCTTTTCGATTTTTCCTATTAAGTTGCCTTCAAGTGGTCCGTCTTGCCCCCCTTATACTGTCTCTGGTCATAATTTGTTTTATTGGTTTATGATAGCCAAAATGATCTTTCCACTCCCCGGTTGAGAATCACTGTTCTACATATCTCCACGTTTTTTTTCCCTTTGCCTGTGTGTCTGCGCTCCCTCTTTCAGCGAGCAGAGGACAAACTGGTCCTATCTGGCAGCTGTTAGGGTCTGTGGCTGTCTGCTAGCTCCAGCCTGGACGCCCACAGAAATACAAGAATGAGAGACACCGTTGTTCGGTTCAGGAGGCCTGAAGGCTTGAAAAGCAGCCCAGCTCTCTCGCACCTTAAAGAGCTCAGCTTCAATCCCAACACTTCAGATACACCTCTGATCTTTCTTCTGATGTCGTATTCAACCAGCTCTGCACTTTCATCCTCAGTCCCTCCAAAGTCTTCTTCTTTATGCTCATGGAGTTTCCGTTGCCTTGTGTCGCTTCTGAGGGGTTTTAGGTCTGACACCCTGTAAAGCTGCTCTATGTGTCCAAAAAGTGCTAAATAAGTAAAAATGAATTTAAAGTTGTCATATCATGAAAAATTTAATTATCCTTGATCTTGAGAAATAAAAGTTCATTGTACTATGAAAACATACTCGAACTTTGAGAACTCAAAACTCCCTCCCCAATCCAAAAGACCACATAGTGAAAATTAGAGGTGGGTGATATACAGGCGAGACATGATTAACCGGTAGAAATCTGTCAATTGGTAGAGATTTTGGACTATCGTCTCTATCGCGGTTACGCGTTCACGTGACATTACCATGCTGTGCCATCACAAAAGTTTATCATTTGCTTGTGTTTTTAAGCATTGCCATTTAAAAACAAGTGATTTTAAACTGTTGAAGCGCAATATGCAGTAGGGTTGCACGGTATACTGGTACTGGGAAACTATCGGTATAGATTTTATTCAAAACGGTACGATATCACAGTACGGTACGCTTCTGTTCCGAAGTTCACCGCTAGGTGGCAGTGTGCTACCCAAACTGACATGAAATCGACTGTCAAATGTGACAACATAGAGGAACAAAATAGATAAAGCAGGAGAATCTCAATCAGCACGCTCAAAACTAATTAAAATACAAAAAGGGCAGTAGAAGTGAAATTTGGAATTACTTTGCTTATAAAACCAGTCTGGAAACATTGCTATAAATCACGTGTTGCCTCAGGAGGCAACACATCAAACCTTGCCAAGTATTTGTTGTTTGACCATCCTGACTTGTACAAGGCATTAAGAGATCAACAAGTGAGTGCATCGTTAATCTAATTTAGACTTTTATTTACTTTTAACACTGATCAACGCACATACATAAGAGTGTATTGTTTAAATAACATGAAAGCTCCAACTCATGCATTTTCTGTTTAGATTCACTTAAGACATAACCGACTGTGTTTACGTGAATACTCACCAAGATGGACATTTTGACATAGTTTTGTGTATTTGACCGTTTAAGCGCAAAAAGCTGTGAAAAAGAACTCATTTTGGAACACGCAAGCTCTTTGAGAGGCGGCTTTCTGTGTGTGAGCAGTGGGTATAAGCGCAAAGAAAACCATCTCTCAAAGAGCGCACAAGTACTACTGAATGATATAAAATCGCTTGCATGTTTAAATTGGCAAGGCTTAAAAAGACGTGGGGAAGTGACATTTTTGTCAGCTGTCCTGAAACGTGTTGTATCGCAGCGCAAAATACTTGCAATCCTGCACCGAAATTCAGACCCTGTATGGTACTGATTTAATATCGATACAACAGTATTAGTTTGTGGTACTGAACCAACACTTGTTGTCTGACAGATGGATTCTGAAGGCTGTCTGAGAGATGTGCGCACATGAAGCCACTGTTCATAGAGCGTGTGAGTACGGAACTGAGTTCTTTTTGCTGCCTTATTGGGTTTGAACGGTTAAATACACATACTTATGTGACAAAATGCTTGCCTTTGCGAGTCATTTATGTCTTAAGTAAATGTTAACAGCTGAGAAAGAAAACGCATGTGTGACTATGATGTTTGGTAAATTTGTGTAAAATGGTTATTTTAATTCTGTCTAAATCATACATGACAATTTTCCTCTCACAACAGGGTTTCCACTTATTCTGACCTATGAATTTTCATGACTTGTCCAGTTGTTCATGATTACTGATTGGGATTTGTTAACAATATTGCATTCACATTGAGCAATTTCTAGCTGATAAAATATTTTAGAATTGGAACAAGAACTAGAATACTTATTCACTCTGGAAATTCTATGAATTTTAAAGATGATAACTCTCTAAAAATATAACAATATTTCAAAATGTATAAATGTATCAAGATGTGTACACTCACATGTATTAAACCATGTGAGTAAACCTTTCTTAAAAATGTTTTTATCATGAATATTCTTATTTGTCAATGAACCAATGGGAGCCATTAACACCATAAACAATATCTACTTCTAAAAAAATGCCTTTTCTAGCTCCAGAAAAACTGTGTAATGTAAACATATACTGTGTCTCAAAAAAAAAACAAAAAAAAAACATTGTGACAACCTGACAAAGCCTCTGTTGCCTTGCAAAGATAAATGTGTTACTAACGCCCACATGCACCTGTTTCATTGATGCTGAGTGACAAACCCACACCACATCTGTAAATGGGTCTACACCACACATTTCTGACAACACACACACAGCTCCCTGCCATTTACAGTAAATTCACTTCTATCTCCACCAGCATCATTATCTTGCTTACTTGCAAAAAATACTGCATTTGCACCTCTGAACAGAGAAACCACACACTCACATCCTGTCACAAATTCTCAGGTGGGAAAATAAAAACAGTGTCCGAACTCATAGTTGCCAATTAAATGACCTGAATGGCAGGTTGTGGGCAAAACCAAGGGAAAAAAAGAAAAAAACTCCCACACCAAATGAGACGATACAGCAGAAAATAGAGATGATGGCGCAGTAGTGAGTGTGTACAAAAGTAAGAGTGTAAGAGTAACAAGCACGTGCACGTGTGTGCCGCCCTGTTGAGCACATACAGCGAGAAGCATCGAAGCATGACTTTCTGGAGCTTTACGTGGGACCACGTGTTTGAGCTTCCATACTGTACAACACAGAAACTATTCAGAGTGCTCACTGAGTGGGAGAAAGTGAATGATGTGAAAAGAAGAACCCCTGCATCTGATGAGGCTCAAAAACCTTTCTGTTGCACTTGAGAGCTTCACAGGAATAGTTCACACCAAAATGAAAGCTCTGTCATCCTTTACTTTCTCATGTGTTCCAAACCTAACTTACTTACTTCAGTGGAACACAAAAGGAGAAACTCTGTAGACTGTGCTGGTTGCTCTTTCCATGCAATTACAATGAATGGGGACTGAAGATTTCAAGCTTCAAAAAGGGGTAAAAGCCCCATTAAAGTATTATAAAAGTACTATAAATTTTTAAAAAAGAGACTCGATGGCATTATGATGAACAGATTCAATTTAGGCTTTTATTCACATATAATCATTAATCAGCGAACATAAACAGAAGCTCAAACGAACCTGCGTGATGCGCGAGAACAAACCTCATCGGTTCCTGCGGAAGCTCAAACGTGCTGCGTAACACATGAGAATGAACCTCATTGGTTCTTGCATGTCAAGCGAACATGCTTGAGCTTCTGTTTACCACAACTGATGTGTGAGTTGATGAATGTTTATATGTGAATGTGACAAGCAGGGTGGGGTGAGAGCCTTGAGAGAACGGCGCGAGGCCGGTGGCGTGATTGCAAAGGAGCATCACATGCGCGCTGCACCGATCTCGTAACTCTTACGGAGGAGCTCCGGAAACATAAAGGGAGGAGCGACGACAGTGAAGGACGAGAGAGGACCAGGCCTGGATTTGTTATGTTTTTCTTATGTTTGTGTGTGCGGCAGGGACTGCATTTTATTATGTTTAAACATTTTATTATGTTTGTGTGCGCGTGAGGGACTGCCGCCATTTTACTTTCGTTTTGTATTTGTTTATTTTGTATTAAAGTTTGTGAACGTTCGCCGGTTCCCGCCTCCTTCTTCCCATATATACGAACTGCGTTACAGTGAATAAAAGCCTAAATTTAATCTCATAATAAAAAGCAATCATGTCTCTTCAGAAAATTTGGACTAAACTGCTCAATTCATATGGATTACTTTTACAATCTCTTTATGAACTTTTTGAAGCGTCAAAGTAGTCGTTGCATAGCTGTCTATGGAGGGACAGAAAACTCTCAGATTTCATCCAAAAGATCTTCATTTGTGTTCCGAAGATGAATGAAAGTTTTATGGGTTTGGATCGACATGTGGGTGAGTAATTAATGACAGAATTTTCATTTTTGGGTGAACTATCCCTTTAATTTCAGTTCAATGCATTAACACAAAGCTATCGTTTGACTACTAGTATAGCGCAGAGTAGCCCAGACAACTTTTAAGATTCTTTTATGGTGCTTTTGCAGCATTTTTTAAGCTTTAAAGCTGCAGTCCCCATTTATTGTAATTTGGCAGAAATGAGCAACCATCACAGTCTTCAAAGTTTCTCCTTTTGCGCTCCACAGAAGAAACTCATACAGGTTTGGATTGGAACAATGCGAGGGTGAATAAATGAAGACTTTTCATTTTTGGGTGAAGTATTGCTTTTACAGAAGCAGAGAGCGGAGAGGGATTCTGGCACTTCCCTCTCACTCCACTTTTAATACGCTACAGTTTGGTTTTATGTCCTCTGATCTTCTGAGAATTATTTCTGCTTTCACGCAGATTAAATCTTCAGGGTAAAATAACAGAGGGTTATCTCAAACCGCAGATACTCAAAGCAGTGCTTGAGCATTATTAAGAGTGAGTAAAACATGGCTAAGAGTTATAAGGTCGCATGGAGAGGCAGGAAATGCTCTTGTAGAAATTCAAAACAAGAACGTTTCTGTCACTGAGGGTACTCAAATTACTTCTAAAGTGCCCACTTAAAATGAAGCAATAGAAACTTCCAAGAATAATACTTGATTCCTAGTCACTTTTGGTAACAAGCCAAGGGCCTGGTTTTGGGCACAGGAAGTGATGTCAGTCCCTCATTGCCAGCCAAACTAAATCTAATACAGCATTTCTGAAGGGAAGCAAACAAACCCTCTAACTTAACATACAAAAAACTACAATGTTTTTCATTCTCATTGTTCCTGGATGTGAAAGTCAAAATAAAATTCACCCTATACATTCTTAATATGTGTTCTTGGACTTATTATGAATGATTCTGTGCACATTATTTAAAAAAATGTTTAACTACATATGAAGAGTTTGGTTCCAAAACGCTATAACTCCATTTTGATTAATTTGAGTAAAAAGGTGTTTTCTTTACCCAGAAAGTGGCAAGATGAAAACCACTATTTTCTGTTTCAAACTTTCACATAGCATCTTTTGGTTATAAAAACATTAAAAATTCAAATCTACATATTGATTTTAAAAGGTTTATTATAAAAACAGATTATTTTTTTCCCAAAATGCAATAAATCCATGACACGTTTTTTTTAAAAAAAATGCAATTAATCCATCAATATAAAAGTTATTTTTCATATTGAAAATACACAACAAAGTAAGTTGATTCACATATATGACAGCCTCTGAACTTTGCCAATACTAATCTTATATACAGGCATTTTACTAAAAATACATTCAGCTGTCGCTCCCAAAATGAATTCAACGAGTCATCTTGTTAATGTTATAAATGAATTATGTCTCTGTTTGTCATTACCGATTAAAGAGTATCTGGCGCCACCAAACGGTTAAAATAAACACATTTACAGAGTACATTGGTATTAAAAACGGCTTTTAAAAACTGTCCATGATTCAGTTTTGGGGACCGTGACAGAAGTTTGATGCTGTCGTGGAACAAGCAACAGCCGGCATTTTTCCTCCTCCCGACTTGAGTGCCTCATCTTCTTAATCTCCTCACGTAAATGATTACATTTTGATGACTTACGTTTCTTCCCCACCGCAGAAACCACCACAGGTTCATCAATTCCGTCAAAATTATTCATTTTTCTGTTTTTGTTGATCACAAAGTACAAAGTAGATAAGGAAAACTAGGATGTCGGGTGTATTCAGAGCGCCGCCATTACTGTTTACAGTGCATGGAATGGTGCGCTGTGATTGGTTGAGCGGATATATCGCATTCTGCAGAGAAAGGAGACTGGTGTTTGTCGCGTTTTGGAAAGAAAGGGAGAAAACATGACAGAATAACACGACGGATATCGCATTTTGCGCAAAATTAATAAATGACTTTTCAATACCGACCAGATACAATACTGATTTTGGCGGAAACTCAATTTTTTCGAAAATGGCGTTTATCGCGTTTTGGAACCAAACTCTTCATATTTTGTCAGTCATCTTGTATTAATAATCATGTTATTAATACGTAACTACTATGTAATAACTATGCAATAACTTGTCTTTTAAATATTCACCTGTATATTTCTGTTCGTTTTTTTAATTCAATTTACAATAAAAAACAATTCCCACACTACATGTATTTGCATTAAATATCCTTGTTTAACTTCAAAAGCATTAAATAATTAAAGTAAAATGGTTTGCGAACAACATTTCACATTATCATCAGTATTTTCAGACACACCTTGAACAAAAACAATGTTCCAACCATGCTGAGTTATGTTACATAACCTGAAAACTGATCATGTGCAGCAAAGCAATAAAGAATATGTTTTTAATTAAGCTAAACCATTGTAAGTCTAGTCTCATGACAGTAAATGTGAGCAGAGAAGGATGTAGGCTCTGAGGGGTCACAGATTCAGCATGATGGACTCTATATACATAAACTATAAGGAAACAAATCTTTGTTCTCATATAGAATGAGGGATTAAGGCAAATCCTCAAAACCTTCTGCCTCTTTCCTGCTCTATGAAATTCCCAGGCTCTGTGAATCTACATCAAGCACTTTTAATGAACACAATATTCTCCCTGCTTGTGTTTTTATCTGTAATCACTAGACCTACGCTACGCCAGAGGCCACAAATACAGGAAGCCAATGTACTCCTTCAGAGGGAATAGAGGGAGTTCAGTTCATCTGTCTGTGGATGAAATATGGTTTCACAGAACACCATTGAGGAGCAACATGTAGGTGAAGAGAGGGGGAGAGAATATGGATGAAAGACAAGAAAGGTAGTGGGAGGTAATTCTGCATACTGTTAGCAGATATCATAAACTTCAACATCAGTGTGATGTTAAACCAGCATGTATCAAATGCCAGAAGAAGCTATTTTAACATTAAGTGGTTGGTTTTAAACAACTAAATTCTCAGCTACAGTTCTTTTTTGAAAACATGAGGGCAAGAAAAACATTCATGTCTAGGAGAATATAGTGGGCTGATCAAGGTATGGCAATGACTTTGTCTCAAAAATTGTCTTTGCATCTAAGGTGCAAAATTATTTTTTGCCACATTAATTTATGTTCCTTATAAAGTTACCAACCAACTGTTGAATAATTCAGTTTTACTCGGCAAAGCTACTTTTTACTCACACTTGGCACATTTGGACCCCTTTGGCAGCCATCTAGCTTCCTGTAAAGGAACTGAAAGTGACAGATTTAAGACGCACTTCACGGCCGACATTGTTAATAGTTACTTACGTGCCACATAAATAGAAAACCATTTTTAAACCCCACACGACACTTGCTCAGGTTTCTTGTCATCATTGTCTTGTCATAGCAGCGTGCATACTACACAATGCTGAAGAGGTGCACAAACTACAAATTTGGTCAAGAGGCAGTCCCAACCAACAGCGAAAAAAACAAAAACGTTTTCTCACATAAATTCACACGAGAAATTCATGCAAGTGATTATGACATTTTTCCGTTTATACCATCTGCAGTGTGATTGGCTGGATTAGTTACACCTTGTCGTTGCATTGCACACACTACAAGATCACGAGGCAATAATAGCAAACAGCCTCAAGACAGGCTCAGATCACGTCCCTGACTTGCTCGTACTTAACAAGCATTAGCGACCGCAATGAACACAGAATTGGCCGCGATCTGGGGGTTTTGTCTGCGGCAGCAAAATCCAGCCAAAAGTCGTGTAGTGTGAGCTTGCCTTAAACTAAAAGCCAGAGGGCGCTCTTGCACAGAAACTCCAAATATGCCCTGCCGCAGAAGTAGATAACACACATCATTCCAGGAAATCCCGCATCATACTATCGCTGTAGTTGAATAAACAGAAGATTAAAACGCTTTGATTGATTAAACATGACTAATAAACACACGACTGCCTTATTCTGTGTAAGAAGCCATATCATCTCACAGAAGGATGCTCAACTGTCATTATGAAGTGAGTTTGGAATAAAAACATGTTATTAAATGTTGTTTTTTGTTGGACAAGATGTTAATGAATGCTTCTCATGTCTGGAAAGATGTTTGACGCATGTTTCTTTTTCAAATGTACATTATAAGCGACTCAAACTTGCAGTGCTTTCAGATGGATTAGCATTTGGACCCATACTTCATTGACAAAATAATCACAGCCTTTGCGATTTCATAATCGCGCTATGAATCGCGTTTAAGTGTGATTTCAATGTTATATTTCTAATCGTGCGATTAATTGTGCAGCCCTAAGACTGAGTAACTCTCTATTTCATGTCCAAATATGTTACCAGGTGTATTTTTATGTGTGGATAAAGGGCTGTAAATCAGTGTCTGGGCAAACAGTAAAAAAAAGTTCAGGGACAATCGTGGCATTGAACAGGGTTTCAGATGTTCAAGCATGTATCAATAGGGACACATCTTTCATTTCTCAGGCAGGAGGAGAGAGAGGAAGAGGCAGCTCCGGGGTCAGAGTAAAATTCATGACCACCGTTACTAGTCTAGAGAGACGGCAAAGCTCACATAAGACTTTCCCTCCGTCCTGCTCTCATTTTGTTGCTCTCTCTCTCACCGGTACTTCTAAGGTAGGTATAAATCAATGGTCTTTGAAGTAAAAGATGACATGGCCATTTCCCAGAGGACAGGAGAAGAAAAGAAAAGAAGAGAGGAGAGGAAGACTCTCAACAAACAGGTTGACAGCTGCTCCATACAGACCTGCACATGTGTGTGCATGAACAGCTTTAATGTCCGCCCTTCCGAAACATACAGTCCACCTTTACTGCTGACACACACGTAAAGAAACAGGAATGCATGCATCATACATCAACATGCACATGACAAGGGAGATAAGGGAGCAGCTTAGCTAACATACAACAGCAAGAGTACAGGCAACACATTCTCATGGCAAATCGTAACTATTGTATGTTTTGGCGAATTGGCAGATTTCCATGACACTATGTGATGGAAATTAAATGTTGAACATATTTGGAATAAAATGGCCTTGGTAAACTAACTTTTGTTAAAAAAAATAAATAAATAAAAAAAAAAAACTTTAATAAGATAGTTGGCAAAAATTGGCAAAATTAATGATGAAGGCATGATTAAAAGTTTTCAAGACAATTGTAATGTCTTAAAATCTGTTAAATTTTTATAAATATCAACTCGTAACCCCTTAACTGTCACTCCCATTTTTGGGGAACAGACCCCAACTTAAATTGTTTTAAATCTTGAATACTTTTGAGCACAGACTTAAGTTTGGTCTCAAGGGGATAATTGGCAGATTATTTTAGAAGTGAAAGAAAAAATATGAAAGCGAAATAAAAAAATAAAAAAAATAGTTATTGAAGTTTTAGTTTAGGAAAATGTAAAATGTAAATATATATTTTACAAAACTGTTTTACTCTAAAACTGCAAGAAAGTCAAAGCCAAAAGCCAAAATCTAAAATCTAATCAAGTTGTGTTTCAAATTTTAGGTTGATATCGCAAAAATTGAGCTTTCAGTAAGATTTTGTTTGGGCGCAATACCGAACTTTACCACTAGATACCATCCAGGCTCTATTGGTAACCACATAAGGAATCTTCCATTTCCATACAGCCTATGGTTTGAGTGCCCTGAACCATTTATTTCCATAATGTTCATACAATTTCTGAAAATGACATCATATTCTGAAGTAGTATGGGCAGAATGGCAATATTTGGTTTGAATTCAACCTTTAACAAACACATAAAAGACATGCAAAATGTTCATTTTCATTGCTATTTCAAAATAAATGTCTGAACATGCCTTATGAGTCTGAAAATATTGTTGTTGCAAATTAATAACTTACTGTTCATGTCATGTCATGTCTGGTCATTTGTCTAGAAAATCAGAAAACTACAAATATGAAAACTACAATAGACTAAGATATTATTGTTTTACGTATAATGGACTTACAAGTGCCCAAAGTTGAAGCAGCCAAATACAAATGATTGCAATAAATCACCAAGATCAATAGAGAAAGACCATGACAGACACACAATCTCTCTTATAAAGCTATTGTTTTTGCTGTCACTTCATCAAAATCAATAGTTAATCAATCAAAAGCACAATGGAACAGCAGGATATTCATGGGACATGGTGTTTGATTGGTAGAAAATAGTCCTCCATTCAGTCAGGCAGGAAAGAGTGAATGATACTTGTACAGCTTGTTCCCCGTAGCGCCTCTTACCGTAATGGCAAACTAAACATTCCTCTGACCTCACTGCATTGTCAGCATAAGAACAGCACAGCACAACTACTGGCTGACTCCTCAACAATGGGGTGCACAAAGGGGAACATGCCTTTTCACTAGTTTTTATCAGATACATACAAGATTTTTTTTTTTTTTCTTTTAATCAGAAAACAGTCCTTTGGATACACTCAAAAACTTGTTCTCTTGTTTGAACGTACAAGGAATTCAAGGCGAGACCAAATTTCTTCATAAAGATTTGTTGTTCATGCATGAGTAAATTTCGTCAATAATGTTCACAAAGAAACACACAAGAACAAACAGAAGAGTCTCTTCTGTAATAGCACCTGAATAAACTTGAGGGAACTGTTGTCTGTTGCACATAAACAGGGAAAGAGAGGGTCCAATATCAGAGTAAACACTCCAAGTCCTGTGGCTATTTGGACAGCGATTCTTCTTCCCTCCACGGCAGCTCCTCTACTAGGACTATCCTCAGATAAACAAAGACGTCATGTTTCTCGAGTCATCGGTGAGAGCCGCCACATCCTCTTGGAAGATATGCTCCAAACCTTCCAAAAGAACTGAAACTAGCAGAGCCATTCAAAGCTTTGCATTTCTGAACATATGTGGATTGACTGATGTTTTTAGTTTCAAACAATCTTTGGAAGAACCCAGATAATATTGTAAATGAACACAAAAATGAAAATTAATTTAAAATAAAAATAACAATTATACAATAATATTGCTGTTTCAATTTAAAAACTGGAATAAAACAAAATTGATATTTAAAAGGTATTATTGGTGTATTAATAGTTTGGGAATATTTAGATTTTCTCACAAAATGTGTGGGTCTGGTCATTCCTTTGAGAAGTTTTCATCTCGACTCCTTCAAAATGGCACAGGCTAAACAGGCTTATCGGTGAATGTGTGTTATACATTTTAAATTATCTACAAATTGGATAACTGATTAGGGAGTAGCAACCCAAAGTTATAAAAAAAAAATTAAATCTTTATCAATGGTTTTTGTTATTGTCGTTTTATGCGGCCACCTGTCTCAATGATTGATGGCACCCATGACAGGTCTGTCAGAGTGGGCACACAGGAAATAAAGACCGTTCTGTAAGTGTGAGTCAGGAAGGGCACGTTGAGGGCATGAGCATGTCCAATCAGTGTTTCACAAGCAGTAAAACACTCAGAGGGCATCCCATCAGCCCCTTTAAGGTCAGAGGGCAGGCAGTAAATAAAACACAAGTCAAAAGTCAGCCCTCGTTCTTCTAAGCACATAACAGTCTTTGGTACTCAGCAGATAGAACAAGGTACAAAGGGTTGGATGTAGTGTGAAGTTGTCCCAAATGGCACCCTAAATACTGCTGTCTGCACTTTCGCGACGTACTGTAACGCTGCTTTGACTGTCAGGAACAAGTCTGCTTTAGTGCAGGCTTGACAAAAGTGTGCATCGTGGGAGTTTATCGACCGCAATTCTGAAACCTAAAATGACAAATGGGACAACCCTACGGTCTCGTGGACATCACATTCACGCACACGCGGAGGCCATTGTAAGTCCACAAGTAGGGTTGGATGTACCAGACCGAATCAGAATGCAGATTTCGGTGCCACTTAAATGCCTGAGCTGTTGAATGAAATATTCAGTGCCTTTTTTTCAATAAAAAAGACGTTCTTCAATGTCATCCACCATTGTTTTGTGGCTTTTTTTTTTTTAAGTATTGGTTCAGGCACCGTTTAGGCACCAGTACCATTTTAAAAGTATCGATTTGGCACCGGTATCGTAAAAAACCCAAACGATACCCATCCCTATCCACAAGTCTGTAAGTGCATTGAAGTGTGCCATTTGAGACAGGGCCTTAGATTAATGTACTCAGCAGTAGGATGAATAATGAATTTTATAATCGATTAGTTGGGTCTGTGCACTATACATAGAGAAACTGTCAGTGATGTCACATCACAGTAGAGAAAGACCTCTGTCCCATAGAACAAAACACATCTGACAAGCACACACTGCAACACTGAAGCTCATCCTGTGTTATGTTGGTGTGCACTTTATGCATTTCCCTTAACTTTAGTAACATTACTAAAACTTATTCTCACAAAAACCCACATACGTAGCAATGGTCACTCACTCACAGACACAAAGATGTACCTTTAATTTCACCACGCTGATTGCTCACTAAAAACCCCCGCAGTCATCATGTTTTCAGGCCATTTCGAGTTTGATTTTAACATGACACAAAGCGGTGATGTGTAAGTGACAGTTGTTTACTTACTTTTTAATTAGTCTTCCCATTAACGCCATCACTGTCTTCATTCAGGCCGATTCGACGAGAACGCGCACGAAAACAAGAGCCAGGATTTATCGCATGAACCAATCATGTCCACTCATAACCGATCATATCCAATCATAGCGCAGTTGAGGCATTGCCTCCTCAGACATGACATTCCCCCATTCATTCTCAATTACCCCCCACTAAACCCATCGCACGCTTAGGGGGCTCTGCTTTGTTTCTATGAGCTGAAGGGAGGCACAGAGACGCAGACTCCCACTGTAACTTTACCTACGGGTGTCGCTGTTTGACAGTGTTTCTTTAGAAACACGAGTGACTTTTACACTTTTTAATGTCAAATTTTGTAACATTTGCATTGTTTTATTTTTGTAATATTGATTATTTTCTCATCCAGTTTTTTTGAGGAGGCACTGCCTCCCTTGCCTCCTCGGAGGAAACTCCCCTGCTATACATATAAGCTACTGTAGTTTTTGAAATGAATACTAGAGGCAGTAAAACACCAACAACTTTTGAACATTTTCTCTCACTTATTATGATTACAGGGAAAGATTTTCAATTAAAATCTTAAAAAGACTTCCTTGCACAATATGCTTTTACCATAGCGTATGATTTGTAATCTAATACATTTGTACATGTTTGCATCACATAACCAGCTGCATATGAATTTTCTGACAGAGTAAACTTGCTTGGTAGCACACCTGGTACAGCGTTGCACTTGCGATGCAAAAGCGTTCGGGTACGAGTTCCGTTAAACAAGTCTCATTAAAAGAGCTAAAATGGCATGGTTTATTCAACAAATGTGTTTTTATCTCACATTTGCTTTTGGTAACACTATTGGTTAGGTTTAAGGTAGGGTTTACTGTAGATGGTCTGTTATTTTTAAACGCGAAAGCATTTACCTTTTAGTGCCACTTATCAGACATGTAATTTCTGAATTGCCACGGTATGCACAACAACCAATGTAATAAAATCCTGCACTGAAGATTAACACTTTAGGGGTTTGTTCAAATATCTAACCCTATTATGCTTCCCTTAACAAGCATTTACTGCACAGATCGAGGAGTCCTGGAAATGTGATGACTTTTTACAAAATACATTATATCTTTGAGGTCTTTCAGAAACATATCTTATAGGAAAGAGGAAAAAAGCAAAGCCACAGAACCGTAAACATCTCAGGACTAACGTCTGAGCGAGAGACTCCTCATAACCTATGCTGAAGTGCAGTACTAAGCTCAGTAAACAGGACTGTGCATTGGATGGGATCAAATAGGGAAAAAAAAATTGGCAAAGAAACATCTGTTCATCTAAAGCAAAATATGCGTGCGAAGTTGTGGCCATAATAAACTTCATTATGCTAATAGCCCACATATACCTATTACAGAAGAGTGACAAAACAGATATTTACATATATTCTGCAATACAAAATGATAATTTATTTTAGACAGTAATGTTGTTCGAAAGTTTATATAACCTAAAGCAGTGGCCTCAGCAAACTTCCAACCAGGCTCAAGATGACTTAATAGATTTAAAATAAGATAGAACGAGCATTAAAATCAACTAAATATTGAAATGTTGTTATGTCAAGCTCTAAAACACTTAGAAATACTTAATAAAAAAAATATTCTTAAAAATAGTGATCCTTAATATTTATCCAGTAAATCATGAACAACTGAAACAATCATGTAAATTCATTGGTTAAAAAGAGTGGGGCCCCTTAAGAACATTCAGCTCTTAAAACTTCCATTTCCATTTCTGAAATCCTTCCATTTCATTTACAGAAACGTGTCAGGCCTTCAAATATTGTTGAGGACAATGGGGGCCCTTCGAGTCAACAAGGTTGAGAACCACTGCCATATAACATTCTTCTCAAGTGTCAGACACTCATAGTTTTCAACTTCAGTGAGTGTGTCAAAGTAAAAACAAATTGACCCATCAGTGATTCAGCACTACATATATTAGACTTATACAGTAAATGGTTACATAGACTAAGAACAAAAAACTACTTTTAAGTCAAGATCCTAAGAAAAAAATATTATGTCGAAATCACAAGAAAATCAACTTCATATTACAAGAAAAAAAAGCCTTAAAAGGCTTGTGGAATTGCAACAAAATGCCAAATAATCAAAGAAATGGCATGTAAATGGGATTGTACAGGTTTGCCCATGCCATGTAAAGTAATTCATATAATGCTATATTTTTAAATATATTTTTTTTAGGATTTTATCTCTCTTATTTTTTGTATTACAGGTTTTAAAAGGGGTATGTAAACATATTAATAGATTTGTGTAAAGATATTTATTTCAGATTTCATCAGGCAGTTTTATCTACTTGTTCTTCACACACAGCCGGTACAAAAGGAGTTAACTGTAGCTACGATTCTTCTCATCTTTTTCAATGAATTCACGGCACGCTCCCTAGACCTCTCCAAATCTTGTGGCCTGTGTTTTTCGTTTTCTTTTCTTTTTTCCAGCACTCTATGAAACACAATGGAAAATGCAGGGTCACCCCAGCTGTTCTCCATTAGGTTTCTGGCTGAGGTCATCTACGCAATCACTTACTGGCATAATGGTTGTGGTGGAGGGGAAAGAGATAGAGAGAGAGTATCAGACCGACTCGGAGAGATCGCGAGCCGTGGTGTAGATTGCAGTAACCTGTAATTAAGCCAATGGCGGGTTGCTGTTGCTATGTAAACATCCCTACACCTCTCCCTCGTGCCAACACAAGAGCAGCGAAGGAGTCTGGTTACTAACACTTAAATCACGGAGCAACATCTGGTTTAGGAAGGAGATCTCTCTCGCTCTCGTTCCTTCCAGTTTGGAGTGTGGAGTGTGGTGGTTTGGATCTCACTGCCTCCGCAGCACCACGGCTCAGATTGCAGTGGTTGCGCAATACAATTTGGAGGCCCTCATATATACACACACACACACATACACAGACAAACGCACATTCAGACGTAGTCGCACAAACCATAAAACAGCACATAGATCATTTGTCCTCAAACATTTGGAGAGGCACTATTATAGTCTGTCTGATTCTGTGCCTGGTTCTTAAGAGAGAGGGAAAGCAGACAAGTCATTTTAAATAAGAATATGAAAATAAAATGTTGTTTGGGGTCGTTTCTCAGAGCAAGAGACTAAACAAATATGTCTTTTACATTGCAGGTCTTAACAATAAGGATTTTTTTCTCCATGTTATTTACCTGCCTTAACGTAGTTCACCAATAGTGATAAATTTAAAATGTAATTTTTACATAAAAATTTAATTTTAATAAATCCTAATATAAAAAATTAATACTTTTATTAAGATGCATTAAATTGATAAAAAGTGACAGTAAATACTTTTACATTGTTACAAAAAACAAAAAAAAATTCTTTTGAGCTTTCTATTCATCAAAGAATCCTGAAAAAAAATGTATCACGGTTACCACAAAAATATTGAGCAACACTGTTTTCAACATTAATAATAAGAAATGTCACTTGAGTACCAAATCAGCATATTAGAATGATTTCAAAAGGATGACGTGTCATGATTTCTAAAGAATCATGAAGAGTAATGGAAAATGAAAATTCAGCTTTGCCATCACAGGAATAAATTACAATTTAAATTAAAGCTGCAAGCAGCGATGAAAGGGCCCTCGTACCCGGGCTCACCACCACCTTGTGGCTTTAGGAAAACAGTGAACAGTGGTGCATGTAAGCGAGTAAATACAGGAGAATTATGGCAAAGTCATTTCGAAGTGCCACACTTCCTGCTGCCACCAGGTGGCGCTTTGACTGTAACTGAATATTGCCATGTAGGCTAAGACTATTATCAAATATGTGAAGTTTGGAGCAGATTGGACATTGTATGCCTGAGTTACAACAACTTCCTGTTTCGTGGCGTTAATCACAAACATTAGCACTTAGCTAAGTGTTGCATGATTTAACGTGTTTCTAGTATGTTTGGTACTTCATGGCATATTTAAATGTGTTTCTGGGAGGGAATAGTGTAAAGCATGCCATTTCCTGTTGCCAGCAGGTGGCGCTATGACTAACTGAATATCGGCATGTCTTCAAGCCAGGACTCTTATCAAACATGTGAAGTTTGGGGCAGATCGGACATTGTATGCCTGAGTTACAACAGCTTCCTCTTTCATGGAGAAACATCAGACTTTGTCAGTCGCCACGGACACGCCCTTCAGCAAAAACTCAAGATCTTTGCAATTTAACATTGCTAAGGCCTTAAGATTAGACTGACCAAATATGATGTTGTTCTGGTTAAATCACAATGATGAGTTAATCTCAGTGTAAAACATGCTATTTCCTGTTGCCCGCAGGTGGCGCTATGACTGTAACTGAATATTGGCATGTAGATGTCTTCAGGCCAGGACTCTAATAAAACATGTGAAGTTTGGGGCAGATCCGACATTGTATGCCCGAGTTACAACTTGCTTCTTCATGGCGAAACATCGAATTTTGTCAGGACGCCACGGACATGCCCTTCAACGAAAACTCAAGATCTTCACAATTTAACGTAGCAAAGGCCTTTAGATTAGACTGACCAAATATGATGTTTATCTGATAAAATCTCTAGGAGGAGTTCGTTAAAGTACAAGGAATGGAAATGGCAAAAACTGCAAAAATTTTGCAGAGAAAATTCAAAATATCTGACTTCCTGTTGGGTTTTCAGATTTTGCACCCAGGGACTTTTTTGTAGGTATGGGGCTTTTACATGTGTCTGCCGAATTTCATACCTGTACGTGAAACGTAGCGCGAAGGGCGCTTATTTGAAATTTTGTAGGTGGCGCTATCGAGCCATTTTGCCACACCTAATTCTGAAACCCATATCAGGCATAAATTTTCACCACTTCTGATGTGTGTGCAAAGTTTCATGAGTTTTTGAGCATGTTTAGGCCCTCAAAAATGCAATTCATTTCGGAGAAGAAGAATAATTGGCCGAGCAATTACAATAGGGTCCTCACACTATCGGTGCTCGGGCCCTAATTATATTAAAATAGAAAACAACATTAAATTGAAATAATATTTGATCATTTAAATAGGTTTTTATTTTGCAAAAATTGCTGGAAATTATACAACTATAAATTGTTTCCCATAAATTAAATACGCAAATTGGAAGGACACATAGCTTGTTAGCCAACTAGTTAATGTCACTTTAGTGACATGTTTAAAACAAAAACAAAAAAAATTACAATATTGTTCAAAACATCCTAAAAAAAATCTAATGTTTAGGTCACATAAGCACATGCATATTATCAATGAACCTAAGATGCAGTGAAACACACAACAAGGCAATTGACAGTTCCGTCAACAGGCCTGATTTTTTCTCACACTGGCCTGGAGCCTATTGTTGAGCCCTGCCTTGAAATGGTTTATTTAGTATTTCGGGTCATTTGTCTCCACGACGCAGAGCCTTTTTTGTTTTTAAATGAGGATGAAGGACGGATCCCTTTAAAGCGTGTCATTGAGCTGAATATAACTACTGGTATATTTCTGTAAACTCACCTTTCAGCACTAATTCTATTCATGTCTTTGTCACATGACAGAATGGAAGGATAGATGAACAATCTGTATGGGGCCTACGGGCATGACAAGACTGTCACTCATCCCTGTGAGCTGTGGGTAAAAACGATGGAGCAATGAGGGGAAAAGTGAGGCATTTCACCCGGGTACATGAGTCAACGCGTGTTCCTGCAGCCGCCCCACAGGCCACACGCTCAGCCCTCGGCATAACCAGCATCCTGCAAGAGCTGTTTTTGGCAAGTGCTGCAAATTAATTTCTGGCAGGATTTCTGCTCCATTCTACACTTTACCAGTGAAATTTGAGGGCTTCCAACAGCCCTGCCATCCCATAATAACAGATCATACTGAGAATCTACAGCTTGGCAAAATGAGAGACCAAAAAAAGGCAACTCAGATGTACAAAAAGTGCTTAGAAAGGAATGTATGACAAATGAAGGGATGAAACGAGGCAGTGAGAGAGAGAGAAAATGTATTGAAGAACAGACAGCTTATTTAAAAACACTTATTAAAGAGAAAGTTCATCCAGAAAATGAAAATCATAGCATCATATATTCAACCTTTCAAATTTGTATACTTTTTTCCTCCATGGAACATCAACAGAGATATTTAACAGTTGATCTTTTCCAATAAAATGAAAGTGGATAGGGACCACTGAGATTGGCCAGTGCTTTTTTTGACAAAAAGCACTATAAAAGTCCTTCATTTGACTTGTGGGCATCCTCTAAATTTATATGACAGCTTCATATGAACAGACAGAAAATTAAGCTGCTATTCACTTCTTGCCTTGAAAATCTTGTGTGACAGCCATGGTCAAATGGCTGAATGACATGCGGGTGAGTAAATATGACAGAATTTTAGTTGAATATTTAAATATTATCCAAAACCTTTAGGCCTGTTCAGACCAACACGAATGTTTAGCACAAAAATTTGTTTAGATTTTCCCATGCTCAGCCCACCTGCCATTTTTTTATTCATTAGTCTGAGTTAAAATGCAGTTTCACTCTCTGATAGTAGGTGGCTTATAGACAAGCATAAATACTGTGGTTACCCCGGTATAAAAAAAAAAAAAAAAAAAAAATTCTAGTTTCCTCCCAAAAAAAAAGCGATGAAAAAGGATGCCAGCTTTCACAGACAGCTAAAAAAGTGAAGTTTTCAAACAGATTTTTGTATTCGCTATGGTGTTTATCAAACAACACCAAATACAAGAGTACAGAGATAAAAGAGACAGTTAAGATTTCTTACTAATCACTGACTCTTAAGCAAGCACTATGTCCATGAGTGCCACCAAGTCGTAGTTTTATGTAACAGCAGCGGCTCTGGGAATGTGACATATGATGTGAATATCATTGGTTGGCCAGCTTTAGTCGCAGTGTGATAGAACAGAGATTAGAACCTCTCTCCGTAAAAAAAAAAAAAAAAAAAAAGAATTATGTCGTATTTATGAAATGTTCATGTCGTTCTGAACAGACCAAGTGGCAACCTCCCGCGATCTCCTTAAAGCCAACACGGAAGTGACTTAAACTGCAATTCATTGACTGGCCGCTAGAGACAGGCTCCAAAAGGGAGTCAAATCTCCCCCATGTTAAAATGCCCAACTTTACAGCAGAAAAAAAAAATGTTTACAGCCTTTTACAAAAAGTGGTTTTGGTCTATACAGCTAATTTTGTCCTTCACGACAACTGTGAGGGGGGTAATTTTTTTTATAACTCATCCGTTTAAATTATAATAAGCCTTAAAGTTCTGCATAATTATGGGCGTGACCAATTGAGTGACAGATGGATTGCCGCTGCTGTCACTATACTAGCCGTTTGTCTGCTGTCTATGAGCTATCACGTCACCTCAGCTAATTTCACCAGCTGAACTTGGCATCTCTGCTGTGTTTGTGCTTTTTTTTTTTTTTAAAGATTTATTTTTGGCGTTTTTGCCTTTATTATGACAGGACAGTGATCAGACAGGAAGCGAAGTGGGAGAGAGAGAGGGGGACGGGACTGGGAAAGGACCACGAGCCGGGACTCGAACTCGGGTTGCCCGAAGCGCATTGGCGCTACATGTCGGCGCGCTGCCCATGAGGCCATCGGTGCCGACTTGTGCGTTTGTGCTTTTTTAGGGATTATTTCATACAATTACCAAATAATATGGCTTGCTGTGTGGTTAATGGTCGAGACAGATGTACGTCTGTGTACATGTGTACGCATGCGGAAGATAAAAAGAACACCCGTTGTTGGATCGTCTTGGCATTGGCTAAAAGTTTTGTCCATCAGATTTACAACAATGACAATGGCTGGAGAATATGCCTCTCAAGACACCACAAAATCTGACAGCACTGCTTGGATATTATAACTAAAACTGCTGCACTATTTTGAAAAATTATACTTTGGACACAGGCTCA
Source organism: Mylopharyngodon piceus (assembly GCA_039654765.1). Lineage (NCBI taxonomy): Eukaryota > Metazoa > Chordata > Actinopteri > Cypriniformes > Xenocyprididae > Mylopharyngodon > Mylopharyngodon piceus. Next base: position 8,491,873 of record CM077460.1, on the reverse strand, counting down.
TTTGTTTGTGAGAGTCCAATGTATACAATCATATACAGTTTTACAACATAAACGGTGCTCAGATTGCATAATTTCTTGAAGAACGATGATAGAGAGCAGATCGTTCAGAAGAAATTTGATGCAAACAATGGACAGTATATATCAATATTTCATGGATTTTTGTGGACAAAAAGTGCCGTTGGATGTTTTTCAATGGACGCTCATGGACATTTTACCCAAGTGTGACGGACTGGATTCATCTTACGATCGCTATTTCATCACAAAGGTATAAAGTCCGGTTTTGATTTTGCGTGTTGTCATTTGCACACCCGACACAAATTACAATATTACTGGTGCTGGAGCATCTATATCGTAAAACAGACACCGTAGATTGACAGTAAACCTTTAGAACTTTCAAATGATATAACTTATCTTTATTAATATTTTAGATAGTATCTAAGATAGATAGATAGCTCCTTAGCCTGAGCTAGCTTGGTCACGTCGAGCTAGGCGGGCATGTTTTCAGCAACCAGGCACCTCAGTTCCAACCACGTCCCGCCTCTTTGCTCATTTTCAGTTATCCAGGAGTGACACACGGTGACGCGCTGCCAAGATAGCGACGGCCCACTTTAGGCTTCAAAAATGCTCTTCAGAAACGGTGACGTCATGGACACTACGTCCATACTTTTTTACAGTCTATGGAACAGACGCATTAACAGCCATTCATTCAAATTAAAATGTTTGAAATTAAAAAAACATGTAGATAAAAATGTAAACAGTTTGCACAGGATGAATAAGATGAGATGAAGGAAAAATAACACATTTAACCCTTTTTTAACATACTTTACTTTTTTTTTTACAACAGTCCTTCATTAATTCATTATGGCCTAGTATTAAGCAATTACACGTGAGTCTCTTACCTTGTCTTCATATATATTTAGACCAAAAATACACCTCAACTGTGAAACACTATTCCTGCTTTTAACTGGCTGTATCAGTCACGTCACATTAGTACGAACCATCCTGGGACACACTGGGACAGATCTTCTTCCTAATACATCATATAGATTACACATTTCTCCACTATGACAGGAGATACAGTGTTGAGGAAGAGATGTTCTGATGACAAGGTCTCAGAAGACATGGAGATGTTCATATATCACACCTCTATCATCTCTATAATCAGATGACTACAGCTGAACACAGGTTATGACTGGCAGTGATTTGAAGTCCATGTGGAAAGGGCTCAGGGCTGCAGACACTCTGATGCTGCAGATTAGATAATGTCCTAGTTTTTTCAGAAAACAAGAGACTTCAGGGAGTTTCTGCCGCTATGCTCTAAAACAAAAAGAAAAAATGGAGTACAAGGAAAATATTGAGCATGCCCAGATATGACGCTCAAAAAGTTTGTTTAGACTCCAATTTTATCAGAATCAACAACACCCAAAACAAGGATTTGGAACAGCTTCATCAACAATAAAAAAATAGACCTAATTAAAAGAAGGCAGAGCTTATTAACAAATGTGCTCCAGGTAAATGTGCCAAAATGTCTGAGAAAGACTCAAAGGAAGCAAATATATAGTGCAAAGCAACAATGCTCGCTCAACAGCATTAAAGGAAGGGGTAGGTAGAATTGTATTCCGGCCAAATTTCACTAAACTCAAGGGACATTCTGACACAGTGGCCATTGTCCTCCTGCTTTACCATCACTAACAGGAACCGTTCCGCTTTGAGCAGCTCGAGACTCAGGTCAAACATCTCGCTTTACCAGCCGTGTTGATGGAGGTGTTTACCCTCTGTTAGCGTTACGCTGAACTACAATTCAGTTAACATTATTAAAAAAGTCCTCTACTTTCTTAGCTTATTTATATATGCCATAATTCTTACCTCTGAAAATTGCATACTTTTATAGCCGCTGTTAAACTGTTAATTATATGGCTGGTTAACATCAGCTCCCTGACAGCTGCTACTTCATATAATTAGTAGAGCTGTGAATTTAATACATCAACTTAGTGTAATTAATTTTTTTTTTTTTTTTAAGTGTAAAAACCATAGATTTAATCATGCCCCCGCCCCAGTCTTTCAACTAAATATTTACACTACTTTACTTTCTTTCTTTCTTTTCTGGAGAAGAAAAGCATTTGGTTTGAGTGACAGAGAAATCATAAAACCGCTGAGAATGGCCAGTGGGATCTGTTATCAACAAAGAGACATTCGACAGAACAAGTGGAAGTAAAATCATAGAACGGTGTGAAATACATGCACTCTTAAGTCATAACACTCCATTCCGACAACCCAGACTTGATGACTGTCATAATTTTGCTTGTTCCTTCTGTTTGTTTGGATGCTGCCATATTGTTTTCTTTCCCTTTTTCTTTTGGCATGCAACTATCTGTCAGGCTGTTGTGCCAGAGGGGAACAAATCATCACTCTTCTGAAGAGACTGAGCCAACAAGCCCTGATCAATCACACAGATAGAGCTGCATGAGTCGGGTTAGAGGACGCATAGCTGACGTGCGGCACTGGTGTTTTCGGGCTGAGAGATTGAGGCTGTCAGCACTTTCTTAATGCAAATCCCCCCAGCCTTTGCTCTCTGACAGCCAGATCTAGAAGACTCATGCTGGGAGGAACCGGGGAAATTCCGAACACAGGGGGCGAATCGTGATTGCCTGACAAAACAGGCAACACTGCCTCACTCTGTCAAGACAATGAGCGCCGAGGCACAGCTTATCGAGAACACGCCCTGCGAAGAGTCCCTGCAAAGAACATGCCCCGTTTTCTGTGTAAGACTAGATCCAGGCATGCTTACGGTCAAATAGTGTTCAGTGTCATTTCATCATGAATTTGTTAGTTAATGAAGGGCGTCTTTAATTTCGTAATCGATGAAGCACACAAGACGAAAACATATACATGAATTTACATTAATCATACTTTTCACAAGTCGGGGGTCAGTACGGTTGAAATTAAATTGATCAAAAGTGACAGTAAAGACATTTATAATGTTACAAAATAGTTTACATAAATTCTGTTCTTTTGAACTTTTTATTCTTCAAAGACGGCACGAGTTTTTACAACATTGATAATAAGAAAAATGTATTGAGAACCAAATCAGCATATTAGAATGATTTATGAAAGATCATGTGACAGTGACACTGAAGACTGGAGTAATGATGCGGAAATCATTCAGCTGTTCCATCACAAGAAGAAATTTTAAAATATATATTGAATAGAAAATTATGGAGCCCCGCACATGACATGCAAGAAAAAAAATTAAATCGATTTACGATTTACTATTTCGTTCCCTCCATTTATAAATCATGCGCATGATTTATAAATCGAGGGAACGAAATGGTAAATCACGTGCACGTTTTAGTAAATCGAGGGAACGAGTTAGTCATTCGTGCGCACGATTTAGCCTACTTTCCTGCATGTCATGCCCAGGGCTCCGTAGAAAATAGTAATATTAAATTGTTAAAAAAAAAAGATAATTCCAAATTTTACTATTTTACTGTACTTTTGATCAAATACTGTAAATGCAGCCTTGGTGAGCATAAGAGATTTCTTTCAAAAACATTCAAAAAAAACTTACCGACCCAAACTATTGAATTATTATTGATTATATAGTGTATATACACACAACATAAATGTAAAATTACAAAATGTTTTACGAACTAAAACATGTCTAATTCCCAGAAAATTCAAAACTAAAGCATAAAGAATTAACAACATTATATTATAATGAGTACTCATTATAATGTTATTTCAGGAGCTCAGGTTTTCACAAATAACTTAAAATAGTTTTCACATGTTTTTGTTAAATGTTGATAATTTAAGTCACTTTTACTTTAGTCAAAGTAAAAGTGACTTAAATTAATTAATATGACAAGAAATTGTAATGGATATTTTCATCAAAAGACAAAACTATGACTAAAATCACTGTAAAAATAAACACTGTGTTATAATTGTAATATCAAAATGTTGGCAAGTTTATATTTAGCTACATAAAAAAAGAAAATATTGATTTTAATGGAGCAAACATTTGCAGGTAACTGTAATCGCCCCCTTAAAGGGATAGTTCACCTAAAAATAAAAATTCTGTCATCATTTACTCACCCTCAAGTTGTTCCAAACCTGTATGAATTTCTTTCTTCTGCTGAACATGAAAGAAGATATTTTGAAGAACAACTTGAGTGTGAGTAAATAATGGCAAAATGTTCATTTTTGGGTGAACTATCCCTTTAAGCACTGAGACTTGTCCCTGTCACAGTCATGCCACAATGCATGTTAAGCATGTTCAACTGTCTGACAAGCTTTTGCCTAACTTTCCCAGACTGTTTGTCCAAAAAAAAAAAAAAAAAAAGGCAGATGGGGTCCATTTGGCACTGCTTGGTGACCAGAAATGTACACTTTACCTATAAACACACACTTTAAAACATCAAAATTAGCCAAGGGTGCTTGAGCACTGGTATTCACTTCATCATGAGCCATGACATAGCAGCACTTTTGAAAGGTTTTTAAAACACCCCTCATAAATTCTCAGCCTTCCCTTCATCTTCATAAGGCAAACAGAACAGATGATATAGACGGCTCATGCAACGTCATGCCACATTCACTCACTCTTGACCTGTTATTCCAAAATCCCAGGAGAGAGATGATGGGTTACAAGGATAACAGTGCTTACCTGCAGAGGCCAAGCAGCTGAGGGTCAAAAACAGGATGGTGGAAGGGTGTATGTGTGCCGTTAGCCACATGGCTGGAAGAGAACGCTTTCCTGAAGCCAGACGTGGAAGAAACAGAAGCAGCGGGGTGTCTTCTTGAATGGTCCCCACACACTCTGTAGAATGAGAGAGAGAAAGATGTCAGTCAGTGACCAAGCAGCAGGGTATTAGGGTCTTAATGTCACATCCTGTGGGCTTAGATGGGAAGAGACAGCAGGGCTCTGGTTGAAATGGCGGCGCTTTTTAATCGCAACCCACTAATTAAGCCTCATGTGAATGGTGGGAATGAGGAGAACATGTGATGGGTCATTATTTAACAACTTCAGCTGCAGTATGAAAAAAGGCCAGTTTCGACATACAGAGTGATTTAAATAAATAATAACACAATAAAAGAAATGCTGAAGTGAAGACAGCGGTCAGATTAGACACCTGGAGTTTGCCGTTAAGAGCATTAACAGATGACAGCTAATTAACACGACCACAACTGAACTCGAGAGATGAAGTGGCCTACCGGAGTTCACCGGAGGCTGGGCTAATGCCAACACATGCCACACCAATAGAGCTTAAATACAACATGCATTATCCACATTAAGTTTCACTTACTTCACTACCTGTCAAAACGGTGCAGTAATAAACCTACCATCTACATGGTGACAGATATTTAGTCATCAAATAAAAACCTTTCAAACAAATCTACACTGGCATTTAAACATTTACGTCTGCTCAGAGAGCCTGAAATTTCACATCAGACTCGATTGAGTTAGTTTAATTCCATTCTGACAAAATGAAATGAGTTTTCCACAGCCACCATCCCAAATCTGAGATAGAGGTTTGGGGTTTTTAAAGTAAATAATGGTGATTTTAAGTTAAAATCAAGCCCTTCTGAAGTGAAACATCAGCAAAAACTTGTCTTAAAAGCAATTTCCAATTGTTTTTAGACATTATTTTGGTAACGTTTTACTGTATGTTAAAGGGTTAGTTCACCCAAAAATGAAATTTCTGTCATTAATTACTCACCCTCATGTTCCACACCCGTAAGACCTTCGTTCATCTTCGGAACACAAATTAAGATATTTTTGATAAAATCCGATGGCTCAGTGAGGCCTGCATTGCCAGCAAGACAATTAACATTTTCAATGCCCAGAAAGCTACTAAAGACGTATTTAAAACAGTTCATGTGACTACAGTGGTTCAAGCTTAATGTTATGAAGCGATGAGAATACTTTTTGTGCGCCAAAAAAACAAAATAACAAGTTTATTCAACAATATCTAGTGATGGGCGATTTCAAAACACTGCTTCATGAAGCTTTGAAGCTTTACGAATCTTTTGTTTCAAATCAGTGGTTCAGAGCGCGTATCAAACTGCCAAAGTTACGTGATTTCAGTAAACAAGGTTTCGTTACATCATAAATGTTTCGAAATTTCAATGGTTCACCACTGGGGGGCGTGACTTTGGCAGTTTGATACGCGCTCCGAACCACTGATTCGAAACAAAAGATTCGTAAAGCTTGAATTGTTGAATAAAGTCGTTATTTTGTTTTTTTGGTGCACAAAAAGCATTCTCTTTGCTTCATAACATTAAGGTTGAACCACTGTAGTCACATGAACTGTTTTAAATATGTCTTTAGTAGCTTTCTGGGCATCTGAAAGTGTTAATTATCTTGCTGGCAATGCAGGCCTCACTGAGCCATCGGATTGTATCAAAAATATCTTAATTTGTGTTCCGAAGATGAACGAAGGTCTTACGGGTGTGGAACGACATGAGGGTAAGTAATAAATGACAGAATTTTCATTTTTGAGTGAACTAACCCTTTAAGGTGACGTAGTTACATATCTTACAATATTACTAGGTGTAATAACAGTAAATTATGCATAATTACATGCAACTAACCCTAAACCAAACCTTAACCTCAACCTTATAGTAAGTACATGTAATTAATTAATATTACTCAGTATTTATGTAATTAGACCTTAAAGTGTTACCATTATTAAAAATTCATAAAAAGGTTCATATTTCTAAGAATTTATACTTCAGTGCGCCGCAAGACTCGCACAACTCGCCAGTTTCGACATGGCTGCATCTCTCCTGTTTTTTTCATCAGCTTGTAAAGGTTACCTATAATGAAAGTAGCAGATTTTAAGAGGCATACATCACCATGCCACACAGTGTGCGTAGATACACATACACAGGCCAATAACACTTTATTAACCTGACCAAACAACATCACAGGTTTGTCACGCTAGTTTACTGAAGCATTTCACTAATGGGTTTAGCAGTTACATTCAGAGCAACCATCTAACCATGCAGCAACGGGTGAGGCACAGTCCCTGAACCCACCACATGCTACTCCAGTGCATTATGGGGAATCAATGTGTCAAATTTACACAAAGATGCACAGTGGCACAGGTGGATTAAAACCTCAAATGTCAATCAGAACATCAATGGTTAGAACAACCACACGCTACACCGGGTGGGGTGTCCCCAAGAGAAGAGTAATGAAAGCCACAGCTTCATCTCTGAAACTGCCACTAGCTCACTCTCTCTGCTTCCTTCTTTCTACTATCTTTCTGCCTTTTTCTCATTCTCTCTCAGTAAGGTGTGGAGAGCACACTCTCTCTCTCTCAGCAAACAGCTGCAGGAACAAAGAGCCATTCACACACAGGCAGCTGCTGAGGCTGGGAAGTCATTTTGGAGGATCTCAACAAATATTGCACTTCCAGTACAGGGGCCCCAAGCCAGTGCCTTCTGCTTTTGATTTGGTGTCCCCCTCTCTTGCCACTCTCACACTGAGGGCAGGGGCATTTTGGATTCCTGAGATCAAAGAGGACATTATCAAGGGCAAAACAAAGTAAAACAAAAATCAAATCAAAAAAAAAAAAAAAGCACTTAAAAGCACTTAAAACAATAACATTTTTTTTTTTTTTTTTTTTTTGCTGCTGGCCTGGTTGGGGCAAAACAAAACAAAACAAAAAACTAAATAAAAAGAGTGCTTTAAAAAATTCGGCTGGCCTAGTTGGGGCAAAACAAAACAAACAAAAAAGAAACAGAAAAAATACAAAATAAACAACCAATAAATAAATAAATGGGGGAAAAAACAACTATATTTTTCTCTAGGACCAGTTAGGCCAAAATAAAATACAAAAAATAAACTTTTTGAGCATGTCAACCAAAAGCAGATCAGTGAAGCAAACTAAAACCATGGGAACGTGGGCAGGTCGACTTGGTATAACTTTATCGGTTGTGATTAGATATAAAATAAAAGTGTGTTTGTTTCAGTTTAGAGACCGATCACCTCATATGACTCCCGCTGAAAGATTAGGTCTCTCCCTCTATTTCTCGGCAGAAAGATATAGTACAATAACATTCAGAAACAGTCTGGAAAAGTCATTAGCAAATTCAAGGCAGCAGACCCCAGACTGAACATAATAAGTAGCTACTCCACACTATTACTGTGTAGGTGGAGTGTCGAACACCATATGGTTTAATACGCAGCCTCAGTCTGAACTCATAGAGCCACTTCACTCTGGAGTAAGAAGCGTGCCTTAAAACTATAAAACCACCCATATTCAGTTCAAAAAGAGAAAGTGACTTAACGAAAGATATAGATCATTCACAATTAGATCAGAATTAGTTTTGATCACATTCTGTTTCTTGTGTAAAAGTATATTCTGTATAAAATCAAGGGTTAGAATATGCATATGCATATTTTAAGTTATTTGTGAAAAACCCTAGAATAAGGGTTAGAATATGCATCCCACTGTGAAAATGAGCACAACTTGGCAAACTGTTCCTATGCCAAAAGTTGTGCTTTAAAGAGCACATGAAATAATTTGATGAACGCTTTTTTCTTTCCTTTGATAATGTATTTTATACTGAGACAATAAGTTGGGATGACACATTTCAAATGGCTTCTTTCTTCTTTTTTTTAAAGTTTTCAATAGACTTAGAGATAGTTCACCCACAAATTTAATTTTCACGTTTATCCTCATTTAAAGGGTTAGTTCTCACAAAAGTGAAATTTCTGTCATTAAGTACTCACCCTCATGTCGTTCCACACCCATAAGACCTTTGTTCATCTTCGGAACACAAATTAAGATATTTTTGATGAAATCCGAGGATATCTGATCCACACATAGGCAGCAACGTCATTGCACCTTTTGACGTCCAGAAAGGTAGTTAAAAACATTGTTAAAATAGTCACCGTGACTACAGTGGTTCAACCTTAATGTTATGGAGTGACGGGAATACTTTTTGTGCGCAAAAACAAAACAAAAATAACGACTATATTCAACAATTTGAACAGTTGTCATACGTAGTGAACTCAGTGCAGGCTTCTTTGTTTACGTCCGAATGCCGGATCATTATTGGCCGGATCCTGTGTCACATGCATGCGTCGTGCTGCTCACGTGTTCAGCTTCGGCCAATACTAAGTTGGCTTTCGGACGTAAACAAGGAAGCCTGCACTGAGTTCACTACATATGACAACGGTTCAAATTGTTGAATAAAGTTGTTATTTTTGTTTTGTTTTTGCGCACAAAAAGTATTCTCGTCACTTCATAACATTAAGGTTGAACCACTGCAGGCACGTTGACAATTTTAACCGTGTTTTCAATAAATTTTCTGGACGTCAAAAGGTGCAATGACGTTGCTGCCTATGTGTGGATCAGATACCCTCACATTTTATCAAAAATATCTTAATTTGTGTTCCGAAGATGAACGAAGGTCTTTCGGTTGTGGAACGACATGAGGGTGAGTAACATGAGTAACATGAGAAACTTTGCTGCCGTACCATGGGTGCAGCAGGCACAATGATATTACGCAGCGGCTGTGACCCCCTGTTTACACAGGGAGCGTGCCTTGCAACCATGGAGACATTTGTGAGAGACGCTGCGTAATATCATTGCGCCTGCTGCACCCATGGTACGGCAGCAAAGTTCCTTGATTATTACGCCGGAATGAGAGTATAGTTCCTAGCCATATCGGCCTAGAAAATCGCAACTTTTCATTTTCTGACGGTCTTAGTACACGATGTAACTACAGAAGAGTCAAGTTTTAAATAGGAAAAATATCAAAACTCTTTGGTCATTTTTGAGCGAGATGCTAACGGTCTAATCAGATTCAATGAACTATGCTAAGCTATGCTAAAAGTGGTACCGCCAGACCCGGAGATCGGCTGAATGGATTCGAAAATGGTAAAACTCAACTGTTTAACTCTAGGGGAGTTGGAAAATGAGCCTATTTTCAAAAAAAGTGGAGTGTTCCTTTAACGTTTCTTCATTGAACCATAGATGCCAATAAAGAACCTTCATTTTTTAAGAGTGTAAAGACAGATTTGCATACACCCATCCAAACAAGGTGAGTTATTAATATTTATGATCCATTTTCTTCAAGGGAAAGACTGTATGTTTTATATTTGTAATTGCCAGTGTTTAGAAGCACACTAGTATACAGACAACGTCAAAGCTAATAGACATGAACTAAAAGTCATAAAACTGATTTTTATTTCATGAGGTCTTTACGGTATGTTTGACCATGTCCTTCTGAAAACCATCTCAGCATGAGAGGATCGACCAGAATACATCATGACCTCTAGAGAATAAAACACCACAACTATTTCCAGCCATGTATAAATAAAACATAACTCACTCCAGCCTAGATTGTTCAAGCCAAGAAACATGGCATGAGTTTCTATGAAAATGTGGGTACCTATACAGCGCATCATCTAGGGCCACTTTGGTAGTGGAGGCCTCCCGAAAGCCATAATAATGTCCAACACGGGCCTCTTGGCTGCTAATGAATCTTATTTGGATTGAGTCATTCAGCCTAAACAGTGTGGTTTCCCGTTTGCGTAAGTGAACGGTGACGGGAGCCTCTTTGACATGTTTATAATGGAAGATGTGCTTGTTGGCCCAAATGGATCCTCTCCGTGTTGGCTGCGAGCGTAGCCACGTGTCAAACTGTGACACACTGGGGACATGAAGTGGCCAGCTGCACTCAAACAAAACCACAACTTCCAACAGTGATGCAGATTGATCAATCTACTCAACTCACTGGGCCAATTGCACATCTTTAGCACCGGACACATTCATTCACACAGCATGCACACAAACAAAACTAGATCACACCTCAGGGCCGCCGCTAAGACCACAGAGCATACACACACACATCTGCACATCTGTGTATGTGACCTCTATCTGTGAGTCACATCAGAGCATGCAAAGTAACACATATATACACTTGCATCAACATGCAATTTTTACTCATACGTCTCTAGTTATGAATCATCAGTGACACCGGCACTGCTCACAGAGCGCCCATATGATAAAGACAGAAAGGAAGATGAAAAAGTTACTTAAAATTCAGCAAAATACATCATCTCATGTTAATCTACTCAGCTATGTGCAGTGAATTTAGTTCCCTCCAAAAAGCACTGAACTTCCTCTGTCTCCCTCTATCTTTGAGACTAGAAATTAATAAGTTGTGAGTGAGTGATCGCTAACCCTGAGGACCTGAATCAACATGTCATGGGGGTCTTGAATCAGATAACAGTCACAGTTCTGTTGTCCTCATAAAACCACCTTCATTCTACACCTCATATCTACTACAATAATCACTGTATGAACTGTCTCTTTAGGCAAAAGTACTTTCAAGAGCTCTGATTAGCCTTTCCCATGGAATTCACTGCCCAGCAACCCTCGTTTTCTCACGTAAGACACTTGCAGGGATCATCCAATGTCTGACAGGCATGAAAAGCCTGACCGGGACCCAGAACAAATCCCTCTGAGGGGATCAGCCACGCACCAATAATGAAAGAGACTTACAGCGAATGGTCTCAACTAAAGATATTACTTAAATCTGTAACTAAACATGAATAGGTTAGGGATTAGGTTATAAAATATTATATTAAGACACTTTGCCAAACTGATAAAGCGAAAACTGTCTCTTTGGTAAGCAAACACAGAAGCATAACAACAAGGACATCCATTGCTTCAATGTATTGTCCAATCAATCGATCGATAGATAGATAGATAGCCCATGATGACACAAGACATCGTATTTCCTGTTGTTTAAGTCTCACTCACAGTATCAAGTTCTGTGACAGATATCCCAGGAAGGTATACCTTGAATTTTTGTGAAGTTTTACATAATACTATTCCCAAAGGTGTAATATACTCACAGGCCTGTTTGAGAATTTCACAATACCTGCAACTAGTAAATGGAAGAGGCTTTTGTCTTTACATGCACTGAAAGAGATTCGTGTCATGACTGTACTTCCAGTGTTATGTGAACTATGTACATTAATTTGATTAAATGAAATTCCTGTGCAGGGCAGTCCACTTATCCTGAAAAAGAGTCGGGCTTGAAGTTAATAGGAGAAAAATTAAGTTTTTCTGTGTTGGACAGCACATTATAGTTCAGCTGTCAGATGGCACCACAAGCACCTCAAGTTTCACAGCTCATCCTGACCACATCACAACATCTGCAGAGATCGTGCAGACTTACAAAACTCTTTAGTTTACTTTAAAAAAAAAAAAAAAAAAAAAACATATTACAATTACTTAATGAATTCTAATGGCCTTTAAATCTTTGCATGCACTTGAAGAACGTCACTGCATAGTAGACAACAACTTCATAGCTTATAATGGAAGAGCTCTGGTTTTGTCACGTCGCGAGACTCAACATGCTGTGAAACGTGCATGCGCGTCTATGAAATGAGCATGCGACTGTAAACATGCTATAAAACAACATTTTTTACAAGAAACCTAAACCTGTCTAACAACAGTCCTAATACAATGTATACGTCAAACCTAAAGCAACGATAGAAACAAAGTGACATACCAGCGAATCTTCAGTAATGCTGAGGAAAACTTTCTTAGGGAGTTCACGGTAACGTTTCCTTCGGCTGATATAGTAAAGGAGCTGCGCGAAATCTTCTGTCAGTATAGTAATTAATCGTGCGACTAACGCCACGATTTTCGGGATGACAAAGTCTGTGACAGATCTCAAAAAGTTTTAAATACGTCTCCCGCTTTCTGCGTGTCTGTGTATGTTTCAGTGGGAGGGGCCAGTAGGAGGAGGCTGCGATTCACATCTATCAAGACGAGAGGATGAAGTGGGCTTGAAAACCCATCAACTTCCGCAGCCATGACACGTGAGATTACTTTTAAAATAATAATAATAATAATACATATTATTGTTGTTGTTGTTGTTGTTGTTATTAGGGTTGTTTGAAATTATAGGGTAGTTTGTTAGTTAAAATAATCATCATCATCATCATCATCATCATCATATTGCTAGGCCTATATGAAATGATAGGGTAGTTGACAGAATTTTAAAAGATCAGTGGAATTTGTATATTTTTCTGTTATTAACTGGTCACAAGTTATATAGCATTAAGTTTATAACATTTTTAAATACAATATTTCCTCCATTAGCACTTTAATTACATAATTTTTACACATAGCATATTCCAAGAAGTCTTTCAATTAAAATGAGGTCATAAAAATTATAATAATGCTTAGTTAGAACAATGATGTTTAAATTAGTTTAAAATGGAGTGTATCTCACAACTTGCTGGCTCACACCAGCATCTGCACTAACAAGCTTTTACCTATTTTATGCTTAAGGCTATAAAGCTGAAAATGTCTCTTTCTATTATGTGGAGGTGTCAGACTGTAAGACTGAATAATGATTAAACATAGTAATACTTCCACATAAGTCTACAATATAGTATTAAAACCAAAAGAAGTAAACTCACGTTTTTTAAGCTTTAAAAAAATGTCTTTAATCATATAGCAACATTTTCAGGAATCCCCAGGAGCCATTTAGAAATGGATTTTGCACTCCACACAAATTGATTTCACATTTTAGAGAATTAGATTTAACAATTTATTAACAACAATACAATTAAAAAATAACCTACTGTATATTTAAAAAAATAAATTAACAAATTTAATTAAAAACAAAGTCAAGTGCCCATATTGTGTAAATGTTAAAATATCTACTTGTCTTAATAACATGAACAAGCAACATTTTAACAGTTAATGTACATTCAACAAGTTTATTTATTCATTTTTGAATGTATTTTGTTCTGATAAGCAATGTTTCACAGTTTAATGAACACTAATATAAGGTTATTATTTTATTATTTTTACTTTATTCATTTGAAAGCCCTGTCATATGGCTCCATGTGTGAGATGTTTCACCTTATTTAAACAGGTCTACTTCCCATGAAGAGTTTGACCATAGGCGCCGATTTGTTTCTGGAGGTGGGTGCCCACACTCTCCCCCAGCTCTCCTTGTGATGGTGCGCTTGATTGAATTTATTACACAAAAGTTATTTGTGTCTCGCAAAGAGGTAAAACACGGCCTCCCAGCATAGTCAGAGCGTGTGCAAAGCTGGGCAAGGCTTAGCCTACCCCTGGCCACAGACTGCAGACTATCAGTTTTCTCTCGAAAATAATAGCATATTGGCAAAACAGATTTGGCAAACGATTCAGTGCGTAGGCCTATCTGTGTTTGCGCTTTAAAGAGCATCAAAGGTCTCTGTTTACAATGTGTTTTGCAGCATTGAGCAATGAAGCCAATCAGAAACATAAGTTGATTTCCTGAACGCAATGGCCAATCAAAGGTGTTTATGTTAGCACTGAACAAAAACTCCATCGTTTTAAGCGGTGAGTGGATTCTGACAGTGCGTCTCAATCAGCTACCTGTTCAGTAGTCAGGGCACTGATCAGTGAGTCGGACATTTTAAGGACTGTCTCAACTGCAAAATCCTACCTGTGCACAGAAATGTTCGCGCCCTAAAAAGTCCCACAATGCACCGTAAAAACCAGGGAGCATCAATGCTCACTATGTGCGTTCACGTCATGTTGTAATTGCCGTAATTATGAGATTTCAACTTGTAAAAAGGGTTCACGTCCTCGTAAAGCTCGTAACGACAGCTTGTAAGATGGGAATTTTTGGAGAGCTCCTACCTGTGCCACATGACCACTGCAGATTCATTTAGGCGTTCATAGTTCTGCTGTTGTTCAAGTGATGTTGTACAATGAGGTAGTTGTCATGTAGCCAGAAATAGAGTCATCGGTGTCCCAATGTGTAGTGAGCCAGCGTCCTTACTGTCCTTACCAATGCCTAGGAAGCTATAGGGAGCTGATTGAGATGCACCATGAGTTCTGCACACTTGCAAATCCCCTCATTAAAACAAACAATGTATGTAAATAAGAGATTCATTTTGCAGTCAGCTTCATTTATTATAAAAGAACTTTGTGATATCACAATGAACTAAGATGGATGACAGCTTTTTAGTGATTATAAATGGCTTTCTGCCATGCCAAATCCAACATGCTTGCTTTTCTGTTAAAACAGTGGTTTGTGAATGTAGACCCTTTAATAACAAATCTCCTTATCATTACCCTGGTGTTGATTCACCCTCCACCTATGATTACCAACCAAACTAAACCACACATTCTTTCCATGAGTGTTGCCGCAAGTGGCTCTCCTGCTGATATACCTGATGATTTTGGAGTTAATTACGTAAATTTACAATGTCATCTACACCAAGCACTATCCAACGGATCTCAGTATGTGTATCCAAAACCCTCAAAATGATCTACACATCTTTCCAGGGGGAAAAAATATATAGAATTAAACATAAAAATAAATCTGAAACAACCTTATTTTCATACACTCTCAGAAAAAAAAAATGGTACAAAAGCTGTCACTGAGACGGTACACTTTCAATAGATTCTAATATGTACCATTTACTATTCGCTAATTGCTACTAATATGTACTTTTGAGGTATTAATGCTGCCTTCAGGTGTTATCGGAAATTTGATAGTTCCCACTTCTGAAATCGTGATTACGAGATTATCGCATACAACTTTCGAAATGGGAGGGCGTTATTGTGCAATTTTTACCTAGGAAACTCGTATTTACGATAATTCCGAGAGCATGTGAAGGCAATACCTTTAAGGTAGCCTACTAATATGCACCCTTTAGGGGTAAATAAGGTACAAAGATTTTACCCCAGTGACAGCTTTTGTACCTTTTTTTCTGAAAGTGTATAAATCAGCACATTTTGCTGATGTGCAGCAATTCAAGACATTATGAAAAATACTGTTTTCATGACATAAATTAATTAAGATGAAATTTGGAGTGAAATTCACACTGATATCCTTCACCAGACCAGATTTTTTTTTTTCTCTGATATCATAGATATAGTACTAAATCAGATCTTCTGCTGTAGTATGAGTCTTATCTTATCTTACATGATTTAGTGATAGCAGTATTACTCCGTCATTGCCAACTGATTTGATTCAAGGCAAAGAACATGCTGTCCTGACTTAGACTGGCCTTTTCCTTAGGGACTAACACCTCTTTCTGGACCGAAAGCCATTTTGAAACCATTTTAAAACCATTTACTAAAGAGTAGTTGATTGTAGGATTAACTAAATAAGCCATTGTAAATCAACAAATAACTGCCATTAAAGACAAATTGTATTTTGCTCATGACGTTTTCCATTTACAATTGCATTTGGTCAGCTGCATACATCATCATTTAGTTTTAAACACAAACAAAAGGATAAATGCAAGATCCTTTGTATGGTTGTTCGTGAGTTAAACTCCTGCACAGATGTATGTTTGTGTGTATTTGTTTGTGCAGGATATATTTGTTTACTTTTTCTTTTCTTTTTTTCTCTTTTTTATTCTGTCTCTGCCTCCTCCCCTGGCTTGTTTTCCAGAACAAACAGACTTATGTTGTCTGACTGAAATGTTCCGCTCCGTTCTAAAGGAAATGGAAATGCATTACCACTGCTTACAGTGTAAATGTCAGAGTCGTGATTTGCCACTAATGAGACAGCACCCTTGCAAGATGGAAAACTTTGTTTTGGAGCTTCTTGCTGTCTTGAAAACATTGATATGCTGCTTTTGAGTGTCAATGAAGATGTACTCAGAGGCTTCATGTCATTTTTCACTTCTCATGCATATGTATGCCTTAGAACCAGGCCTACTCAAAGCATCCACACAGACGGGGAGAAAGATGCGTCAAAATCTAGTCCTGAACATGAATCCCTGCCCTAATTCTTTGATTTCTTTTGTTTTGCTTGAATTTGTGATATTTGTCAAAACCTTTGTATTAAATTGTTCTTAAAAAATGAAAGAAAATAAGAAAGGAAAACCATAGATTTTTTTTTTTTTTTTTTTTTTACGCAATACAACCAGTGCATTGTAAAGCATAAGGACAGTGCACTGGTTGTATTGCATTTAAAAATGGAATGGCTCACCACATCTTCTTACATAATAGCTGCATAGACACATACTGTATATCCCTTCTTCCTTCTTGGTCATGGCCTGATCTCTCTCGATCTTTAGTTGTCAAAGTGCTTTCCTGTATAACACTTTCTCATATATGAGAAGTGACCCATGAGGAATGTTGGGTGCTGAACTCTTGACCTTGGAGCAACATGATATGATGAAGCCTTTCATCTGAAGCATGAACAAATACAGGGGATGTTTATGTATAGTTACTTTAGATTCCCTTAAAGTTTTCTTAAAGACAAAAATGAGAATAAAAAACAAACATGACAACATGAATCAACACATATGACATAATTTATGTCATATAGCTCTCTCTAAATATTTATAAAAGCAAAGATAAACAGAGGACAGCGTTCACCCATTTTTTTGTACCTTTTGGTAAATGTGTCATTACCGTAGTAAGCTTATTCATAAGTGCATGGGGTTATTTATAGGTAATTTAAATTTTGTACAGCAGCACTGCAAGATAGAAAACATAATGGAAGTTTTTTTCAATCCAAAATAAGTCATTTGCTGCCCTCTTGTGGAAAGTTTATTTCAAATCATGTTTTTAAATTAGTGAAATAAAATTCTGTCATCACAAGTCGTTACAAATCCTTATAATTTTTCTTTCTTTTGTGGAATACAATGTAATGTTAGTTAGAATGAGTCACCATTCACTTGTATGGATAAAAAAAATGCAATGAAAGTGAATGGTGACTGAGGCTGTCATTCTACCTAGCAATATTCTTCTCCAGTAAGAGAACTCTTCCATAATAACTGAACTCTTCTATGACAGTACTGTTCCTTAAGGATCAGTTGTAGGGACTGTATGTTGACAAAAAATTTTATAGGCCAATTTAAAAAAATGTAGGCAACATTGTCTATTTGTAGAATAATATGCTTCCCAACACTATCATGCATTTAAACTAAACTCAACCACTAACTTAAATGAAACATTTCTAACACTGGCACATAACGCGTTAGTTGGGCATAATGTACGGTAAGAATTCTTAAGGGATATGTAATGTACATAATGTAATGCACATAGTTGGGCATAATGTACGGAGATTTGTGGCATTTAAATAAGATTACATTTTATTTCAATCGTTAAAGTAGCTAAAAAAAAGGAATGTCCTAAAACGCTCGATTAATTAAGAGCTTTTTACTTACTACTGAATATATATTGATTAATCCCACAGTATATATATATATATATATATATATATATATGTGTGTGTGTGTGTGTGTGTGTGTGTGTGTGTGTGTGCGTGCGTGTCTGATTGTTATTTGAAGAGGTTTAATAAAGATTTTAAAATGTACGGAGATTCTAACACAAAAGATAAGGACAGCGTCAATTGAGAAGCCAATCACTGTCAAGAAAGTGCGCATGCGCATTAGTTCGTGTTCGCCTCCCCTCAGCATTGCTCAGTGCTCTATCATATCATAGTTCTCTTTGTGAGATTTTCAAGCTGCAGAGATGACCGATGTCCGACACTCGCTAGAAGCTGACAACCAAAGCCACGGAAAAGAGCCACAATGTAACCATTTAACAGACACTAAAAACGGGAATTGAGCTATAGCGATCGACAGAATGTTCTAGAATGGTCATGTGATGTCCGGAGACCAGTTATGTCGCAGTTTTAAAAAAATACTCTGACGTACATGTCTGTTTCTTAGTTCGTCCGTCGTCGTAAAAATAAACGTGATCAATTGTAAAACAGCATTTCGGGTATAAAAATAGAGTGTGGTTTCCGTGGGATACATTTTAAAGGAATATTTTCTCGGTGTTAGAGGCGCGAGGGGGAAGAAGGGAGCACGTGAGGGGTCTTGTCCAATGGGATTGGGCGCTTTCAGCAGGAGGGTATAAATACCAGGCGGTTGCCTTGAGAGACATCCGCCATTGATGACTAACCTTTCAAAGAAACAGAGTTATTTCAAATGTATATGATGTTAATTTGTTCTGTTGGCGTTGAAAACTAAGTTCAACAATCTTTCAGTCGTTTTCTAAGAGGGTTTTTCGGGCGCAAACCATCAACAAGATCCTTCGATTGGTGAAGTTTTCCAGCAGAGCTCCTCCTGCACTGCAGCGTCTGTCTCAGTTCGGCAGTTTAAACTTTCTTTGTTGTGCCCGAGACGGAAAGGTAAAATTTTGGGTCCAAGTTGAGCTAGCTTCATTTAGCTGGCGGAATGGTTAGGGGAGGGACTGTTAACTGAGCTCAATGTCAGCATCTGACGGGGCGGGGTAATGTGTGGCTAGCCGTGCTAAAGCTAGCCAGGCGCCATTTTGTAGCTCGAGGCTTGATAACTCGGTTATTGGGGAATTCATGTAAACCTGTGTCTAATTACTTAAAGTGTGTTATATGCTTGTATAAGTTCCTAATACTGATAATTTAAGCAGAGGCGACACTTCTGTGGCGTTCATATTGAGCCGGAAGTTGGTATTGCGTCACCCATAAGAGGTCGTCAGGTTTATGTAACGCATGGCCCTGGATTGAGTAAAGAAACAAAACAAAATTTTGCATTTAAACGCAACACATGGTGCATATTTCACTCTCTGATCATAGTGAGCTGTTTATATTTCAATATTATATTGTTGGTAAATTTTGTTGACCTACGAAGTCTCTTTCTGTTCTGAATAGTGAATGTTATTCTCTTGTTTGCAGTCTTAAATTTGTCCAATTGGCATGCGCTTGACCACAACATAGACAAATTGTCTTAACGTCGCTACATTTGTATAGACTAATTGTAAACTTTGTTAGAGAATAAACATGAAACATTTCCTTTTCCTTCCAGTGGACTTTATCAATGAAAATGGACAACCTTTCCTTCTCCCCCCTTCCCTCCAAAAACAGAAATACTCTCTTCCCAACCATAAGCAAACCAGTGTGAAACTAAATGTTTTTATATAGCTTACGAAAATTTAATAAAGTGGCATTTATTTTTTAAATTGTTTTTCTTGTATAAATAAATTTGTAAGTCCTTAGGTTTCTTGTACAGTGATTTTGTTTTGTTTTTTTACTTTTATTTAAATAAAGTACACATAATGATCAATATAACTTGTAAATGTTTTTGAGTATGAGGAAAAAATTATTACTGAGCGGGACGATGACCTTTTAGTTTGGGGTAAGTGTAATGAAGGATAACCTCTGTAGTTGAGCTGAATAAAGCTTGCTCAGAGACTATTTAAATGAATTCTGTGACTTTTTTAAAAAAAAAAAAAAACATGTTTTTCACTGTCTAAATGGTAAAAGTAAGTCTGACATTTATTGTTCAACTATTGGCTAACGTTAACTTAAGTCTTGAAGGGCATTTTAAGTTTGTAAGTTAAGTGAAAATTGATTAGGGATACATTTCTATTACTATTAGCTTTTATATATATATATATTAATTTGCCTTGGAAAAAATGTTGCAGTAATATAAATTTCTGACCTTTTTTCCCTTTTTAAGAATGAAATTTAGTCTTTTAAAAAGTCACATTGGCATTTTAAAAAAAAAATCTAAACAGCACTGGTATATATATTTTTTTAATGTGCTAGATAATCTTCGTTTATGGGAGAAAAATGGTTAGCATGTTCAAACTTTGATTTACTGCATTTTAGCTGTAAAAAGTTTCCTTACGCATATCCTTTTGTCTAGTTATTTTTATTTTTTAAGGTTATTTTGGGTGGAGTAAGACTGATCTTGTACTTCAACTTATAAAGATGTCTGTAGTGGAGCTGAAAGGCATTGTAGTGTTCACTTAGTAGGCAATAGAGGGCAGTGCATACCGCATGAAGCCTGCAGTAGTCCTTAACACTGGACTAGAGTGCACTATTTGATCAACTAGAAATGTTCACAGTATGCATTTATTACTAAAAAGCTATTACATTGACTTTTATATTTGTCAAAAGGATTTGTGTGATTCAAATAGGCTTGTTCTCATCTGCTGCTTATTTGGATTTGCCTAAAGATAATAAACAGCAGTGCAGAATACCACGAGTATGTTGACACTGCTCTCCCTGTTTACAGTGGCACAGGCAGTGGATGTGTAATGCTCGCTGAGCTGCCTAGGCGTAGCTGCGAAAACCCTTTCCATACCGGTCACCACTCCCTGGATCAGTTCAGGCGATGTCTGATGTGAAACCCCCACAGAATTTCACCATGAATGGGAACCCCCCTCCCCCCGAGTTCAAGAACCCCAAAAAGCCTGGGCGCCTCACCAATCAGTTGCAGTATCTAGAAAAAGTGGTGATTAAGTCCCTGTGGAGACACCACTTCTCCTGGCCTTTCAGGCAGCCTGTGGATGCAGTCAGACTCAATTTGCCAGTAAGTCCCACAGTGCTCTTGTCTTTTATTTATTTATTTATTAACTTTACTACTTTTTTTTTTTTTTTTTTTTTTTTTTAAAGCTGTTTTACTGACTACACAGTTTGTAAGTACAAATCTTAACCTCTGTTTTAAAATGTTCTTGTTTATTTAATTTAGGATTATTATGCAATCATCAAGAACCCAATGGACTTGAGTACCATTAAAAAGCGTCTTGAGAACAATTACTACTGGAAGGCAATGGAGTGTGTAGAAGATTTCAACACCATGTTCACAAACTGTTATGTGTACAATCGGGTGAGGACCTTGGTCTTGTTTTGTGTAAAATTGCTTTAAGTTGAAGAATTGATTTTCGACATTTGGTCTCAGACATTTTTGTATGTGTGTGGTTCCAGCCAGGAGATGATATTGTTAAAATGGCTCAAATGCTTGAGAAGCTTTTTTTGGAGAAAGTGGCAGAGATGCCTCAGGATGAGTTTGAGATCTCTGCTGTGACAAATAAAGCTCCTCTGAAAGGAGGAAGGAAGTCTACAACAGGTATTCTCACCCTAAAACCTTTCTAATTAAATAGATAATGCCAAATTACTATACGTTTCAGGTTTTTGTGTTATGTTTGGTAATTGACGGTGGAAATAAAGTTTACATTTGCATGTTTCTGCAGTGTTAAAGATGAGGCCGCAGTCTCCTGTGTCTGAGGTGGTTTTCCAGCAAACAGTGACTGTCATCCCTCCAGATGCTCTACACACAATTCCCTCCACTCCCTTGTCTGCACAGCTTACAGCCAAAGTCAGTTCCACTCAAACCACTTGCACTTTTAACACGTCATGTCTTAGTAGTATCATAAGTGTCCCATACCTTACCAAGTGAATTCCTAGAACATAGGCGTTGTTACTCATTGTAAGCCTCAAAATGAACACCTGGTAATTACAGTGGTTTGATATGAACATCCTATTACTTCCTGACTTTCACAAACTATATGATAAAATGCAAAGAATTAAAGGGTTAGTTCACCTCAAAACGAAAAATGTCGTTGATAATTACTCACCTTCATGTTGTTTCAAACTTGTAAGACTTTCGTTCATTTTCGGAACACAAATGATGTTTTTGATGAAATCTGAGAGATGTCTGTCCCTCCATAGACAGCTACGCAGCGACCACTTTTACACTTTAAAAAGTTCGTGAAGAGATCGGAAAACTAATCCATAGGAATCATGCGGTTTAGTAAAAATTTTCTAAAGAGACTCGATCACTTTATGATGAATAAAAACTTCTTCTGGAAGCTCAGATGTGCTACGTAACACGAGAATGAACCTCATTGGTTACACAGCACATTTGAGCTTCCGGAAGAGGTTTGTTCTGGTGTGTCATTCACATTCGTTTGAGCTTCTGCTTATGTTTGCTGATTGTTTACATGCGAGTAAAAGCCTAAATTAAGTCTATTCAACAAAAACCTATCGAGTCTCTTCAGATAATTTGCACTGAGCTACTCGATTCATATGGATTATTTTTCTGATCTCTTTATGAACTTTTTGAAGTGTTAAAGTGGTCATTGCAAAGGCAGTCAATGGAGGGGTAGACATCTCTCAGATTTCATTAAAAAGATCTTCATTTGTGTTACGAAGATGAACGAAAGTCTTAAGAGTTGGGAACGACATGAGGGTGAGTAATTAATGACAGAATTATCATTTTGGGGTGAACTAACACTTTAAGAATATCTAGTCTTGTTGGGTGTGTTTTATGCAAATTACTAACCTTGGGCATTAGGGATTTTCAGACCGGTAAATAAACTAAATAAACAAACAACACTGGTATTACCGATAACAACGGGTGGGGGGTATATTGTATATAATTTGTAGGCATTTGCAGCCACTGTCAATATGTGGGGTATTGAAAACGCTTTTGAATCCACACTCGCTTTTCACTTTCGAATTCGCAATCATGCATACTTTGTGTATAGGGAGCGGCACCTGAACTCACATTTTACAAGATAAGATGTCAATGACGCACAGGATCTGTTGTGCACCAAATCCTCCGGCAGTGTCTTCTCAGTCATCTCTCCTTACTCGTCATGTGATAAGTAGGGCTGGGACAGTGCATCGAATCTCGAATCGCAATACGAAGAATCTGGAGCGATTCTGATATCTTCCGATGTATCGCGATTCTCTCTAATCGATTCTGAGCTTAGTTTTTAAACAGCAGATGGCACTACTATACGTGCTTTAGAAACACTGCCTGCTTCCAGTTCCTTTACACACACCACTTAAACCAAAAATAATCATTCATAAAGTTCGAAAAGGTTGAAACGAATTACAAATCTTGCATCATAAAAGCATTCTGAGCTGAGGTGCAAGTATATTTAACCACTTACATGATTCAGCTGAGGAAAATTTTGTACATTTTAAATTTAAATGCATAAATCTGGTGCATTCTGAGAGCAAAATTTAAGTGATTAGATCAATGAAGAAATTTGTTCTCTTGTAAACAATGTTGTGCACTAATAGTAATTTATTTATTGGTGATGGTAGGGCACATTAGTCATGTACACAACATACAGTAGGCTAAATGATAGTTCATAAGTGGTCAAACATGTAGAGTATACATTTAAACCATTAAAGGGAACCCCTGGTGTTAAGACTTGTATGGCTTAATGTAATGTAAATGATGTCACTTACTGAAATATGTAGTAGAAAACCCATGAAAGATTTACGTTATTTAAAATATCCATAACATATTTGGACAATGGGCAGCGCCATTTTGTTTGCGTTCTATGACGATGACGTCAAATGGTTGCACTCTGTCAGCTACTTACATTACTCTATGGCTATTTTTACCGCAACACAACTCGGAATATAATATACAATGCCACATTGTGCAGCTTTTGGTTGTAATTTTCAGTTGATGAGCCACAAGAGAAGTGATGTAAGTCTTTACTGCTTTACTAGCGATAAGAGGAGAAAAGAATGGGAAATTGTGAAGAATGTGGACGAATAAAACTTTCTAAAGAACCGCGTCTTTGGGCCTGTTTACACTTGGTCACTTCATGCGTTTTCTCTGATCGGATAGCTATCCGATCGTGAAAACACCAGGTCTTAATTCCCCCCCGAAACGCATTTGAGACGGATATAAATCCGATCACTCAAACCACTTCAGGAGGTGGTCTGAGACGCATTCCAGGCAAAACTGAACAGGTCTAAATGCATCTGGTTGTTGAAACCACATATGTAAATTTAACTCCTCCCAAAAATACTAAAGAATAAACGTGTGAGAGCGTGTTATAGGTTAAATAATGTTATAGCCAGATATGACAGCGCTACTGCAGCACGCATCACCGCAGATGAGCAGCTGATTTTCTATTCAGCAAGACAACGCGCAAACTGCCGCAAATCAAACTGAAAGTAAGTCACAGGCGCTCAAAACACAATCATCTTCATTAAAAGTAATGAGACTAAATGATCTCACCAGTGCTGTTGCCGTGCTCTCTCCGATTGCGGTCTTGATTTTGAAATTAGCTTATGATCATTAAAATGCAGCTCATATTTGTTGCCTTCGGTGACGTGAACTCCATGAAATCTGCATATAGCGCGGGAATTGAAGATCGGATATATTTTGCGGAGACACATTTATGTGGCCAAGTTTAAATGCAATCGTTTTTATAAATCCGATAGCTATCCGATCAGAGAAAACGCATGAAGTGACCAGGTGTAATGTTCTCTCCACTTTAGCCCTGATGCCTTTGATTATTTTTCATCTGTATACTTTGGGGCAACAGTAATCTAGTAACGCATACAAGTCTTAATGTCTGCAGGGTTCCTTTTAAAACCCGATCAGCCTTTTCAATTTGAGCCAGAGCGCAAAATTAGTGAGGATGAAAACATCGAAGACGTGCAATGTCTCTGTGGCTATTCGAACTACTGTTGTATGGTGTGTAAAAATCGTCTGATGTCACCTGAATGTATACACGCAGTTAAACATGCTGAGAAGATGCTGCTGTTTTATGCGATCACAGATATCCCGTGCATCACGGCACACGCAAGCTTTGAGGCAGTCCGTCTCAATCGAGATGTGTTAAAGGCTGCCAGTCTCCACGACAGGCGTGGCATTTGGTTAAAGCATACACTTATATCCATCGGCAACTGTAAGCTCTTTCAGCTGTGGTCTACTAAAAGCCTCAAAGGCACCAGCGCTAAAGTGAAGAGAACAAAGACGTGGATCTTTAGGAAGTTTATTCGTCCACATTCTTCACAACTTCCCATTCTTTTCTCCTCTTATCGCTAGTAAAGCAGTAAAGACTTACATCACTTCTCTTGTGGCTCATCGACTGAAAATTACAACCAAAAGCTGCACAATGTGGCATCATATATTATATTCCGAGTTGTGTTGCGGTAAAATAGCCATAGAGTGCAACCATTTGACGTCATCGACATAGAACGCAAACAAAATGGCGCCGCCCATTGTCCAAATATGTTATGGATTTTTTTTTTTTTAAATAACGTAAATCTTTCATGGGTTTTCTACTACATATTTCAGTAAGAGACATCATTTACGTTATATTAAGCCATACACCAGGGGTTCCCTTTAAAAATATGTAGCAAAAGAGGTTACCTTTGTTGATTTTAATTTATTTCTAGAATAATTAGGGGGTGCCTGTATCTGTACATCTGTATTTGTGGAACTAATGGTCACTCTTTGATTTAAACACAATCCAGAATGCACTAAACACACTACTTCATTATAGAGAAAAATAACAAATGAATAAAAATATATAATCATAAGCTGACCAAAAAATAAATAAATAAATAAAATCTAGGTGACTATATAATTCAGCAGCAAAAAGTATGCTAGCCTAATTCTTGAAGAAAACTTTGCACAGTAATTTTATAAAATCTAAATATGTTAATAAGTTTAAAATTACTATTTGTATTCTTATAAAATAAAAATTATTTACATTTGATATATGTAAAGACATATGTATTTATAATAATCTAAGATTAAAAGACGTTTATTTTAAATGTATTGTGCAGCTTTTTATTGGGGCAATAAGATATGATGGATATGACAGAACAAAATAGGCTATTAATAATCTTTCAGTGTGCAAAACCATGATAATATGAAACGCTTCAAAACAGCAGCACAAACTGCTTATGCGCATCCCGGGTGCAGAATGATGTGCTTAAAGCAATATGGAGTCACAGCGCTCAGTTGCGCTGTACATCGAAACGTTCACGGCACAAAGAGAATCCCTGTGTATATCTACATCTAACAGTTTATTGATCATGTTTCTTTTCACTTTCAAAATCCAGTTATTGTGCGTGTGATGCCAATTCATAGTCCTTGTGTTGTGCGATCTAACAGACACACTGTAGCCAGTATGATGACATCGTTCAGAAACAGCAATAAACTCCAGCAAGATAAAGTCATTTTATGCAAATCCACAGCCTTTTATCTACATATCAAGTATTATAATGGGAATATATCATATTGGAGAGTTTTACCGTGCTGACTGTCGTTACCGAAGGCGACGCGTTGTTTGAGTGCTGAACAATGAATGATTGACAGCTGCAGCAGAGGGAAGACGAGTTTCCGTGAACTTTAATTTAACAATGTACATATTCTTCTGCCCCTCACATGAAGCTATGGAATGGCTTCATGAAAACTTAATTGGTGCTAGTCTATTTCTTTTGCTCTATGACTCCCATTTTTGCCGTATAAAAGCGCAATTATCAATCAGTTATTTAAATATCGTGACAGGCCTATTTTGAGACTGGCGGGACAAATTAGAATGCGGCGGGCCACCACAGTCTAGTTAATGTATGGGAAACACTGATTGTAGCTTCCGTTGTCCAACTGAACTAAATGGTTTTTCATTTCTATAGAAAGACAAAACTTCATTGGGGGCTGTGCTGCGGTGGCCCAGTAATGTAATCGGTGTACGGCCAAAGGGATTTATTCTATCTAACTCAAGAACACTGCCTAAAACACCTCGATCGAAGTCCAGATATTATTTCCACAAATGTCTACGTCACAATGTGAAATATTAACATAATGCCCGCCCAAAGGCATATGCAAAGAAAGAAGGTGACGCTTCAGTGAGTTGTCGTCATGTT
Source organism: Mylopharyngodon piceus (assembly GCA_039654765.1). NCBI lineage: Eukaryota > Metazoa > Chordata > Actinopteri > Cypriniformes > Xenocyprididae > Mylopharyngodon > Mylopharyngodon piceus. Next base: position 8,464,462 of record CM077460.1, on the reverse strand, counting down.
GCGGAGAATCTGTGTGTTTGGATGCTGAAGCAAGGATTTCCAAAAAAACGACAAACTTAGGATTCAGAGATGAGATTTATTTATTAAGCTTTTCCTGAGCAGTACAACCCAAAAGTTTGCATTACAAGCACATGACAGCACATTTTACAGAGGATGGCTTCCTGAATCTGGGAGAGCACAATGCCGGCTATATTAAGGCTACTTGCCACTGTGAAATGTTCTGCTCAAGTTCCGATCGATCGGCTTGATAATCCACATTTTCAGAATACGACTCGTGCTTGAACTGCTATGGCAAAACAGACAACATTATTAACTGTTTTTACAATTGCTTAAAGCCTTGGAAGCTGAAGCTCACGATGTTAAGGGGCGTTACATTTCTGACACACAGTTGAGGTGTTTGACCAATCACAACGCACTGGTTCTTCTGGCCAATCAGAGCTTTTCAGAAGGAGGGGCTTTGTAGAAATCAGTGTGCTTCAGTCAGACTGGGAATAGAGGAGCTGCAATGTACAGTAATTTAAAAAAATGTGTTTTTTGAACATTTAAAACATGTTAACCTATCCTATTACACCCAATAAACAAAATAATAAACTTTTAAAATAGCTTCTTATGACCCTTTTAACATTACAATGAGGTTAGGAGCAAATTTATGTGTACGCATGTTAGGAATTGGGCAGAAATTTGTTCTCCTATGTGTATAAATATGAATAATCCACACATTTATTAGTGAATGAGACCCAGTGTTTGGCAAGGATTAAATGCCGTAGTCTTGCCTCTTTGACTCAGATGAGGGCTACTTTGTTGTATCTCTGTGAAGTCACTTGGTATGTTACAATTATGGAAGTAAAATAAGCTAAACGTGGGATAGTAGGGGAAAATTTGAGCATTAGTTGTTTTAACCATAATCCACATCCATCTAAATGAATGGTCTCATTTTCTTTCAGTTGAAAAATGGTGTGAAAAGAAAAGCGGACACTACAACCCCTTCTGCCTCTTCCATCAACAGCTGTGAGTCATCCCCTTGTGTAACAGAACCAAAAGTCCTAAAGTTATTCTCCAGGCGAGGCAGTGGCCGACCCATCAAACCTCCCTGTAAAGACCTTCCTGAATCACCACCACAGCATCAGGTGGGCAGAAGGACCAAACTCTCTGAGAGACTCAAATACTGCAGTGCCATCCTAAAAGAGATGTTTGCCAAAAAGCATTCTGCTTATGCCTGGCCCTTTTATAAGCCTGTGGATGCTAAGGCACTGGGCCTTGATGATTATCATGAAATCATTCACCAACCCATGGATATGGGTACCATAAAAGTGAGTACCACTATTGTGTTAATATTACTGGAAAATATTTGCTATTATTATTGAGCCATGTAATTGGCATATTTTTTTCTAACAGAAAAAGATGGAAACTCGTGAGTACACGGATGCATTGCAATTTGCTGCAGATATGCGGCTCATGTTCTCAAACTGCTACAAATACAATCCACCAGGCCATGAGGTAGTGGGAATGGCAAGGAAACTCCAGGTGTGTCTTTTGGTGGTTAAATCATTCTTCAAAACCTTTGCTTGTCTTATTTTCCTGTTTCCTTTTATAAATGCAATATCTGCATATTGCTCTCAGGACATTAAATCTTTCCTCACAGGCTGAATGTTGGTATTTTTTTTTTCCCCAGGATGTTTTTGAGTTTCGCTTCTCTAAGATTCCTGAAGAGCCGAGGAATGCAGCCCCAACCTCGAGTCAGAACAGAGTAAGGAAGGAGAGAGCACACAGTCCGTCCAGCTCTGAGAGCAGTGACAGCGAATCATCATCTCCATCAGAAGACTCCTCAGACACAGAGGAGGATGAAGAGGAGAGAGTGCAGAGGCTCGCCAGCTTGGAGGAACAGGTAAGACTTGCTGTTCCAAAACAGTTCATCATAGGCATGCTCCCAATGTGACGACTCTTGCAAAAGGTATGTATCAATATTATGCTGCCTCCGTCAACAAATTCTATGGCAGCATGGAATGTATCCTCGTAGAACTGCTCCCTCATAGTGGAGTAGATAATAGAGAAGAGGCTTAGTCGACCAAGATTTTATTAGTCTGTTAGTTGCAGAAAAAATAAAACTCCACAGGAAGTGGCAAAGTCACGTACTCTGTGAGGTACTGATCATTACCTTGAGGTAATTACAGTATGTCGGGCAGGAAATCCAAACGTTTGCCTATCATCCATTGACCTCACCTATAGCTTATCATTTATAACATGTAAGTAGTACAGGGCTCCAGACTGCAACCAAAGGATCGCATTTGGTTGCCCAACACCAAATGGCAAACGAAATGAAAGTGGATTGAAACTTCACTACTCATTTGTGCTTCATGGACTGTTTATCAGTTCGGACCAATAGACAGCACAAGCCGCGAGCTACTCACGAGCCGATCTTGATCATGCAACAATGTTACTACACAGTGCTGGAAGATCCAGGGAAGAAAGCATTTGAATTCGCCACAGAATTAATAACATCGCTGCGCGATCTAGTGTGATGCATTCAAATTCAGCGCAGAGTTCTCCGTTATTAACCGTAGATATCAGATCAAACAGCACTGACATGGAAACCAGGCAGGAATAGTAAAATACTTTCAGTACTTCTCACATCTTTTTCCAGCACTTTGAAACTCTAAAGCTGGGTGCTCACTGTGAGTTTTATAGTAGTCATTTACAATTGTTGCTTGTCAGATTGTACGAACATGATCCTCGTCACACTGTGGGATCTCAGCTGTCGTTTATGTCAGACTGTATGACAGTCAAGACAAGTTAAAAACAGATGTGCACATGTACTTGTCCGGAGTTTTATATCAACCTATACACGTTCGGTGACTGTGAGATGCATTACATGCGGGACTGAAATGGTGGCTTACAAAGAAATCTAGCGTTAATTTTGATCATGGCTTGTCTTTAAAAACAAGTCAATTTGACGGTTGTTGTTGTAGAAGTCTCAATGCAGGACTGTGCGCCAAACCTTCTGACACTGCCAGAATTTCGTCGAAGGTAAAATTTGATTGCAATGGTCATTAATCGGCTGTCTGTGAACATGTAAAAGACTACAGATTTTTAGCATAGGATCAGAGGAATCTTTTAGAATTTTCAAAATTTGTCTCAGATGACCAAATCATGGCCAAAATCGCAGTGTGCACCTGGCTTAATGTCATATTTACATGTTATTTTTAATGTGATGACCGAAAACATTATTTGTCCATCCTTCAAAGATTATCCCCATTTATAAAACTAAATGTTTCAAAATGTAGGAAAACTCAAACTTTTTTTAAAAATAAGACAATTACCATTGTAACCAGTAGGTGGCTGCAGAGGAGCACTTATTTGCCATTTCATATGATGTAGTTAAGCAATATCACATGAGTGGTGTTTTTGTTCTGAATAGCACGAGTGCAAATGTGATATTGATTTTATACAACAGTTCAATAAATAAGTTAATTCTGTTGTTTTAAACAAATTGTCTTTGTTACCTATAAAGCCATAGCAGAACGTCTCTGAGCAACACGGCAGTGTTTCTGAATGAATTTGCGTTTTGAACAAATCAATCGGGTGAACCAGTGATTCAATGGCCCAATCATAAAGAGAGCCATTTACTTAATTCCTGAATGAATCAGCCGTTTGAATTAATCGAATGAATGACTTGCTCATTTAGACATTTACCACCACCTACTGGCAGTTTTAGTTTCTTATTTAGAGTATTATTTCATTAAAGGGCACCGATTATGCCCCTTTTTTACAAGATTTAAAATAAGTCTCTGATGTCCCCAGAGTGTGTGTGTGTGAAGTTTTAGCTCAAAATAGCGTTTTAGTGTGTCCCTTTAAATGCAAATGAGCTGCTGCTCATGGCCTAAGAGGGCGGAGCTTCAAGAGCTCATTCTCCGGTGTCAGGAGTCAGGATGCTTTAATAATGTCAGAAACTGAGTATATATGCTGCATGGAGATAGAACAGGTATAGTTTAGTTTAATTACAGTTATAAATTGTTTACATCTTGCTTTTATCCATTTATTAGTACAAGCCTGTTGTTCTGGACCCCGTCCGAATGATGGCCAAAAATTTACTGATGAGTTTTATGATGTTTATTGTACTAAACACAAAAGATGAAGCATCTGTTTTCATTCAAGAAAATCACTTTAAGAGCTTAATAAAACACAGTGCAAGTGTGCATTAAAATATTATCCATAACAGTGCTTCCCACACATAGACTTTACTTGGGCGGGCCGCCCAGGTATATTAACCGCCGCCCAAGTATATTTGGAGACACATTTTTGCTTTTATTATTTTTATCCTCTTATACTTTTATATCCACCCAAGATAATGAAACCATCCGCGATCGATTAACTAGTGGAAAATCTCCCCTCGCCCTACGCGTTTCGTACCTGCTCGTTATGTGTGCGTCAGAACTGTTTACTCCCGCTGACATTCCCACGGGCGCTGCAGAGATGCGCTGGATATTTCACAAAGAGTACTGCATGTTGCAAAGTCACAAGGCGGCGCTGTTGCGCGTTCTACATGCTTGCGCAACAGCGCTTCTGGCTGCTTCAAAGTGATTCTCAATCAATGAAAAGCGCAGATTTATGCCAAGCGATTGCTAATGAACTCAAGTTGATGAATTATTACAATGTCTACTTTATGACCTTTTATATAAAATGTTTTAGACAGTTGTAAGAATCTGAAGGATCAGCCTGCAATTGTGTAGACATTTCAAAATAAGAGTCCCGGTGTATTTCGGGCTTGTTTATAATTAAAAGTCACATGCTAAGTTTTTTTTTTTTTTTTCCTTCTGGGCATTATTGGTATTTTGGTTACACAATAAATTGTATTTAATTTGATTTCCATTTAATTCATAGTAAATTATTGTAGTCTCCCCCACAGGAAGAAAAGACTAAGAACATTATTTGACACACATATTATTCATTATATAAATTTTACTAGTAAAATCTGTGTCCCATTCACTGAGAGAGACACTATATGATAGCAAGGAGAACATGGGAAAAGGGGAACCATTTAAATGCTGTAATTTTGCATAATTTACAATACATAATAATGCATAATATTAGTATGTAATAAATGTAATAGTATGCTATGTAATTAAGATTAATTTCAATAAATAAAAATACTGTTAAAATCACACATTATTTGTTTGTTACATGTAGTAGACCATTTTTGTGCCATGGATAATAGGAGGATTTTTCACCCGGCTACCACCGCAAGTATATTTCAAATCTGTGGGAAGCACTGCATAATATCTCTCTCTCTCTCTCTCTCTCTCTCTCTCTCTCTCTCTCTCTCTCTCTCTCTCTCTCTCTCTCTCTCTCTCTCTCTCTCTCTCTCTCTCCCTTCCTTGCATTATCATCAACATATACAGCGAATTACACAGAAACACTCATTACAATTAACAGTGAACAAATATATACAGACCCTTTTCGGGGGTTGCTTAATAAACTGGTAAGCTTTATATCCGTAAATCAACTCTGATGAACTATAATAAAGTGCATGCTCTCACCTTCATTATTGCCATATCCAGTATCACTCTGGAGACTATAAGCTGGATCACGAACAGTTGGTAGTGATCCATCCTTGAGTAACAACTTTTTAGCAAAACCTGTGTTTTGTATTGTCCCTTTCTATTGACATTCATTCACAAAGTAGTCTGGTGTAAAAGGATTAATAAATTATATGGTGAAACAAATATTAAATTTCTTTCTAAAGCTACTTTTTGTAATGTGTTTATATATATATATATATATATATATATATATATATATATAAATAAAACACAGAGCTCAGCGTAAATGAGTACACCCCCCTTTGAAAAGTAACATTTTAAACAATATCTCACTGAACACAAAAACAATTTCCAAAATGTTGACAAGACTAAGTTTTATATAACATCTGTTTAACTTAAAACATGATAGTAAGGTTAATAATATAACTTAGAGAACAAAATTTTCAGTTTTACTCAAATTAGGTTGATGCAAAAATGAGTACACCCCACTGAAAGTCTTTGGAGCAAAGCTAAATTTTAGACTACAAATGTCTAATTTAACAAGAATTCAACCACAGGTGAGTCTAATTATTTATTACACAGTTGTCCAGCAGTCAGTTGACTATAAAAGGGTGGTAAAACCCCTTCCCATTTCATGCTGTCAGCAATGGCACCACATGGAAGAGAAATGTCATAAGACCTGAGAAAGAAAATAATTTCTTTACACCAGAAAGGTGAAGGCTACAAGAAGATCAGCAAAGCTTTACTTATCAGTCAGAATACTGTAGCAAAAGTGGTACAAAAATTTAAAAAAGATGGAACTGCAACCATCTCACAGAGACGTCCAGGTCGTCCACGGACGTTAACACCTCGACAGGAGCGTCTTCTGACTTCTAAATCGGCATGCAAGTTCACTGCAGTTATCTAAAGAAGTAGAAAGCCAAACTGGGATGACTATTTCCCGTGACACAATACGGTGTACACTACAGAGGAATGGCATGCATGGGTGCTGTCCACGAAAGAAGCCTCTCCTAAAGCCCAGGCACAAAAAAGCCCACCTAGAGTTTGACAGGGCCCATACTGACAAAGATGAAGACTGCTGGAACTCTATACTCTGGAGTGATGAGACCAAGATAAATGTTTTTGGAACTGATGGCTTCAAAACTGTATGGCGTCGCAAAGGTGAGGAATACAAAGAAAAATGCATGGTGCCTACAGTGAAACATGGTGGTGGTAGTGTCCTTATGTGGGGCTGCATGAGTGCTGCTGGTGTCGGGGAGCTGCATTTCATTGATGGCATCATGAATTCACAGATGTACTGCTCTATACTGAAAGAGAAGATGCTACCATCACTCCGTGCCCTTGGTCGTCATGCACTCTTCCAACATGACAATGATCCTAAACGCACATCTAAGGCCACTGTTGGATTTCTGAAGAAGAACAGGGTGAAAGTGATTCAGTGGCCAAGTATGTCTCCTGATCTAAACCTAATCGAACACATATGGGGAATTCTGAAGAGACAAGTTGAGAATCACTCTCCATCCAGCATCCAGTCTCTAAAAGGGGTCATTCTTGAAGAATGGAAAAAGATAGATGTTGCAAAATGTTGCCAACTTGTTCATTCCATGCCTAGAAGACCTGGTGCTGTCATTAAAAATCATGGAGGCCATACAAAGTACTAGATGTAGTAGTTTTTGTTGTGGGGTATATATTTGTGTGTGTGTGTGTGTGTGTAAAAATATATATATATATAATATAATATAATATATGAGGAAGCTTGAAATGTCTACTTTAAAATGAACCAAATTCAAATCGAAAACTGTTAGGCTACTCTGATTATTTTCTCTCTTGAAAGCATGCCCACTATACTGCGGAGATGGTGAGTCAGCATTGTCAACATCTTTGCTGCCGAGCCGACACTGACTCAAAAAAACACTAATTTATTAATAAACAATTAAAATGAATATGCTTGTACTGTATACTCTAAACCGAAAAGTCTTTACAAATAATTTACAAAATCAATCTTTACTTGTGTATAGGGGTTGGTGATGTGGCAAAAAATATCATATATTGATCACGATCCACAATTTTTGTTGATTAAGACTATTTTGCAAGACATTGAGCAGTACAGCCAAACTAATTTCTCTGTTGAATTTTTTTTCAATACAAGGTTACAAAATATAAAGGAAAAAAGAATGACAGACTATTACTAACAATCTCTCTTCAGAGGCAGATCGTGAAGGCATTGCTCACAATCTAAAACCGTGATATCGCACGCATACACCCATACTTAAGTTTTATTCTGCTTATTACAGTCTTGTGCTTTTAGCTTAGTTACTGTGCTATTAACGTTAAACCCTGCTGAAATCTAGTCTTATATGCCAATGCAAGCATTCCAAATCAGTCAGTTTTGAAGTTTCATGAGGGTTTGGATGCTGCCAGTTTGTACAGTAGGCAGTGAGAGGTAGCTTGTAGGGTTTTGAACTATAGATTGAGCATAATTATTCTTAATTCCATTTGTTTGTTTTTTTTTCTCTCCAGCTGAAAGCAGTACGAGAGCAGCTGCAGTTACTGACCCAAACACCACTCTTAAAACCAAAGAAAAAGGAAAAATCCAAGAAGAAGAAGAGGAAGAAAGAGAGAGAGTCCAGTAAGCGAAAAGGTGAAGAAATAAAGAAATCTGCAAAAATACAGAAAAGGTCAAACAGCAGCAAGTCATCAGGGTAAGAAAAAGTTTTGTTTGTGTGTGTTGGTGCACATACCATCCCTGGCCACACTAAAAAAAAAAAAAAAAAAAAAAAAAAAAAAAAAAAATATATATATATATATATATATATATATATATATATATATATATATATATATATATATATATATATATTTTTTTTTTTTTTTTACTATGGCACCTTATTCTTAGAGAAATGAAAATTACGTCAACTCTGTTCTCAGGCGGAAGGAGAGTAGAGCATGTGACTCTGAAGAAGAGATGAACACTTTACCCATGTCTTATGAGGAGAAACGGCAACTAAGTCTAGACATTAACAAACTTCCTGGGGACAAGCTTGGCAAAGTAGTGAACATCATCAAGGCGCGAGAACCCCTGCTCAGGGACACAGACCCTGAGGAGATCGAGATCGACTTTGAGACTCTTAAACCTTCAACTCTTCGAGCTCTTGAGTGCTATGTTGTAACTTGCCTTCGAAAGAAACCAAAAGAAACCGACAGTGAGTAATATTCAGTCATTATTAATAGCTTTTCATACTGGAACATATTATATGGAAAACTGTGTAAATGAAATGATGTGAGTAGTACTAAAACCCTGTTCACAGCACGTGTGATATGATTAAATGACATTAAAATATAAAATATATGTGCCAAGTCATGGAAAATTCATCATTAGAAAAAAAAAAGAGAATAACCACAGATTATCGTAGTATAGTGTTTTGGCCTCCATGTAGCCTGAATTTGCTTAACAAATTGCTTCCAACAAGGGGTATTTTTCTGTACAAAACAGACATACTCTATATATATATATATATATATATATATATATATAAAAATTTATTTTCCTTCTTATTAATTGAAAAGACAACGTTACAGGCAACCCTGTTTTACAATTTTGTAGAGCAGTAGTGCCTCATGTTCTTCATTTTTAATTTGGTGGTACGTAAACTCCTGTATTGTATTTGTCTTGTAATTTATGTGTAAAGGGAGAAATTTTAGCTTAAATTTATGGGTAATCTGTTTACATTTTTAGAAAATAAGTCACGAAAAAAGTCTAAAATCAAGGAAATGGATAAAGAGATGCAACACACAACTGGAGAACCAAACTCCAATAAAAAGGCCAAAAGTGAGTATATATTTATTCCTTTAAAATAATAAAAGTGTAATCGTATAGATGCAATATAAACGTATGTTTTTTTTTTTTTTTTTTTTGTTTTTTTGCAGTTGAAACGGAAGGTGAGTTTAAAGACATGACCCGTTCTTCTCGTCTGAGTGACAGCAGCAGCAGCTCGTCCAGCTCTGACAGCAGTAGTAGTGACTCTAGCTCCTCTGATAGCTGTGACTCTGATTCAGGTTAGCTGCTTCACACCTACCCACCAACCCTTTTATTCACTCACTGTCTCTCAGGCCAGTCTGTGCCCCCCAGCTAACGATCTGGCAACTGATGCAGAAAACAAACCAAAAATTGTAAAGCTTACTTGGACATCCCCAGTGTTATAAACTCTTAAAGTTATTTCACTACTGGACAAGAAAACACTTGAAACGTTACGCAGTTCAGAATTTATTTTATTATTTTTTTTTTTCTCATTTTTAAAAAAAATGGTGTATGTTCGTATTATTTTATTTTTTTTTTTTTTTTTTTTTTTTTAATAAAAATTGTGCACTTTTGGCTCCAAAAAACTAAAATTATTAGTCTTGTAAGGGGTCTCTCACTTTTTTTTTTTTTTTTTTTTTTTTTGGGGGTGCTATTATTTATTGTTTTTCCTGTTTGATATTTTGTTCTTGTTTTCATCACAATCACTTATTTATGTTGGTGCTGTAGTTTAAGACAAGCTTCAGACCAGTTTGCTCTTGGTGTGGGGTTTTCCTGAAGTCCCCCAGCATTTAGGTTAAAAATACTCTGTGGTAAGGGCTTGGAAGAAAGACCAGTTTTTAATTCAGACCTTTATCAAACATAACTGAGAGCACAGTAGTTTGTGCCGTGCTATTGTCCCTGCTAAGAGTTACACCTGGTCTGTTTTAAACTGCTGCACTCGTTCATTACTATGTGATTCTCCTCTTCCATTGCTTTGTAATTTTACCTTTTGCACTTGTGTGATAGGTTATGCAGAGATGTATATGTAATGATGATCTACAATAGATTGTAAAAGCATACGTTAATATGTTGTATGTGAGGTACTTGGATTGTAAACTATAGTTGAAACATGGAAGCTAGGACCAAAACAAGCTTGTCATATGTGGCAACCACTTGTCCTGCTTTATATCTATTGCATATTTTGTAGATGTGTGCATTTTATTTACCTAAACAGGTACACAGCTTACCCACTGAGCTTGGTGTTTGACACCCAGAGATTTGAATAAAACAAATTTTCATAGACAACTGTTGTATATTAAGATTAGTGTTGTGTTTTCTTCCCCCTCCCCCACCTTTTTGTCATTCCACATTTTTTTTCCACTTTTACTCACGTCACAAAACACTTTCACAAATTGTGCACATTTTACTTAAATACCCAAATACTACTTGAAATGAAACTTGTATCATTATTATTATTATTATTATTATTATTATTATTTATTTTTATTACAGTGATTGACATTTGAAACACTTAAAATGCATACACAGTTCATTTTTTTTATTAGTGGAGCTCAAGCATACTGGGTAAATCAGCAGAAATGCCCATGGGATGGGGTTGGCCTTTCCCGCAGCCATGACTGAAGTGAAATGACCTCAGTGTGCATTGTGCGTGTCTTACAGAACAGAAAACTAAGAGGAAGCAAAGCAAAGCCCCTGGCCATGCCAACAAAAATAAAAACAAGGTAAAAAGCACACAAGCCAATAAGAGACAACAACCATTATTAAATGGCCTACTCCCACTCCTTTAATCTTTGATGATGGCACATGGAGCGTTTCACTTCATGTAGTGCCAGATTTTTTCCTGAGTGAAATATTGCCCCATTGTCCCCCTCCCCAAACAGGCAATGCGGCAGGCCGTTGCTGAGGTAAAGGACTCTTTTTCTGCCTCAGTCGTGACGAGCCAGTCTCGCCTAACGTCACTAGTCTCAGAGGCAGACTCCAAAGACCTGTTTGCGTCACAGCAAGCAAAGCATCCTGCCGAGGACACCATCACAGCAATCCCAGGTTAGGCTCGGTGCCGTTGTTCATACTTCTGTTCACACTAATGTGTTTTCTGTGGCCACATTGTACAAAAAGAATGAAATGACCTCCAAAAATGAAAACGGTTTCTTTTTTATGCCTCGTCTAAATCTAAAACTGCATTTGATAAATCAATGCTGCAGACATCCATCTGGTCTCCAGTTTAACACCTTTCTGTCCATCCATCTCCTTTCACGACAGCCTTACACAGCCGGCTGCCTCCTCAGCCATCCAGACCTTGTGGCAAAGCTGCCCCACTACCTCGTAAAACCTGGACTGCCCCCTTACCGCTCAGCCCACCTCCAGACCAGGCCCTCAGCCCTTTACGTAACACTTCCGCCTCCTCCCCCTGTAAAGAAAACACAACCACCTCACCCAAATGTTCCCACGTTTCAATCACCCCACACCCACCCACCTCACTCCTTGCAGACCCATTGTTCCCCTGTAGTCCCTCGCTCGATCCCCATGACCCGCAGGTATCTCAGGTTGGCCCCCCATCACCTGCTGCTGCAGAGAAGGCTCCACATAAGTCTGAGCAGGAAGGTAAGAGGTCGCTTGATGTGTCGACTCCAACTCCCGCCGACCTCCGTCCCTCACTCTCTCCCCTCGCTCTGTTAACGTTGTGCATCTGCAACTTTCCCCTTCCATTGTAGGTTAGCATTGTATGTTTGTCCTTAACTGGTGGTTTGTCCTCGAGTTTTGTCGATTTAGTTTTTCTCTCCCTAGCTGCATGTCATTGCTGTCCCCGCTTGAATGTATGTATAAAACAGGATACCATTCAAGGTAAACCCCCCCCCCCCATCTCTCTCTTTCTCTGTCCTTCTCAATCTTGCAGGCATCCCTCCTCTTTTGTCACCACTGACTTCACCTCCTGCAGCCATGCCTGTCACAGGATCCCAGCCTACCTCCAGCTCTCAGTTCGAGGTAATTCTTTCTGCTAAATGCATCCATATGGAGAGAAACTATTTTGTACAGTTTAGCTCATTTAGTTAAATTAGGTTGTTGTCATTGAAGGAAAGGGGACTTTAAAATGTAGTAGTTGTTGCAGATACTTTCTTAAAGGTACGCTACGCAACTTTTGGTGGTAATTACATGAATTGGGCTTTGGCTCAGCTCTTCAGTGCCAATTATTAAGGTTTGTGTCATATGTGGCTTCCAGCAAACATTTTATGAGAGCAAATGTTACCATGTCAAAACTTGTGCCCTTCTAAAAGGAAAGACATGAGGAAAAATTGCAATGTCTTTTGAGCAGTTAACTGCCTTTCACTGTTATTTTGATTTCTTGAAAACAGTTTCCAATAATTAATGTTAAAGGCAATGTTGACATTCAACATAATGACTGCCATATATCTTGTCTGGTGAGCAAGAAAAAGGCCATTTCTGGGTCAGTTGTCAGCACCTCTGAAAATGTTGATACGAGTTGTACCATGTTTCTGTTTTCTACCATTCTGCTAAATATTTCTTGGTGAAAATTAATTTATCAATAATTTAATTTTTTGTTGTGTTTATTTTATAAAACTTTGCCAGTTATGCAGTAACAGTTTAATTAAAGCAATAAGCCCTCTGAATCCGTGGTTTACGGACTTCAGAATGCTTCGATTTGTGTTCAAATCACTGTAAACTACAGCTTATTTCTTTATCCATGTCAGTACATAATATGTGACCGAGATGTGTCAGGGTATTTGTAATGTAACTGAGGAGTTGATTTGTCTTTTTTCATGTTTCTCTTATGAATATTGTTCTCAAGCTAGCTGACATTTATTGGGCCCATGAGGGCTGGCTGATTATAACAGTTGTACGTGGTTTGATGAAGGGAAGGAACTAGACTAGTGATTGCAATTGTATGATTATTCAGAGTAATTGGTGTAGCTGAGAAAAGAAGTGGTCAAAGCATTGATCCTTGTTGCATCCCACAGTCAACGATGGAGACTTTGAAGACTAAGCCTTTCTAGCTGACTTGGTAATGATAAAAATTACTTGGAAAAAATTGTCAAGAGCTGATGAAAATGTGCAATTTGCACAAGTGCTGCACAGGTATCAAAAGAAACAGTCCATAATTTTTCATACTTTTTGGAGGGTTACATTGAAATTCTCAAACAGTGCTGCACCATTATTTGAGCTACCACTGTTGCACAACAGTCAATTATTTTATCTATTTCTGGTATACCCACCCCCTGACAATAAGAATTTGTTTGGTTACGGTGTCAGTTAGGAGCTCACCTGTAGGGGTGGGAATCGCAGGGTACGACCACGATACATTGCTCACAATAATGATAATATCACGATACAGTGATTATCGATCCATTGTTAGACAATCCTATGATGCATAACGATATTTATCTAACTATGAAAACAAAATGCCAGTCTCTTTATTAAAGTCCAAACTGTTAGAAAACAGCACAAAAAGTTTAAGGGGTTCCTTAAAATAACCCTGGGAATAGTGTTGTCAAAGGTACCGACTTGGGTATTTTAAAACGTTAAAAATGTGAAAATACCAGCATAGCCTAGCATTTTGAGTGCTGTTGAGCAGATTCTTAAACGCCTCTGATTGGCCATTGTGTGTTCACATGCTCAACATAAGTCTGAGATTGGCTACAATGATCAACGCAATGATCGACTATTGTAAATGGACATCTTTGACGCTCTTTACCGAGCGATTACAGATTCACACAGGAGCGTTTGAAAGCTGGCGTCTATCAGCAAATCCTTAATATATTCACTGGTAGACGAATCCGCTGATAGACACCTGCTTTCAAACGCTGACACTGTATATCTGTGTAAGCGCTCTGTGAAGAATGTCAAAAATGTCTACGTTTGTCACATCAATGGTATCAAAGCCTAAGCGCGTCCAGACTTTGAACTTAAACGTGGCTGGGGCATCTATTATTTTACTCGCACTGCTGTCCGCCATCCCGTTAAAACCCTCTTTTTCTTAGGCTAGTTAACTTATGTTCACTTTTCCCTCATTCATGTGTCGAGTGCCGCCTTGAAGTAGCGATGCTGGGAGCAGGGAAATCTGTTTAGAGCGCCTTATTTTATTAATTAAAATATCAATATTTGGCGCCAGTGTATCAATTCTTGTTTTGCACAGAGAAAAAGGACAACTATATAACCTATCGATATTTTGTCCCACCCCATCTCACCTGTTTAAGTATGCAGTGCTTATCCAGAGTCTTATAGATCAACAGCTGTAAAAATATATTAAATGTGATTCTAACAATATCATTACTCTGTTATCGTTATGAACTTTATTTGTAACGTAAGACTGGATGCGGCCATTTGGAACTTGAATGTGCAAGGCTTCCGGTGTCATACGCTTGCGATTTTATTTTTAGCTGTACAAAACAGGTAGTTGTAGTGCTTGAAATTGCGAACTCGTAATTCTTGTATTATTTTTATGTATTATCATAATTATAAAAACGCTGGTTTGTAGTGCAAATAGTTTTACAATTTACTGCACTTTGGTTATTCTTCTAGATATTTTCCTATAGCCGCTAATGAAGTCTGACACATTCACAGCTTCAAGATAAGGTGGATAACTGTGGTTTGGACTTCCCTATTCTCATTAGAACAATCTGGTTATGTTTGATGTCACCATTTCTGGGTCCAAACACTGTTTCAGATCCCAAAAGCAAACAACAAACAGTACTAATATACACTCACGGTATGCTGTAGTACTATTGAAAAATCATGTTCAACAACAAATGACTTTTTGTACGGTCTTTCTCTCTGCAGCAATGTAGATTGTTGTCACCTCTGCATGAGAGTCCATTAACCAATATGAGGGATGAGCAGGGCTGCCCAGAGACACTGGAAGAGCCCTCTGTTCAGCTGCACAAAATGCACGGTCAGCATTTCTTCTGCAGTTTTCCTCTGGAGTCCTTCCCCTTTTCTTTTCCTCAATGGTATCTTCAAATGAGTTCTTTGTTACATTTTCTAGGTGCGACACTTGATGCCGGTGAACTATGCAAGTCTATTCAAGATGCCAAATCCATCCTGCCTAAAAAGGTACAGATGCTTTACATGGGTACCAAGCAAAATATGCACTCAGTCTTTAGCGTTCTCTCAGATAACCAGTTATCTATTCATGTGTGTTTAAGGATATTGTCCTAAAGCATGCTGACTCTTGGACAAGCCTGGGTAAGATGGCTACTCAAACTCCTTGCCCCATCAAATCGTCCAAGGAAAGTTTTCAGCAGTTTCGCAAAGTTGCCATGGAGAAAGAGGAACGAGAGAGAGCTCGTAAACTGCAGCTGGAGGCTGGTCGAGAAAAGAACAGCACAGACAAAAGCGGGTATAAACAGAATCCTATTTTTCAGGCAACACAGTGTGTAACGTTGTGTTATGTAAGTTTCATTTTGGAGGAGTTTCAATCTCTGCCTGGCTGGCTGGAGACATGATTCCAGCTGACCACAGCTTCCCATGGCTCTGTTTCAAAACCTAGCGAGTTACTCCTATTATTAATTTACACTCGAATCCCCATAAGCCTACATGTGATTATTGTACGACTATTCTCGCTGAACTAGCTGACAATGTGGCCTTTAATGATTTCTAGTCTGACGCAGCAGGTCCAAAAGACCAAGCTGGACTGCCAGCCTTCAAAGCCAGAAGTGGAGTCAGCAGAGCTGCCTCTGATGGCGGCCATCTTGGATACCCCCAAAGCGCCTGAGCCCTGCTCTCTTCCGCAGAGCTCTGTGGACAGAGAACGAGAGATGGCCCGCAGGAGAGAGCAGGAACGCCGCAGAAGAGAGGCTGTAAGTTCTTCACACACTAAGTATTTAGATATTCAATTAAAAATGTTAAATATTTAATGCATTTGAAAACATTTAATCCAAATAGTGATTCGGATATTTAATGAATCAAATAATTGTGATTTTATTATTGTTGTTGTTTGTTTTGATTATTAAATAATGTTATGATTTTATTATTATTAATTAGGGCTGGGTAAAAATGAAATGGATTTCTCGATTCTCATTTTTATGAACCAATATTGTGACTCCCTGTATAGTTTATATCATTACTTTTTTTTTTTTTTTTTTTTTTTTTTTCTCCTTGAGAAAATTTGCCATGTACTGTACCTGATATATATCCAAATTAATCAATATCGAATTGAATCGGAATTGAATCGCAAGATTGTATCAATACCCAGCCCTAATAATAATAAAATAACCACAAACATTGATACTATTATTGGTAGGGATGTCACGATTCGATACGATTCGCGATACTGGGTTCACGATTCGATTTTCTTTTCTTTTTTTTCTTTTTTTTTTTTAAATAAAATGAGATTTAAATGAGTGTCTTTTTACTATTTCACAGACAAAATGCTGCATATTTCTTTGGAAATTGAAATATCTTTATAACAGAACTAAATTGAAATTTTTAAAACCGATCATAAATCAAATAAATAAATAATACAAATAAAATAAATCTCTTCATAGGAGTACATGAACAAGATGTTTATTTGCTCTATTACAGGCTGAACTATCTGTAGCCATTTAAAATTAGAGGCAACCACTGCATTTTAATCACAATCCCAGCAAAGATGCTACATGCAGCATGAGCAGTTTTAATTTAAATTAGATTGTATACTTTTTAAGATTTGAAGCAAAAACAGAATGTTCAGACTTTTAGCTTTGTGAAATTATGCTACATAAAACTTCATAACAGCAGACGGGCTGCATGAGAACGCAAATTCACTGTATGACAGCAGGTGGCGCTTATGGAACAGCGGCAATACAGCGCTTCCGTGGTTACCGCTGTAAACAAGGTAGTGCTGTGCGCTAAAACTACTTTAAAATGCATTGTACGGAAGGAAGTAAGATGAAAAGAAAATACCATCTAAACTTTTCTGAACCCAGTCAGCTCTCCTCAGATATACATTCATATAAACCCCCGCCCCCAAATGTATCGCGATTCATTTAGCATCTCAACCGACTTGAATCGTCACGTTTTAATCGATTTTCAACCGGTTCCGGATGTATCATTACATCCCTAATTATTGGTATTACTGTAATTAAGTTGTTTGTTATTATGATTAAAAACATAACACACATTTTTGTTTATTATGATTAATAACAAGTAATCTATCTTTTGTTGTTGTTAACCACTTAAAAACATCGTTTCTATTGTTATTACTATATGATTAAAAGTTATGTTTATCACTGATTAATAACAAATGTTATGCAATAATATTTGTGGTTATGTCATCAAATAATTAAGTTATGATTATTGTTGGTATTAACTATTATAATGTTTTGGTAGTAGTAATGATGTTTTTATGATGTTATTAATGATGCATGCTTTTCTTTTTAACGCTCTTTCTCTAGATGTCAGGAGTTATTGATATGACCATGCAGAGTGACATAATGGCGACCTTTGAGAAGAACTTGGACTGAAATATAAACAAATAAAAAATCTGCTTGTTTGTGTTGCGCTTCTGTTCGGTGAACAGTGTAGGCCGTCTTTTCCCTACCCTTACTTGCTCCATGAGTCCTGGTGACTGAAACGGGTCTTGGTCTTTTGACGGACAAAAAAATACTGCAATACAGCTGCATCACTTTACATTTGTACTAAATTAGCTCTTGTAAAAATAAGAATACAGTAGTGGACATTGTACAATGTTGTAAGACCAATATTTGCACCATTAACAGTGTTGAGTGTATATTCTTGAGTTTTTGATATTTTGATAAGTTAGATGCTTGCATCCAGAAATGCCTGCACTGAAACGCTGCTGATTGTCTGAGGCAGTTTTGAAAGAGAAACATGTCTTGACGTTTCACAACGGTTTTTGTTATTCTGTATTTTTGTTTATAAAGAAGAATGTTTACTTCTCTTGATTATAATTGCAATCTGAATCTTTGACACATTCCATCAACTCTTCTGCTGTATGAATATTGCATAGCTGGTCGTCTTGCGCTAGCTGTTGTCAGAACTGTAAAGGATATTCCTGTGCAGGGCCCTGGCCCTGTTTATCCTCTTAGCTGGTATTTCATATATTTGACTTGATGCAGCAATTTAAACAGAAAATGTGCTGGCTGCGTTAAACTTGTCCTGTTTAAATTATATAAATATATATAAAAAATATTTCTGTAGTGTCAGAAATGTAAGCATGTGTGTGTATAAATATTTAGCATTTTGTTACTGGGGGGGGACAACCTTGTTTTGTTTTGTTTTGTTTTTTCTTTCTCCTCCAGGTGTCTGCCTTCAACAAATCAGACTTATTTAGAGGAGTTATTGCACTTCCTGTATTTCTCTTTGTATCCACTTGGAAGTGCAGTGCCATATGTTTCTCTCTTGGAGATTATAGGCAGTTCTTTGTGCCTAAAGTTAGTGGGTTCTCCAGAGCCGTGTTGATTCCAAGGTGTGATCTGGTGATTGTACTGCACTGAAAACATGTTCAAGATCATTTCTCTGACTATAACTGTTGTGGCAGTTTTCATCACAAGCACTTTATTCATTACACCACCATGCTGAGGTGTCACATGCTAGTGAGGGAAAGACAATATTTCAACAACAAAAAAATCACATTCTAAAGTTAAATCAATAAAAAAGAAAAATAAGTATTTTCATTAAAATGTGTGTTGTGGTCATTTACAGTGACTGAGGTTGAAAAAAATATATATATATTTGGGTCATTCTTGTTGCCCAGTACATATTCATATCCCCAACATGCAATCACTATACTGTTCAAGAGTATAGAAGATTAATATTACTATTCTGCAAGGACACGTGTATAAATGACAGTAAAGACGTTGTCATTAAAAAAAACATGTATCAAATCAATGCTGTTCCTCTGAACTTTTTTTTTTATTCGTCAGATAATCCTGAAAAAATGTATTACCGTTTCCACAAAAATATTAAGGCAGCAAAACTGTTTTCAGTATTTTTTTTAATAATAATAAATGTTCCCTGAGCACCAAACTAGCATATTAGAGTGACTTCTGAAGGATCATGTGACTGAAGTCTGGCGTAATGGCTGCTGAAAATTCAGCTTTGTCATCCCAGGAATAAATGACATTTTATATTAAAATATTATGTATTTAATATGTATTAAAATAGAAAACAGTTATTGTAACAATATTACTGTTATTAATGTTCATCCCCATTTTAAAAAAAATAAATTTTATATATATATATATATATAATAATTTATTTTTTTAACATGGGGATTAACATTCGCTTGACCATCTATTGCCATAACGTGAAAAGCAATTTATAGAGATTTTTCAGGTATTTATTTATCTATTTTTATTTTTATTTTCTTATTTTTTTGCTTTATCTAACAAACTTTATTTTTAGAGAATATCGTTTGAACTGATAATCATTCCCTAGGTTTCTATAGGCTACATAAACATTCTATTATATAAAATCACAAAACTTGGTATATGAAATTGCAAAATATGGCTTAGAAATATCAACATTGATTCAAGTATTTCACTGTACAACTGTTAACCTTTGTTCCTTTCCCATCGTATCAGGTTCCATCAAATAATCATCAAGCGGTAATTATTAAAATGTACATGCCTGCGTCTTTTCCAGGTCCAAAAGTTATTCGGACTGTCCTTGTCTTTTAACGATAATTTATGTTTCCTAACTGCGAGTTAACAGCAGAATAGTAAGATTGTACAACTTTTTGTCCCTGCATCTCATTTAGAAACACCAAGTTTTTAAATCTCTACGTTATGAATGTCTAATATGCTCTAGGCGGAGCTTAAAGTCTCATTGATCTCGAGAAATCGTTATTTTAATGCACCATGAGGCACAGTATATTTTATTGTTGTATCCTAGGTAAAATACTAGGAAGAGATGTAACCCTCATTTACACTGTGAACGCGACTAAAACGAGATCTATCATATGATTGACGAAGCTTCTGCTCATTGTTACCGGGAGCGTTCGCGAGAGTCCAGAACTTTGCGCGTGGACAGTCTATGAGCTCGCGCTTGAGCGTTAGGTGGGCCCAGGCAGCTGCATTGACTATTATGGGAGCCTTTTAGTTTTGTCATTGTAGATGGGGTGTAATGGTTTAGTCCGAGGTGCGAACACCTTTGGGACTGAGCATCTTTCCTGTCATACGTAAGCGCGACTCTGTACCGTATACACAGGGATCCTCCCCGGTCAGGATGCGCTCGTGACAGTGCGACAGGGCTATTATGATGCACGTCGTTTTTGAAACACAGGCAGTTGAGTAAACAAATCAATAGACGCCGTGATCAACAAGCGTATTCCTGCAGTAATGTAAAGATGGCGAGACTGCTTCATAACTTGCTGTTGTTGACAGTCGCGCTGACGCTGAAGATAAGAGTTATGGGATACTGGTCTCTCATCTATGGATATTGCGCGCTATGCACGGGCGTAGCGCTGCTCAAACTTGGCTGGAATATCATCCTACGACCGTCAACAACATTTCAGTGGACGGTTCGTGAGACACCCCCCGCGTGCCTGAATGACACGTCCTTGGGAACCCACTGTTATGTTAGAATCAAGGTAAGACATCTCGTTAGAGATTGGTTTAAGATGGATGCATGACAGTATGAAAGAATGTTTACATAAACATAACTTTGCCCTTCGGTGCTTCTCAGAGGATTTTTTATTGCTCAAATGTCACTCTTGCTTAGCTCAGGAGTTCTCAGTTATATTTCTTAAAATATTAACTTTATTGTCTCAGATGTTTCTCCTAAAATTTTAGGAGAAATAAAAGAGACGGTTGTTGTCGTGCAGTAAGAGTACATATATATAGAAAAAAAAATCATCTTCAAAGAATTTAATGACAGATATTTGTGTATTGAGATCATATTTTCAGGTTTGGTATCTTACCAAACCTACAGTTTGAGACATTGTTGAGAACAATGTTGTATTTTTTGAGAATACCTGTAAAATTACTGGTTGTTTTTCTCAGAATTTGAACTCCTTTTAATCTCATTGAAAAACATTTGAGACATTAAAGGGTTAGTTCACCCAAAGTGAAAATTCTGTCATAATATACTTACCCTCATGTCGTTCCAAACCTGTATGATTTTTGTCCATACAATGGAAGTCAATGGTAACCGAAAACCAAAAACATCTTCTTGTGTGTACTGCAGAAGACAGTCATGCAGGTTTGGAATGCCATGAGAGTATAATGATAGAATTTTCATGTTTTTTTTTCTTCTCATTTGTGATTTTTGTCCCCATGGGTTTTCTCCTGGAAGAAAGCAGTGACCATCAGTGAACATCAATTCAGCACCATTTTGGGTGGACAGCAGTGTGATCAGTTTCCCACGAAATGATTGCCTGGACTTTGCTGTCCATCCGAGTGGTGCTGAAAACATCTCCTTAGGCAGTCTCAAGATAGCTGTGATGTATATACATACAAAGCTTTGAACATAGCGTTCAAATGTGAGGTAATTTTGTGCACCTTTCTCTAAAACGTAGCATCCTTTGAAGTCTTAGACTTGAAAACAACCACTTTAAGTTTTGTTACTGAGTATGTAACCTTTTTGTATACAGCCATTTCTGAGGAAAAATATTGTAAAACAGTCCCTGCAACTATGGGGAGTGGGGGATTTGATATAAAAACTATGGCATCAACTCATGATTTCTGTCTAAAAGTAAAATAACAACTGACCTTAAATGTGACCCTGGACCACAAAACCAGTCATAAGGGTAAATTTTTTAAATTGAGATTTATACATGATCTGAAAGCTGAATAAATAAGCTTTCCATTGATGTATGATTTTTAGGATAGGACAATATTTGGTCAAGATACAACTATTTGAAAATCTGGAATCTGAGGGTGTAAAAAAATCAAAATATTGAGAAAATCGCCTTTAAAGTTGTCCAAATGAAGTCCTTAGCAATGCATATCTACTCACAAAAATAAATTGTTGATATATTTACGGTAGAAAATATCTTCATGGAACATGATCTTTACTTAATATCTTAATGATTTTTGGCATAAAAGAAAAATCGATAATTTTGTATAGCCAACAATATATTGTTGGCTATTGTTACAAATATACCTGTGCGACTTATTGACTGGTTTTGTGGTCCAGGGTCACAAATAAGCAATATCCTAATGCACTAGAAAAAATAGTCATAAATAGTTTTAGAGTTAAAAAAAAAAAAGAACTTTATATATTTATCAGGTATTTTGTGAGGTGGGTTGTTTTCTGTATTTGAACAGGAACCCACAACTTGTTTGTATTCAAAAGGAAAATTTTGCATTGCAAACAAAGTGCTTTAAATAGCCACACAACCCGAGGATACTATCACATGCAATTTGAACCAGGCTGTCATTTAACAGGGTATGAATTTTCTCATAAATGTCAATGGAAGATATTGCTTTAATATTAGCTGAAGCCTGCGGACAAGACTCCCTCTCTCCTTTTACATTTTATAGCTCTATCAAGCAGAGAGTGATGTGAGAATGGATTTTACACCAGGATGGACAGGCCTGTTTGATTAAAGAAACTGGGCTGCTTTTATGATATCCTCCATGTACGGTGAATAATAACTGCCTCTGGTCTCTGTATGGTTTTAGGAGTCTGGACTCAGATTTCACTATGTTGCTGCCGGGGAACGAGGAAAGCCACTTATGCTGTTTCTGCATGGATTCCCTGAGTTTTGGTGAGACTCAAAACACACTCGCACACACGAGGGAAACACTTCTCTACTGGGATGCTGCCAGGCACAGATCGGAAATATGTTGTTGTGGAATCAGTCCACATTATACATATGGAGTCAGAGATAATTTCTGAGGCACAAACCTTCCCTTTCAACACATACTTCTCTCTTTTTAAGACACAATGTCTAAAAATTTATACAATACAGATTGTTTCAAAGCAGTTAGCAGCTCAAAATTCAAATTGTTAGCAGCTCTAACAAAGCCAATAGTGTCATTATTCAGCTCAAGTCAGTTCAGTGTTGATTCATTTCAGTTCACTAACTGTAAAATTCATCAATTGTACAACAATTTTGCATGCATGCTGTATATACAGTTTATTTGTGCACATACATGTACGTGTGACAAAATCCTGAACAAGCAAAAGACACAATATAGTAATGTTTTACATTTTCCACATTCATGGGCATGTATATGGCTAATCATTTGATGGTTTGTGTGTAGAATTACTATACAAAAACACAATTTTTAGAAGAGTTAAAATAGTTTTGAATGAAGTATTTACTTTTGCTAGAGATGTGTGATGTTTTGCATGTTGTGTGCGTGTTTTGTGTGTAGATTTCCGAGAAAAGGAGCCATAGTTTGAAAATTGTAAGCAATTAATATCCGAGGTGTGATGTATTATTGTTATGAAATGTAAAATGGCCAATATATTGTATTACTGTTCTGGAATGTGATATGGAGTGTCGTGACATTCAGACTATCTTGGGACCAGTAAAGCTGTCGTTTCAGTGAGCTGCCAGACAGCAGAACTGCGATCAGGACAGGACTGTGCCTAATTAATGTGGCATGGCTCCTTTCTGCTTCACTGGTCAATCTACTGCTCCAGAATCAGCGATGAACTCTTGGACGAGTAGAGGAGACATGAAGGACGCCCTTTTCTTCTGACTTCTGCTCCACTTTAGTTTGCTGCATTCAAAAAGTGCAAGTCAAAGATTTCCCTCACTGCTGAGCAATAGGGAAGTGTTGAGGTTAGAATAGGGTGTGTGTGTGTGTGTGTGTGTGTGTGTGTGTGTGTGTTTGCTAATTTAAAGCTCATCTATATTCTAACATATTTGGTTTGGGCCCTGAGAGCCTCTTCTGCACCTGACTCATCAGAATCATAGTCAGGCTTCTTCTGAATGCTTCTCAACTTTCTCTCTCCCTCCCTCTTTTTTTTCTCCCTCTTTAAGACACAGTCACCAATTAGGGAGTGCTCCCAGTGTGACAGAGTGTACTAATATAATTCAACAGAATCTTACATATGTCATACTACTTTCAGGGTACTTTCACTGCTTAAATTTGATTTTGAACAAGCCATTTCAGTTAAAGTGTGGCACAATCTGCCTCCGCTCCTTCAGATTTTTGGCCCAAGTGGATTTCAACTCACATCATTTTAATTTGTACTATTATTGTAGGTTGAAAAAAAAAAATGTAAAAGTCCCTCTTACCACAAGGTCTTTTACACAGAATTTGCAAGATCCTCTAAAATATAAAGGCAGCTATATTAACATTTATGGGCTATATTTACATTTATATGGAAATTTTAATGTACTTAAATTTCTTATTAGGTTTTCACTGTATTTTTTACCCATCATTAGAGACCTGTTACATGTACACTACCGTTTAAAAGTTTGGATTCGGTAAAATGTGTAAAAACCTTTTTGAAAGAAGCCTCTTCTGCTCACCAAGGCTGCATTTATTTGATCAAAAATACAGTAAAAACAGTAATATTGTGAAATATTATTACAATTAAAGTAACTGTAACTGCAAAGTTGAATATATTTAAAATATTTAAAAACTGTAATATATTTCTGTGGTAGCAAAGCTGAATTTTCAGCAGTCATTACTCCAGTCTTCAGTGTCCCATGATCCTTCGGAAATAGTAATATGCTGATTTGGAGCTCAAGAAACATTTTTTATTATTATCAGTGTTAAAAATACTGGTTTCTTAAGAATTCTTTGATGAACATAAAAGTGTTTTATTATTATTATTTGAAATAGAAATGTTTTTAAACATTAAACATTATAAATGTCTTTACTGTCACTTTTGATCGATTTAGTGCATCCTTGTATAAAATAGTTTATTTAAAAAAGTTTATTTCTTTAAAAAAATCTTTCTAAACTTTTGAATGGAAGTGAATAAAACTGAAATATAAAACTATGACTGTCAGTACAATAAAATAATCGATTGATCGATTGATTGATTGATTCATTCATTCATTCTATTTTCACCAGCACCCCATTGTAACCCCCTGGGACCCATTTTGAAAATCCCTGCTCTATACTATCTTATGAATAAAAAAAGAGAGAGAGAGAAGTAGAAACCTCTTGATCAAAATTTAACAGCAAACTGTATTACTTGTGTAACCTTTAGAAATTATACTAAACATTTATCAAAGATTTACCCCTTGTTTTTCCAGGTTCTCCTGGCGTCACCAGCTGAGGGAATTTAAGAGCGAGTTCCGTGTTGTTGCCGTGGATATGCGAGGCTACGGGGAGTCTGACCTGCCCTCCTCCACTGAGAGCTACCGACTGGACTACCTTGTCACTGACATCAAGGACATTGTGGAGTATCTGGGTAAGAACAGACTGCCTCCATTATCTTAGCCCTATTTCCATTTCACATTCCAGCCTGTCTAGAGGTTTTGATAAGGCTGTTGTAGTGGTGAATGCTAATGTAGTACTCTTCCCAATAGTCTGTAATGTGAAGGTGACCCATTCACAGATGTCCTTGACTTTTTAGATGCAAATTGTCAGTTTAGTCTGCTTAACGTGAAGTCTAATTAGCTGTCTCTAGATTTCAAATACACAGTTACTAGTTAAGCTACGTAACAGTGTGACTGAAGGACAAGGACAATTGTGGATGAACTATATATCATGTCAAAGTTAAATTCATCTGTCTGCTTGCACACAGTGGCATGTGTGTAAGCGGCTGGCGGTGTATTATGACAGGCCGTCAATGACACGTTATTAGGATTCATGATGATGTCTTGCTTCAGGGTCTCAGCTCCTTGACATTGGAATCACTCTATTGCAGACGGTGGAAACTTCCACCATGGCTCACAGCAATGGTGTCATTCATCCTTAATCAGTCCTTGCTATGACACTAAATGAACTGCAACGTGATATTTTTTTGCAAAAAGGAGTACTTACACATGAACCACAATGTAAACAGTAGTTATATTGCAAAGTAAAACACAAGGCCCAATATAACATCATAGTTTTGTTATATATTGTTAAATAAAATGAATATTTGAGATTAAATAGAAATAGCTCTGATTTCTGAGTTTAATTCATTGGCTTTCTGTGCCATATTTTATATGATTTCATTTATATTCTAATCCACACATGCATGCAGGGGGCAAGATATTGTGGCTATGATTTAAGAATTTGTCCACGGCAAATTACACAAACCGAACTCGAACTATTGTCCAAATGAGCACCAGTGTGCAATGTGTCTAGTAACCACTAGGTCACAGTTCGAACTTAAAATTGTATGCTGAATGTAAATTTAAATTTTTATTTTTAAGTTGAAAATTATGGCGCCCCGTATGACGTGGGGGAAAAAAGTAATTCATGTTTTAATAATTTGTTACCTCTTTTTAGGTCAATCGTGGCCACATTGCATTCATTCCCTCATTTTAATTTAGGAAAAACATTACCATGTTTTAACTAAAACAAGGAAACAAATTAATAAAAAAGTGTCCATTTAATAAGATTCCACAAATTCCTAATGTTTTTTTTTCTTCACATCATGTCGGGATTTCAAATTAGAGGATAAACTTTTAGGTTGGAACTGTGGCCTAGTGGTTAAGACATTATGCTCTGGTGCTCATTTGGAAAATATGAATTTGAGTTTGGCTTAAGTCATTTCCCGATCCTAATAAAAAGTCATGGACGAATTCCTAATTCATGGCCACAAAATCATGTTTTTTATGCCTATATGTCATGGCCGGGGCTCTGTAGAAAATATATGAAATCATATAAAATATGCCACAGAAAGCCAATTAAGTAAAGTCTGAAGTCAGAACAGTTTTTACTTAAATCCCATATATCAGTTTTATTTAACAGTAAAATGGTTATGGTGCGCATTTGGAAAATATGAGTTCGAGTATGGTTTGAGTCATTTCCCAATCCTATTCCCCCTGTTTTCGCTATCATTTCCTGTCTTGTCTCTCACTTTCCCTATTAATTATGAGGAATACATACACAACAAACACAAACATGTCAGCTTCCTCCTTCTGATCCTCTCCTCAGGATACAACAGATGTTTTCTCGTGGGGCATGACTGGGGTGGCATCATCGCATGGCTCTGTGCAATTCACTACCCTGAAATGGTGACTAAACTCATAGTGCTGAACAGTCCTCACCCCTGTGTGTTCACTGGTAAGAGCCCTATACATCTGACAAACAGACTTCCTGTTCAGTCATGCCAGTTTCAGAGGCTCTGCTTTGTTTTTAGGGCTCATTAGTATGATCTGCATCATTCACAATGAAATATTGTGGTTAGGCCCAGGGAATCATGGGGCTTTGCCCTCCATCTGTCTTGTGCACTCCAGCCTGGAGCAGGAGGTAATTACAGGCAGGCTTTTGGCAGAGACAAGGGACCCTTTCATAATAATACCCAGTACCTGCCAAGAGTGACATGTACACGAATACACCTTTTGCATTTCTTGTTCTTTTGAAATGTATCTCCTCTAAATTGGGTGTATTCAGTCTGTATTCAGTCTGTAATGCACGTGTTATGAAGATTCAGGTTTCTTACAAAAACTGGATCTCATTACTGAAATCAAAAGGTATGTTGCCTAGAGACAACACTGTGGAAAAAAATAATCAAAGACTGTTAATAAAAGCTACCTACAACATGACAGAATTAAATAAAATTGCCTCCTAGCTCATCTTTTAATTTAAAAATGTTAAGTAAATACTTAAAAGGTAGATATTCTCTATATAACAGTTTTTTTTTTAACATGTAGATAATGTATAAGACTCTAAATGTTTTACAATTAGGTTTATCCACCAACAAAAATGAATAGTATTTTTTGATGGCTAAAAATTTGCTTTTCTGAGGGCAGCAGTGATACATGTCCTCCATGCAGTGCACCATGCCAGATTTTAAATGATTTTAAAATGACTGCCAGGATGTAAAAAAATAAAAATCTCTTTACTCATTTTTTCAAAGTCAAAATTCAAAACCATTTTATTGCCATTTTATATATGAGTCATGTGATTACAAAAATGGGTTTGTTACCCTGAGGTAGAGACCCCCTTCTGTGGGATTCTGTCTCGCTCCCTCAAAAATATGTTACTTTCTCCCGCTCTCACCCGCAACATTTATGTTTTGTCCAGTTAACGCCCGCAGGTAAAAGTATTAAAAGATTTTTTCAGTACATCCATGAAATAGTTTCAAGTTACGTGACGCCTAGCCACAACATACACATCCCAGCGTAAACACTCCTGATAAATGATTTGTTATCAAAGCATCTACATCCACAAACCACTATTAATTTTAACAGAAAAGCAAGCATAGGCTACTGCAGAAAGCATGCAAAGTGCGCTCCTTTTATAATCACAAAAAAAAGCTCTCACTCATTTTAGTTAATCACGATCTCACAAAGTTCTGTTATAATCAATGAAGTTGTCTACACTGCACAATGAATCATTTATTTATATCGTGTCTACATCGTTTGTTATAACAAGAGGATTCACAAGCATGCAGTATTCAGCACTGGAAAAAAAGAAAATTCTGTTATTATTTACTATCGCTTATGTCGTTTCCAAACCTGTGTCACTTTTTTTCTTTTCTGCGAGACAAAAGAATATATTTTGAAGAATGTTGGTAACCAAACAGTTTTGGTTGCCATTGACTTCCATTGTATGGATAAGTCAATGGGAACCGAAACTGATAAACTAGTTCTTTTTTTAAAATTTCTCTCTTCTCTGTCCAGATTATGCCCTTCGTCACCCCAGTCAGATGCTCAAGTCAAGTTACTACTTTTTCTTCCAGTTGCCACATTTCCCAGAGCTAATGCTCTCCATCAATGATTTTAAGGTGAGCGTGACTGAATATAATACTGTTTAAAAGTTTGGGGTCAGTAAGGTTTTTTTTCTTTCTTTTTTTAAGAAATTAATACTCTACTAAGTTATTAATTAATAACTACTCAGTAAATATGCATATGCATTAAATTGATCTAAAGTGACAGTAAAGACATTGTTACAAAAAAAATAAATAAATAAAAATATGTGAAATAAATGCTGTTCTTTTGAACTTCATCAATGAATCTTGGTTTCCACAAAAATAATAAGCAGCACAACAATTTTCAACTGTGATAATAATGAGAAATGTTTCTATGCAAATCAGCATTGTAGAATGATTTCTAAAGAATCATGTGACACTGAAGACTGGCATAATGGCTGCTGGAAATTCTGTTTTGGCATCACTGGAACAAATTTTGTTGTAAAATACATCAAAATAGAAAACATTAAACTGTAATAACATTCCACAATATTTTTTTTTTACTGTGCTTTTGAACAAATAAAACTTTGGTGGGCATAAGAGACTACTTAAAAATCTCAAAATTGTTGTATATACCTATGTTACTTGTAATGAATGTCCAGCAAACAATAGATTCTGAATTTCTGGACTGATTTCAGAAGGAACTATACATATGTAGCCTATAAACTGAGAAATGCTAGATTGCTAGAGTGTGAGTTGATGTTATCTCTATTGTTTTAATTACCCATCATTCTGGATGATTCTTCATAACTGAACAGCTTTTCGGTCCAGCATGTGAATTTGTTTGTATCAGAATTACTAATACAGAGTGAAACAGTAGGCCAAGTTTATCCATCTGTCTTCAACACACACAGCTCAATCATTATGAATCAGCTCTGGATAGACACTACTTTTAGTGTGTTTATTATTTCATGCATATCACACATCCTAAATGGAAACCTATAGTAAGCATGTATTTAATACAGCATATTTAAATAATCCAATGTGTAGGCGTTTAGTATAATGTAAATTAAGGACATAATATAAAACATAAAAAAATATTTAAACTTAATTGTTCAGCCACCTTCGTAAAATGACAAATATTTATTTAGCATAACATCTATAGAATTGCTGTTTTTTCTTTTCAGTTACTTTGGTGGGATCAGATTGAATTATGGCACCCACTTTATATTAGCGTCCTTAACTACTATGTACTAATATTTAAATTAATCACTTGATACAAAGCACTTATTGTGTGCATAAATGTTTTAAGTTGTAGTTTTACTTTTTAAAAATACCTACATGTAATTAAATCTGTAATTTCTGATTATATCTATAATTACACTGGTGAACATACTCCTTAACCCACCCTTAAAATTAACCATACCAAAAAAACCTGTAACCTTAACCGTATCCCACTTCAACAGCAGCAAAAGTGTTTTGCAATACAACATGTACACAATAATGAATAGGAAGGTTGAATTAACAGATCAGTAGCACAGCTGTATATAAAATATTGTGATCCACACAACATAATGGGAGACATATCAGAGCTCAAAAGAGGACAAATTGTTGGTTCATGTCTTGCTGACGCATTTGTGACCAGGAAGTCTTTGTGGTATATTGAGAGCTGTCAGCACATGTCAGCATACCACCACAAAGTACGAACCACTGTTGTGTGCCCAAAGCGAAGCACAGGGTGGATAAGTGATGGTTTGGGCTGCAATATCATGGCATTCCCTAGGTCCATTACTTGTGCTAGATTGGCACATCACTGCCAAGGACTATGGAACCATTCTGGAGAACCATGTGCACCCAATTCACACATTGTACCCTGAAGGAGGTGCCATGTATCAGCATGATACCAATACACAGAGCAAGACTGGTGACAGAGTGGTTTAACGGGCATGAAAGTGAAGTTGAACATCTCCCATGGCCTGCATAGTCACAAGATCTTAATATTATTGAGTCACTTTGGCATGTTTTGGGTGAGCAAGTAAGGAAATGTTTTCCTCCACCAGCATCACATAGTGACCTGGCCACTGTTCTGCAAGAAGAATGGCTCAAAATCGCTCTGACCACTGTGCAGGACTTGTATCCGTCATTCCCAAGAAGAATTCATGCTGCACTGGCCGCAGAATGGGGCCCTACACCATACTAATAAATTATTGTGGTCTAAAACCCGGTCTTTCAGTTACATTGTCCAATCCCTCTAAGTCCACAGTAGTTAAAGACATATAAAGAATATAAAGTGGGACCAAATTATGACTTCTTTCTTATTGCTTGCTAATGTGGATTTACAGGCACTGAAGAGTCTATTCACCAGCCGCAGCACAGGCATCAGTTGTAAAGGCCGCTGGCTCACCACAGAAGACATTGAAGCATACCTGTATGCCCTCTCACAGCCAGGGGCCCTCACAGGGGCCCTTAACTACTTCAGAAATGTCTTCAGGTACTTGTGTTTCTTATTTAAAAATCTTATAACAAATTATGTCTTTTAACTGGTTTGTTGGCGTATTAACACACAAAAATACTGCTTAGTTACTGTCAGAAAATGTCGCCCTCTAGTGCCTAAAATGAATATTAATTTTTTTTATACATATACAGTATTTTAAGCAACTTTTTTGACAAAGAGCTGGGTTTTTTTTTCTTCAGCTATTGCAGCAGTAATTCTTATAACAGCATTGTTTTCTTGCTTATAAAGAAAAAAAGGTGATATAATTATTTTAAAATGTTATAGACAATAGGCCAAATAAATCTGTATCATCATGATTTGCGTGGACAGAATGGGAACTAATTTCATAAGTGCATATGTCCCTGTCAAGAGGGAAAGAGATTGATTTCATGCTCTCTGAACTGTGCATGAACAGCCATTAACCCACAGCCTATGTAGTAATGATATTCATTCACACTGAGTTCATATCAGCAACAGATCAACTGCTGGGTGTATCTCTGAGAGTACTAAACAATCAAAATGGGTGTTTCAATTCATTTTAGTATACCCCAAACAGTTGTGGAAATACTCTGCTTTAATTTGCTTGCGGAGTGCATGTGTTTGAAACATGTGAGACGTTCATGCATGACTGAGCCCTCCATCTGCTCCTGAAGCACACTTTGATTATGTCTCAGGGCAGAGCTGCGCTGACTGTGTTTGTGTGTGCGAGTGGGTGTGTAGGTGGGCAGGTGGGTGTGTGTAGGAGGGTGCTGACATAACAGTTTCTACGGAAACTAGAAACACATAAGTCCATATCAGAGAACTGAGGAGAGGAGCCTGAGGTGTCCAAACCTTTAAACATGTCTTAACCTCTTTAACGAACCAGTATGTCCATAGTGGGCATTTAGGGCTGTCAGAAAGCTGCAAGAGGGTTCTAGGAAGTCAGTGGAAACATTATAGAGAAAAAAATTAATATTTTACAAAATGTATTTTTTGTAAGACTGTCAATGTGGAATGATATTTATTATGAAAAACAATATACACATATTTAGAAACATTACAATACATCTTATAGAGGGTAGAAAAATCATTTGGCAAATACATTTAAAAGCTAATTATTTAATTTAGCATAATATCATACTTTTTCTCACATAGTACAAATAAGTCTTTATACATATTCTATATATAGCTGCCTTCATATTTTAGGAAGAGGGTCTTTTCCAAATGACTCATCATGTATGAGGATCCATACCATCAAAAAGTTTGAAAACCCCAGCTTAAAATAGCACTTATAGTATATAGTGCTTATTTAGTAAAAGTAATATTTCATGTTTACCTATATTAGTATTTGTCATGGACTGCTTTCCCTATGATCATTCTGGCACTTAAAGGAGTAGTTCACCCAAAAATAAAAATTATCCCATAATTTACTCACCCTCAAGCCTTCCTAGGGGTATATGACTTTCTTCTTTCAGCCAAACACAATCAGAGTTATATAAAATAATATCCCTGATGTATGACGTAGGCATAGCGCAAGCTTAGGTGAGAATTGGCGAACACAGAAGAGCAGATAGAGAAAAAACAAAATGCTGGACACGATTTAGAAGTCTAAAGTGAGACGTTTTAAAGAAAAATGTCAGAGGATTTCATTATAAGAGGAGCTACGTCCTACATTGGGCCAGATGTCACCCTTCCACTGGAACTCAACTCTCTCATGAACATGCGTACAGCCATTGCCGGAAGCCAGTGATTATATAAGTTTTAATTATGGATATTTTTCTTACAAAAACCCATCGCGCCTTCAGAAGGCATTTATTAACTCACTTGAACGACTCAAGTGGATTACTTTTATGATGGATGGATGTGCTTTTTAGAGCTTCAAAAACTCTTGACACTATTCAATACCATTACAAAGCTGGGAAGAGCCAGGATATTATTTAATATAACTAATTAAATAATTGTGATCAGCTGAAAGAAGAAAGTCATATAATAATGGCTTGAGGGTGAGTTATGGGAAAATTTAGTTTTTTTAGTTAACTATTCCTTTAACTACGCACACCTGTCACTCATCAGCCCTCATTACTTTTATCATTATCATCATTGTCATATACCAACCGTAAGCCTCTAGTTTTATCTTCAAGCCCTTTTCAAGTCATCTCAGTCATCTTCTAGTCATCCAAGTCATCTCATTTTGTCTGAGCCATATTGTGACAGAAGACCAGACCTAACAAAGATAAGCACAGCAGGATTTTCCAGTCACTTCCTCAAAGAACTTTTCCTCTCACTTTCACAAAATGGCCGTCTCCTGGAAGACTACTTGAAGGAGTTCCTCAAGCTCTGCCACCTGGTGTCCTGGATTGATGGCACCATAAAGACCTGTTTTTGGAGTGTGCTGGATGACCACCTGTTCCAAATACTGCCAGCGGGAGCTACCACCTGCACGCTGGCACAATACCTGGTTTGTGGCTGAGTGGCTGGCCATTCATGGTCGGCGATATGAAAGAGGAGGACCTCGCCACTCAGCCGCAACCTCCCCAGCCCACTTCCATCATCCAGTCAACAGTTATCCTTGTTTCAGTGACCCCACCTGCCTCGGAACTTCTCCCTAGTCTTTCCTCACTCCTCCTCACTCCCCCCTTTTCATAATATGAAATTTATTTTAAAAAAGGTGTGACATTTTGAGGAATGTGATTATTTCATATTTATATGGATTTCCACATTTTCTGAGATGTATAATCCATGTGAATCATGAAATGGCATTAAACAATTACTAAAAATGCAAAATGCTGCATTCTCAAATACATTCTTTTAATGCATTGATTCGACAGCACTGCAAAAACTATCAGTATCATCCAGTGGCTGTGTGCGGGACACCATGCGTGTTTCAGAGTAAAGCATGGCAGTGTGTACATGCTAGTAGCTCATGATCCAGTGTTTTCAGTGTCTTGGAATAGCTCCTTCAACAAATAATCCCCAGCTGTAAACTGTAGGCCACTGGAAGTTTATTGATATGAAAATAAAACAAAACGCATATATTGGTTTCTAAAGGCAAATCTTTTTAATGTCTATTCAATGATTTGTTTGCAACAATATCATGTCTTAAACTGTGTTTATCGTGGGATTTTCGCAGAAAAACAAACTGTGTCCACCCCAGATACGAGCGGCGCGACGTGACGCGACAAAAGCAAATAGAACCCATTATAATAAGTAATGCTGTCTATAGTGGATGCAGCATGGCACAACATGACAAATTCTCAACGGTAAACTGATGCCCTGTTCTAAATCTTCTGATATGAAGAACAATTTCCGATGGTTGCATTGTTGCATCCAGTGTGTACAGCTTCAAGCTGTTGCAGCACGACGTGACAACGGTCGCGTCTGGTGTAGACACAGTGTTAATATGTGCGATTATGTCACGATTTTAGTTCTTTGTGCTCAGAAACTCTTAGTTTGAAGATTATTTTATTTAATTTTTTCCTGGTTTCCCCTTTTCCTGTTTCTTGATCAGTTCTTATCTTATGTACTTAAAGCCCTTATTTTGTTCTGTTCTTTTTCTTGTGTTGTTTATTTAATTGGTAACACTTTACAGTAAGGTTTCATTTGTTACCATTAGATAACTACATTAGTTAACATGAACTAACAATGAAAAATATTTCTACAGCATTTATTAATCTTAGTTAAATTTCAGTGTTTAGTAAATCATTAAAATCAAAAGTTGTATTTGTTTATATTATTTACTGGCCCTGGGGCCTATACCATGAAGCTGGTTTAGGTGGATAGTCAGGTATGTTTCAGTTTCAGTTTGTGCCAGCCCTGGGTTTTAGGCACCATGAAAGTGGCTCGGCTTTTAATATAATAAATACAGTACATCCGGAAAGTATTCAAAGCGCTTCACTTTTTCCACATTTTGTTAAGTTACAGGCTTATTCTAAAAGGGATTAAATTCATTATTTTCCTTAAAATTCTACAAACAATACCCCATAATGACAATGTGGAAGTAGATTGTTTGAAATCTTTGCAAATTTATTAAAAATAAAAAAACGAAAAATCACATGTACATAAGTGTTCACAGCCTTTGCCATGACACTCAAAATTGAGCTCAAGTGCATCCTGTTTCCACTAATCATCCTTGAGATGTTTTTACAACTTGATTGGAGTCCACCTGTGATAAATTCAGTTGACTGGACATGATTTGGAAAGGCACACAACTGTCTATATAAGGTCCCAGTTAACAGTGCATGTCAGAGCACAAACCAAGCCATGAAGTCCAAGGAATTGTCTGTAGACCTCCTAGACAGGATTATATCGAGGCACAGAGCTGGGGAAGGGTACAGAAAAATTTCTGCAGCATTGAAGGTCCCAATGAGCACAGTGGCCGCCATCATTTGTAAAATGGAAGAAGTTTGGAACCACCGAGACTTTTCGTAGAGCGGGCCGCTGGGCTAAACTGAGCGATCAGGGGAGAAGGGCCTTAGTCAGGGAGGTGACCAAGAACCCGATGGTCACTCTGACAGAGCTCCAGCTTTCTCTGTGGAGAGAGGAAAACCTCCCAGAAGAACAACCATCTCTGCAGCACTCCACCAATCAGGCCTGTATGGTAGAGTGGCCAGACGGAAGCCACTCCTCAGTAAAAGGCACATGACAGTCCACCTGAAGGACTCTCAGAGCATGAGAAACAAAATTCTCTGGTCTGATGAAACAAAGATTGAACTCTTTGGCCTGAATAGCAAGCGTCATGTCTGGAGGAAACCAGGCACCGCTCATCACCTGGCCAATACTATCACTACAGTGAAGCATGGTGGTGGGAGCATCATGCTGTGGGGATGTTTTTCAGCAGCAGGAACTGGGAGACTGGTCAGAATCGAGGGAATCCTTGATGAAAACCTGCTCCAGAGCGCTCTGGACCTCAGACTGGGGCGACGGTTCCAACAGGACAACGACCCTAAGCACACAGCCAAGATAACAAAGGAGTGGCTACGGGACAACTCTGTGAATGTCCTTGAGTGGCCCAGCCAGAGCCCAGACTTGAACCCGATTGAACATCTCCGGAGAGATCTGAAAATGGTTGTGCACCGATGCTCCCCATCCAACCTGATGGAGCTTGAGTGGTCCTGCAAGGAAGAATGGGAGAAACTGCCCAAAAATAGGTGTGCCAAGCTTGTAGCATCATACTCAAAAAGACATGAGGCTGTAATTGGTGCTAAAGGTGCTTCAACAAAGTATTGAGCAAAGGCTGTGAATACTTATGTACATGTGATTTTTTTTTTTTCTTTTTTTTTTTTTATAAATTTGCAAAGATTTCAAACAAACTTCTTTCACGTTGTCATTATGGGGTATTGTTTGTAGAATTTTGAGGAAAATAATGAATTTAATCCCTTTTGGAATAAGGCTGTAACATAACAAAATGTGGAAAAAGTGAAGCGCTGTGAATACTTTCCGGATGCACTGCGTATACAGATAATATGTAATATAAATAAGATTTGGAATCGTATACCTATGTATATTATCAACTATATAAACTAACTTTACAACTTTCACTTGCACTGATATAGCAAGGTATTTTCTTCTTGTTGTGCAAATGCATTTATGTACTTGATATTCTTAAATCTCGTAATCTTCGGCAGAAAAAGAGAAAATCTTGCTGATTCTCTCACGAGAATTTAATCGTGGTTTTAAGGCATGTGATTGGCTGTTCGCTACTGATGTCACACTTTCATGTGCACGTGCTCCATGAACTCAAAGCCTGAGTTGACAGAGAAAGTTGATGATCAGCATCATGGTAACAATAAAGCCTGATTGAATTGGTTTAGTTTTGTCAACTTTAAACTAATTCTGTAACTTTTTTTTTTTGTTCAACTACCATCATGGTATAGGCCCCCAGGCTAATATGAACCAACAATGAACAGTTGTATTTTTATC
This sequence comes from Mylopharyngodon piceus, assembly GCA_039654765.1. Lineage (NCBI taxonomy): Eukaryota > Metazoa > Chordata > Actinopteri > Cypriniformes > Xenocyprididae > Mylopharyngodon > Mylopharyngodon piceus. Next base: position 8,427,075 of record CM077460.1, on the reverse strand, counting down.
AAGTAACATTGACAAATGTTAATAAATACTGTAACAAATATATTGTTCATTGTTAATGTTAATTAGTGCATTAAATAACATTAGCGAAACCTTAGTGTTACTGATTAATGAATCATCATATTGTGTAATTATTTTGACATTTTGAACCAATTGACAGCCCTAATTTTTGTATTATTTGTTTTCGGCAGTGTCCTCCCACTAAGTCAGAGTGAGGTGAAGTCTCCTGTATTGTTGCTGTGGGGAGAGAGAGATGCCTTCCTGGAGCAGGACATGGCCGAGGCCTGCCGTCTGTACATCAGAAACCACTTCCGCCTCAACATCATCTCTGGAGCCAGTCACTGGCTGCAACAAGACCAGCCCGACATAGTCAATACACTCATATGGACTTTCGTTAAGGAGGGAGAAGGCCGGAAAAGTTACAGGAACTTATAATGGGGTCCTTCCCCCTCTGAGCTTGTCTGAAGAGATGACCAGGGAAATGCCTGTGAACACAAACCAATGTAATGATTAATGCAATCATCATTTTAAATTTGATACATTTAAGATATAGAAACAAATTAAACTTCAGTGAAGCGGAAAAGAACAAAAGCACATATTAATTGGAGGGGTTGCATAGAGAGTAGTACGTTTAATCTATTTTTCTCAAGTTTGCACATGACATTCGCCTTAAGGTTTCTTGGTGACAGTGTTTAAAAGTGTGTTGCAAAATATCTGTAAGTTGTAATGTGTGGTGCCTTTCAACATACCATTTTGCAGCATAAAAGATGTGCCATGACTTTTTAAGACTGAGCTGTGAGGTTGTCAGCCATTTGTATCATCAGTTTTGCTACTTTCAAACACGTAACAGTCTTCAGGTAGTGTTGTCTTAGTGGAAAATATTGTTCCTCTTCTTTTTTGTATTTTTGACTATATTTGGCTTAAACATTTGAGAATGTCATTATTTTGATCCTCCTGTATGATAAAACAAAGTGATGTTTCAATATTGTACACTTTTTTTGTATCTCTTCCTAAACACTGCATCTAAGACAATAGAACCAGCTCTGCACCATTTTTATTTTATAAGCAAATAAACAGGCCTAATAGTGGGAACCCACTCACTTGAACTCTCTGATACCTTTGGTTATTGATAAGAAGGATCTACAAATGTTTGGTTGGTATTCTAGTGGGGAAAAAAGGTAGCTGCAGTTACAAATGATTGTGGCAAGTCAAAAAGACTGCCAGAATAATTTATAACTGCAACTACCAAATGTTTAGAAAACATTCAAAATAATTCAGAATTCATACACATTTAATTTTAACATTTCATACCTTGGTCAATTACATTTTTCAAAGGCTTTGTTCATAAATTGACACTTTGCTTGTATAGTATTGAGTATTTTCAATAAAGTAGTATTTCAAACGTTATCTTTCAATAATGATCCAATAATTATATTAAAGTTAAAAAAACTTTTATTATAATTATTATTTAACATTTTTTTAAACAACAATAGTTGTTGGACCTCCCTTTATTATTTTAATGCTTATTATAACATTGAAATGTGGTCAGTGAGTTTATATATATATATATATATATATATATATGTTACATTCTTATAAAGAGTTCTTGAGTGTTTCTAAGACAAAATCTAAAGACATATCACTTCTATCATTTTAAAATATAATATAAAAGGATTTCTAATAGAGGACCTAGAAAGTGTTTCATTTTCTGAAAGTTAAAGGGTTACACTTTATTTTTTGATTGTCCACTTTAGACATTCTACTAACTATAAGTAACTTTGCAACTACATGACAACTAACTCTCATTAGAGTATTAGTAGACTGTAAGCTTAGGGTTAGGTGTTAGTAGAATAAGTTGACAGTTGCAAAGTTACTTAATATTCAGTAGAATGTCTGCTGGGGACCATCGAAATAAAGTTTTGGCAGATATTGAGCAGACAGTGAACTAATACTCTAATGAGAGTTAGTTGACATGCTGCAAACTAAGTTACTTATATTTAGTAGAATGTCTAAAGTGGACCATCGAAATAAAGTGTTACCAACTAAAGTAAAAACAAGAGATAGGAGGGACTAACCAAAGCTCATTTGCTCCATTGGCGCAGCCTCTTCTTCCAACTGGGCACGGGTGCTCCCTGAGGAAAAAAAAACGGTGGCACAGGTGTTGCCTGTGGAAAGAAGGTGGGCACGGGTACGACTGTGCAAGTGGAAACAAGGCGGGCATGGTGCTCCCTGTGGGAAAAGAAGCTTAAAGGGATAGTTCACCCAAAAATGAAAATTATCCCATGATTTATTCACCCTCAAGCCATCCTAGGTGTATATGACTATCTTTTTTCAGACGAACACAATCGGAGATATATTTAAAAATATATTTAGTTCTCCAAGGTTGATAATGGTTGTGAAAAAAAAAAAAAAAAAAAAAATATATATATATATATATATATATATATATAATGGTTGGCCGTGTTTTGAAGTAAAAAATAATGCATCCATCCATTAAAAAAAAACTAATCCATACGACTCCAGGGGGTTAATAAAGGCCTTCTGAAGTGAAAGCGATTCATTTTTGTAAGAAAAATATCCATAATTAAAACTTTATAAATTCAAATAACTAGATTCCGGCGGACGACCGTACGCAGAATGCGCAAGTCAACTTGTGCCAAATGAGTAATCCTCTGACTCGTTGCATGACACAGGATGTTGGAGTGTTGTAAGATTAGACGCTTCTCGCTGTTCAAACAAATAGGGCTGTGCAACAAACTCATGCTCCTCTTCTCTTATATCGAAATCCTCCGAATTTTCTCTTTAAAACTGATTGTTTTAGACTTATAATCCGTGACGGGTGATTTGTTTGCTCTATCCTCTGCTCCTCCGCGTTTGTCATTACGTTGTGCGTCAGGTCAAAGGATACTCTTCCACCGCAAATTTACTTGCGCATTCTGCATACGGTCGTCCGCCGGAAGCTAGTTATTAGAATTTATAAAGTTTTAAATATGGATATTTTTCTTACAAAAACGCATCGCTTCGCTTCAGAAGTCCTTTATTAACCCACTGGAGTCGTAAGGGTTACTTTTTTTTTATGGATGGATGCATTATTTTTTTACTTCAAAACTTCACAACCATAAACCTTGGATGACTAAGGATATTTTAAAATAGATCTCCGATTGTGTTTGTCTGAAAGAAGTTAGTCATATACACCTATGGCTTGAGGGTGAATAAATCATGGGATCATTTTCATTTTTGGGTGAACTATCCCTTTAAGACTTCTGCTGCCTCTACTTTCTCTGCTTTTACCTCTCATTCTTCCTCTTCTCGTTACTCGTAAAGCTGCCGCTGTCCAAGAAGTGTTTTCCACACAGCTAAACGTGGAGGATCATATGGCATACAACTTTTTATTATTATTAAGTCGGCATGAAACGGAACTTCACTATTGTAACGCATATCAAAGTGAAACGGTTTCTCGAACAAGAAAAAATGTAAGGCGGGATTTGATTTTGTTATTGCTGCGATCTCATCATGTGAGTGATAGGTTGTCCCGCCCCATTAAACACGTCATCAGAGAAGAGAAGAGATGTCGTTGCAAGAGGGAGGGAGGGGAAATTAAGATTAAAGATTACGAGGGCACATGGATAAAAAAAAAAAAAATGTACACGGACAAATTATTTATAAATACTCCAATAGTCCATAAAAATAAGAATTGTCTATTCTGATTTCCTTATGTCTTTAAGATTAGGTCTAAATTTCTCAATTTTTTTAGTTTCAGTGTTTTTTTATTTTATTTCTCAGTTTATAATTTGCTTTGTTTCTTGAAAGGTTTCGTTCTATTATATTTGGCACTGTTGACACACATATAATAACCTCACACAACCTTCACCTAGTTTCTCACTTTGCATTCCATACAATTCACACCAGCACCGCATGAGGGCAGCAAAACAAAGTCAGAAATACTCCCAACTCCCAGACAGCACTCACCAAGTAAATTGTGAAGGTTGTGTTAGTTGTCGGCTTTCCATGGGCTGTTAAAATTTACTTTCGCTATCAGAATCATTTGTGGACATTTAAGTACAGATGCGGATGTTTAACTGCGAGGATGACGCGTTGTTCAGTTTGATAAAGTGTGAGGTAAGTGTGCTCATCCAGTTGTCATTGACAACACGACAGTCTCACTGATGCTTTTGAAATGTCATTGTGCCCCAGTGAGAAGTGTGGTAGTTTTATTATCGTCTCCAGCGCGATATGAATATTCTTTTTGCTTGTAGAAAAATGCAGATAATATTTCTATTATTCATAGCGAAGTTTATCTCTTTGTGGTTAATGACAGTTTATAGGCTAATGGCTAGCAGTCTGGATCATTAAATACACAATCACACCCTTTATTTAAACATTTAGCAGAGAAGATGTGATAGATGAAGTGATTTTGTGTAAATATGATTTTATGGCTGGTTTATTAAAACAAGCTTGTTTTAATAGCTCTGATATAACTCAAAGGTGTGAATGCTAATCATGCTAACAGATCAGATTTGTCCATCTAAGCTTTATAACACATCATGACTTTGCATCAGGTGAGTCTAACCTTAAATAATCAATAATTTTCTTCATTATAATTGTGCATACTCTGCTGACCCATGTTTGACTTGATGGTCTAGTGATCAAAGATTTGACAGGGTAACTGAAAGTGTAGGCGTTCAAATCCCATGTGTCAGTTCTAAATTTAAAAGTCCTGTCAATGGACAATTAACGGTTTTAAATAAAATACAGCTTTAAATTTTGTTTTTTTCCTGTACATTAGAATGTGTCCTGTTTCATTTTGTATTTTTCTGAGCGAAAAATAATGACTATCATACATTTTTTACCATGATTTAGGGTATAGAAGTGTAACAATATTTATGTATCAGAAAATCTTATTAGTCATATTTAAAACAGGAATCATTTGATGACATTAAAAGACTCTACTTAAGGATCACAGTGCAGCCCTCAAATGCTAATTGTAATTTTTAAAATCTTTATACCTTGCTAATGTCCTCCAAACCACTAGGTTTTACCCATTTACCACCAAGAAGTTTTTGTAAGGAGGCGAAAATAATTTAAAATATAATAAAATTTAGTATGATCGATCTGAGTTACAGGTCGGAATAAGTATATTGTTTCATTTTTAAATAAATATATCTGTTACACTGAATGATCATGGTTTGTTACTCTGAATGACATTTTACCAAAAAAGGTAGATAATATCACAATTGCTCCAATAATTGCAATGTTTTTAGTATGTATCTTTAAATCAGTTTTAATAATTCCTGAGTAAATAATGGCAGAAGCAGATAATAAGCATTTTATTCTACTGTTCTGATGCTCCTGCCATGTTTGCTTAGCTTGTCACTTTGTTTGTGACTTGCTCGGCCCCAAAAATTACTGCTTGCGTCTATATTTATTAATACTTTTTGTTTGGCAACATAAATGACATTATCAGGATGAGTATTTTGGGTGGAGAATCCCCTCAATGGCCTCTCTTGAACTCTGTTCATGTAATATCAAAATCAATTTTACACTTTGGAACATTATTTCCCCCTATATGTTGACATTTTATTTTCAAAAAAGTTATTTGAAATATTAAAGTAGACATTTTACTTGCATTTAACATATTTTTTTTAATGTATATAAAATGACTTTTGTAAATTTAATTTGATGCGAACACCAAAATGGTGACGTCTTGTCTTTGATATATATATGACCACCCTACATTAGTTATATGTCACAAATTAAATTATTTGTAAATATTTAATTTTTATCTACATATGTTTATTTGTATTTAAAGTACAATTTTCATATTTATATACCATACCTAATTTGGTTCCTAAACATAAGCATCAAAAAACCCATAGGCCTATATTGACTGCAGCCAAAAATGTTGTTTAATGTTGGTTACATTTACTGTTATGGTATTTAACATCCGTTTTTTTTTTTGTTTGTTTGTTTGTTTTTGTTTTTTTTTGTGAGTTAACATTTATTTCTTGGTTTACTTTGTCTTTAATTTTTATATGTAATATTTTTTTTATTAATTTATTTAATTTATTTATTTTTCCCCTAATACATTGTTGTACATTTGACATTGGAAATATCTTTTGTTTTGTCCTAAAAATAATAATAATAATAATAATAATAATAATAATAATAATAATAAAATATATATACAGTCAAACCAAAAATTTAGACATTTTTGATATTTTTGATATATTTTTACTAGTGGGTGCAGGAGTAAACTGTGACATATTATACCCAAAAATTCTTCATACAGTGGACTACCAGTAAAATTGATAAAAATTTGGAACCAAAAATTATTTAGACACTTTGACCTGACCATGTTTGCTTAAGTGTTATCTGACATAATTAAGATTAATTTTTTCTGACACAGGTTAACTCTGAGATCTTGTCATATTTTATTAGCATTTTTAAACTATAGTGAATAAACTGAATTAATGAATGAAATGTTCAAGGTGTCTGAATAAATTTTGGTTTGACTGTATATGTATACATACACATTGATGTACATTTGATGTACATTGATGTACATTGTTTTGTCCTATATTGGGTGATATTTAAAAAAAATCAACAATGTTTGTTTATATTATTACATATAAATATATATACGTCTAAAACAAAACTAAAATGAAGCAATGACAAAATATACAAATAAATAAAAAAAACATATTGATTGACCATGGTTGTTATTGTTGTAAGTGTACACTATAGGACATTTAGACAAAAGAGTTCCTAAATAATAAATTGGTAATCATCATAATTATTTGTTGTAGAATAAAGATAGTAAAGATGTGGTTAGAAGACTGAATTGTGTTTCTTATTTCTCTATCAGATGTTCATCATGAGAGAAATGTGCTGACGTTAGTGCTCAGCAGTTTGGTAATAACATGTCATCCACCGAGGCTGCCAGGGAGTTCCAAGCTAAAGAGCGCAAATGCAGAAACCAGCTGAAGAAGCGACTGGCATATGCTCTGTCAGAAGACCTGAACCGGTAATTATCACCTTCATCATGAAAGACCTTTGTTATTCTTTTTCAAAACTTGTCTGAATTGCTCATAGCATGGAGTATCACGGTTGTCATATGATGCAGTGCACTCTTAGCAACCAGTGTAGTCAAATCACACCGACCTGCTTTAATGTTTGCATAGCTCATGCCACTCCCTTTGGTGATTTCATACTGTATGCAAACTCTAATCATTTGCTTTATGTCAACACTGAACATAGACTCAAGTTTGGATTAAATAAAAATAAATTTTAGTAAAAATATTTATTAAGACATTTTGGAAAGAAATGGATAATTCTGTTCATAGCTTTGATCAAAACTGCTGTCAAAATCTAAAAAAAAAAACCACATTTCTCTAGAAAAATAATCTTGTTATTTATGGGTGCACAATATATTGGTACCAAACATCTGATATTAGAATTAAAAAAAAAAAAAAAAAAAAAAGTTTTTTAGATTTATACTACTTTTGCCATCATATGGTACTCATTTAAGTTAATCTTTAAAACCTATAAAAAATTTAATTATTATTGAGCAAATTGCAAAATAATTTTCCATTTTTTGATACTGCACATTATTATGCAGTATCAAAATTCTGCTGTGATACCTAAATTCACTTAGCATTTATTTTAGTTTGATTGATTTTAGCTTTAGTTTTAGTTGCATTGTTTTCTTTTTAATTTATTTAGACAAAATAGTATTTGAATTGTAATATTGTCCATTTATTAGTTATTGCCCAAAACATGAAAATTATTATCGACTAATCAATATTGAATCAGTATCAGCCAATACATCCCTACTATTGTTGTTTTGCGATATGAAGACTACTCAATGCACTACTAGTCTTGAAAGAAGAAAGCAAACATATTTACTTAGTGATTCTGAACTTTTAAAAGGTTATGTCCTCCTTTTCATTCCAACGTGTAGTGCACTGTGCACTTCTGCCATCTGATGGTCCACACAACAGTTTTAGTTAAGATGGAAATGCAACTCTCTTCTCTCCCACTTCTTCATCTCACATCGGAGGAGAAAGGACTGCAGTCACACCGATGGCCAGCACAAAGGCCTAGGGCAACATAGGATTCTGGGTCACCCAGATTCGTCGCACTGCAGCAGAAGATGCCAAAATGATGCTGACAATGATGTTGATGTGGATTTGAAGTGGGAGGAAGAGCCTCCATGAGTAAAGACTCACTTTTTAGATTTAGTCCCCCAGTGATACTTTAGTAATAGTTCTGGTGTTCTCTAGAGTGAGTGCACACTGCTGTGTGTTTTTATTGTGTAGTAATTCAGCCTGTTTCAACACTTTGAAAGCCTGTTTCAATAAAATAAATGGCTAACTGAGATATAGAATTTAAAAGAGATAATGTCACTGAGATATTGCAATTGCAAGAAGTGTGTTAGTTATAAAACCCCTGTCAATAGTCAATACACTGTTTATAAATATTTTTGAATTAATTTTAAATATTGTTTCATATAAACGTTAATTGAATTTTATCTGTTGTGTACATTGTATACATCCAATTTGCTATTATTAAAGGCATATTTCACCTAAAAATGAAAATTCTGTTATCATTCACCCTCAAGTTGTTCTAAACCTGTATTCGTTTCTTTGTTCTGTTCAACACAAAAGAAGATATTTTGAAGAATGTTGGTAACCTAACAGCTGCTGGTCCGCATTGACTTCCATAGCATGAAAAAAAAAAAAATATATATAATGGAAGTCAATGGGGACCAGAAACTATTTGGTTACTAACACTCTTCAAAATATCTTCTTTTGTTTTCAACAGAAGAAAGAAACTCATACAGGTTTAGAACAACTTGAAGGTGAGTAAATAATGACAGAATTTTCATTTTTGGGTGAACTATCACTTTAAATTGTGTGTAATCTTACAAAATTAACCTCTTAAACTATATTTCATCTGTTAAAGATTTATCTCATGTCCTGATATAAAGATCTAGCATCAGCATCAATTACCTTTTTATTTATTATATTTATTCTAGCTCCATAGAATACTACCACTACCACTGGTTAGTCTGTTTGTTTTAATTAGTTTTTCCTTCTTGCTTTTTCTTTTTACACCTTTCCTCTTTCTTGTCTTGGGTTTTCTATACTGCAATACTATAGAAGCCTGTTTCTGTCTAAAAATAAATAAATAATAAAAAGATAATTGCAGCTTTATATTTCACAAGTGTAACTTTATTTCTTAATTTTTATTTCTTGTAATTGAGACTTTATTTCATGATTTGACTTCTCATATCTCATAGTGTGACATTATTTCTTATTTTAAACATTACATAATTACCTTTTGTTTTTTCTACATAACACTACAGACTCTTAATGTATGTAAATATTGTTAGTTGGTGTTAGCTGAAAGATTGGTCTTTCTGGGGTTCAACCCTTTTAGTTTCCATCCCAGATCTTCAAAAACTAGGCTACACTACCACATATTATTAACATTAAAAAAAACATAACATCAAAAAAGACTCTCAGCAGTGTGTTGCTGAATGCAACAAAATAGTAAGAGGCGTTGAGCAATTCATTTGTTACAAGACAAAATGTTATTCCAGTAAAAAAAAACAAAAAAAAAAAAAACCTTTCCATTTTTATTTTATTTTGATTTCTTTCTGTAACAGACTGCTGCAGGAGGAGCAGGAGACTGACGTCACTCTGTGTGTGGGTTCTGTTGTTCGGCTGAAGGCCCACAGGGCGGTGCTGCTGGCCAGAGCTCCTCACCTCCTGCAGGGAACCGAACCAACTACACCTGTCATCCACCTGCAGGGGATTGAACCTGCAGCCCTCAAGGACTTCATACAGTACATAATGACATTTTCTGTATTACTCTTGTAAACATGTAAAATAAAACCATGGATCAATATTGTACCTGTAACTGTAAAAGAGTTGAGCTATGTGTTTTGTAAAACGTTACATGTTGCTCTTGCTATAACAGAAAAGTGTACACAGATGACAAGTGCCTGGCGAAGGAAAATACTGCCTTAAATGTACACAACGGCCAGTCACTGGTAGTGAACGGTACTGCTGCACATGGCCCTGATGTTGACTCTCAGGTCAACTCTGACCAAGGTAAGGACAACATTTCCATTTACACTTTACTGATTTGTTTCTCTCCAAATCTGACGCAGAAAACTTATTGTTCTTTACTGATTCTTTTTGTCCAGCTGCATTAGTGCTGCTCTCTATTAATGAATTGTAATAGCCACCATTACACGTTGTAGCCTTTTTACTCATTCTGCTTAACTTTTCTTTTGTTTGTCAGGTTCAGAGAATTTAGAGTCAGCATCAGGGCTTGGGGCAGATCTTTTGGCTCTGTATCAGAGGTCTGATATGTCTGACATCAGCATTCAGGTGGCAGATCGTGTCTTTTCAGCACACAGGTAAAATCATCATGACCAGCTTTCTGCAGCTTTTGCATAAATTTACCAATGTGCTTGTATCGCACTATTCTTAAATCATTTATGTAGCAGGGTTCAGAAGTTGCAGACCATTTTGAAAATGTGGTATTGTTTTTCATTTAAACATGGAAATAAACAATTCTAGGATTTTGGAAAATTTTAAACTTATGATGTAAAAACATGAAGCAATGTTTAAAAATTAAAAATACTTAGTAATCAAATAAGCAAATTTGTGACTTTGACCATGTCAACTCCTACAAAAGGTAATATATCCATTTTTACCATTGAAGCACAAGGTGCTTCTTCAAACAATCTCAAATTATACTGATTAACATGATCATCAGGTTTTACCCAAACTTGTGGAGTTCATGCAGCTTGAGTGCTGCTGTCAACAAAGCAAAAGTGGGACATACCAAATAGTAATAAATTCTAAATACATGTAAAAATGTAAAATCCTGATAATTGGAATTTCCATTTACATTGGGAAAGAATGGAAAATAGAAGCTAGGGCTGCATGATATATCGTTTGAGCATCGATATTGCGATGTGCGCATCCGCGATAGGATATGCGATGTCAAGTATAGGGATCGTAATTGATCCCTACAGACCAGGCACTACGGTTCGAAATACACGTGATTCTCGGATTAATTGCAAAGTTTAAACAATCATAGAGCATGCAAAATTATGTCAAAGTGCCTGTCTCAGCAGGTATCCTTGTAAACACAGTCACTTATGGCTTACGTGAACGTAAACAATTGAGAAACAAAACTGATGCCTATCATTACATTGGATCTGTACATTCGGTCTTAAAGTGACAGCAGCCTAATATTCCTGTGCTGCAAACAACAAAATACAGAGAGAAAATCACTTTTGTAGCTGTAACAAATATTAATTATATTTAATTTATACATTAAAGACTCTGCAGTGTTGTTTTACATTTGATTATTCAATTTCTATACCTGAATACTGTTAGACGTAGCTGAAAAACATAAAGCACTGTTTATTTAATTTTTTATCTTTGTTCTATTGTATTTATTCATGCTTGTAATTTGTTTATTATTTTTTATGCAGATTCACTCCCCTACAAAATCACCCAAATCATTCCAGAATTATTAATTCTTTCCAAATAAAGCTATTCAAGTCATCTGGTGAATTTTTTTTTCATATCCCAATATATATCGCAGAAAAACAAAATATCACAATGTCAGTTTTTTCCAGTATCATGCAGCCCTAATAGAAACATTTTCCCTGTTGTGGTCTTAGACATTTGGCCCTCTATTACTTGGAGTTTCACTAATTCCAAATGTATTAATTTAATCAGCTGTTCAACCATGACATTCTCTTTCACTTTCACTATACTCTTTCAGTTTCACTTTTAGCCTCAGTACTTCATGCAGAGATTCAACACCCACATGAAGGCACTTGTCAGCAAGTTATTACTGTTAAAGAAAACATTCAAAAAATGATGAACAATACAAAAATTGATTGTTACGCTACTAGCAGCACCAAATGGAAATGGCACCCAAACAGGTTTGCCAAACAGCCTTACTTTGGTCTACCATTGTTTAGATAAACTCATAACAAATTGTAAACAGAATCACAATAGTACGTTTGTATTTTCAATAGAGATGCACTGATGTTAAAATTCTGTCTGATACATTAAGCCAATAGTTATTTTCATGTTATAGCCAATAATCAGTATGTGGCCATTTATTAAAGATTTATACTAAATGAAAGATCTATTAAACGGTTAGTTCACCCAAAAATGAAATTTCTGTCATTAAGTACTCACCCCTTATGTTGTCCCAAAACGCGTAAGACCTTCGTTTATCTTCGGAACACAAATTAAGATATTTCTAAGAGGGTTTCTGATCCACACATAGGCAGCAACGTCATTGCACCTTTTGAGGTCCAGGAAGGTAGCAAAGACATCGTTAAAATAATCAACGTGACTACAGTGGTTCAACCTTAATGTTATGAAGCGACGAGAATAGTTTTTGTGCGCAAAAAAAAAAAAAAAAAACGACTTTATTTAAAGCTGCAGTCCGTAACTTTTTTTTTTTTTGTTTAAAAATTATTCAAAATTACGCATGCGTCGTGCTGCTCACGTGTACAGCATCGGCCAATACTGAGCCGGTGTTCTGACGTAAACCCAGAGCCTGCACTGCGTTCACTACGTCAACTGCATATGACAACAGTTCAAATTCTTAAATAAAGTTGTTATTTTTGTTTTGTTTTTGCACAGGAAAAGTATTCTCGTCACTTCATAACATTAAGGTTGAACCACTGTAGTCACATGGACTATTTTAATGATGTCTTCAATACCTTTCTGGACCTCAAAAGGTGCAATGACACTGCTGCCTATGTGTGGTTCAGAAACCCTTGGATTTGTGTTCCAAAGATGAACGAAGAGGTCTTACGGGTTTGGGACAACATGAGGGTGAGTACCTAATGACAGAAATTCCAATTTTGGAACTAACCCTTAAAAAAAAGCACTAAAAACTACATATATACATTTTTAAATACTACAAATAAAGTTAGGCATCACATTATAATATACAGTATGAAAAAAATGATATTCATTTTGAGTTTTTAAATTTTTAGAATAGCGTTTTTAAAAATTAACTTTAAGTGAGCATTAGATGATGACAAAGTTAATCCAAGCATAGCAATATAGAAAATTAGCATGCACAATTTATCAGTCAGCTTGATACTGATAAAAAGTTCAAAAGTCCCCAGTATCAGCTGTTATATGGTACTGTGCATCTCTGATATTCAGTGCTGGATGGTCTGACTTAAGTGGAACAAGCTAATGTTGCTGTATCATAAATTCCCAGGAGGTGGCAGAATTACAGTTTACTCCTACGTGAAGCAGCAAAGTCAAAGCTAATGAGAAGGAAACTAACTGACTAGGAACTGTTTTTACTGAATATATTTTACTGAACTGAATATAACCGAATATAAACATTGAAAACCAAAATACAAAAAATGATATTTTGCATACAACACACCAATCTGTAGTGATGAAATTGCTGATGATATTAGCATGCGACACGGGTACGATCATGTTCTGAAGATGAATGACAGCACTGTTGTATTTGTGTAGTTTTCTGTCATTGAGTATCTCATTAGCACCTTTGTTTGGTGCTGCAGAGGTTAGAGCAGTTGCCATGACCTGTTACTATAGCAACAGGCTCTCCCTCATCATCAGCCAGGAGCAGCAATCTCTGCGGGTTTAGGTTGTATGGATGGAGAAATACGTCTGCAGTCCTGATCAGTATGTCAGGCTTGAGGTGACTGCTGCAGATCTGTCAGTCTCACTGCAGGATACACACACCACAACAGCACTGGTAATCCCTGTCTCATCTCCCATTCACTTTCATCAACCCTCCCTCATCTGTCCATATATCTCCCAGGAGACGATGATGATTATTCATCACGCACATATGTGCATTTTACAGACATACATATACAGGTTAAAAATGTGCATAATCAGCTGTAATTCAATGTAAAGCAGTTGCATCAGTATAACTTTGTTTTAAAAATTGGTGGGGACAGCAGGCGTGCTGGTTATGACTTCACACATGGCTAGCTTATGAATATTAAATAGACCATGTACAAATAATTTAAAATCCTGATTTTAAAAATATTTTAGAGGGAGAAATAAATCCTATTAGCCAGCTAAAGTGCTTGAATAAACAGCATATTTAATTTGACAGCGTCATCCACAGCCCCAGAATTTTGTAGGTCAGTCGATAAATTTGTGTTTCATCACTTGAATACAGTATCAAATATGACTTGTTGGTTCTGTGGTAATATTTCCGCTTGAATGTGAGACGTTCAGGCTGATAATCAATAACCAATGAATAGAACCCAAAATAGCAGTTGTACGGATGTATGTCAAAAGCGGAATTTTGTTTTATAACTTCAATGGAAATTGTAAAGCTGCGGAAAAGCAATAGAAAGGAGTGCACATATGGAGACTGTACACAGTGTGTCATACAGTGTGAACAAAATGCTCTACAATTGGAGATGCTTCTTCTAAAAAAGATCCACAAAGGTCCTTACTGTATAAGACCCCTATGAGCAGGGGCATGCAGATCTGTCAGAATAAAGTAGAATCTATAATGTGTTAGACAATTTTATGACAATTTTAGACGTTATTCTTAGCCTCCGTCAGTCATCACTCTTAGAGCTGCAGTTTGTTCTGATAGGGGACCAGAAGTGACATGTTATAAAATAAGAATCTATTTATAGCGAATGTTTATGACAGATAGAGAATAATAGGGCTGTTGTTTGAGAGAGATAAAGGAGGACTGGGAGGGAGAAGATGAGCGACATAAGAGAGCAGGATGTAGACTGTAGATCATAGTATCACCAGCTGTGTCTAATGCTGCCTTAAGGGAAGTTTTGACTTGTGGCTTTAGAAATTGTAATTATGATTTGGTGCAACAAATGAAGAGCAAAGCATGTGCATTAAGTGTGTAATATATTATCTATGTGTTTTATCATTCTTTTCCCGCCTCAGAGAATAATGAAAAATGTAGTTTGATAGCACAAGACTGTTGCCTCATAAACGGTTAGATTAGAACAGTTTTTTGTCAAGCCTTTAGACTATTTTTATGCTTTTATGCTATTAACCTTTTTTTGTTTGTATGTGTTTTTTTGTCTGGTTCTATTAATTTAAAAGTACATTAAAAATGTATTGTATAATTAACATGACTTGAATGCAACCCTTAAATGTATAACATTTTTTCATTTCTGAATTAAAATTGATTTATGTAATTTATATATAGACATTTTTAATTAAAGGATTAGTTCACTGAATGAAAATTTGAAAATTAAAATTGAAATAAAATGAAAACTACTCCTAGCTTTACTCACCCTCAAGCAATCCTAGGTGTATATGACTTCTGATGAACACAATCGGAGTTATATTAATAAATATCCTGATGCATCCAGGCTTTATAATGGCAGTGAACGGGACCAACAAGTATGAAGCTGAAGAAAGTGCATCCATCCGTTAAAAACATACTCCACACAGCTCCAGGGGGTTAATAAAGGCCTTCTGAAGCGAAGCGATGCGTTTGTGTAAGAAAAATATCCATATTTAACAAGTTATAAAGAAAAATATCTAGCTTCCGCCAGACCGCCTTCCGTATTCAACTTATGAAGAAAGTGTAAAACTCTCGCAGTTCAAAACGCTTACGCTACGTCCTACGTCTTCCGAATTTAACTTACGAAAAAAGCATAACTGACACGACGCCAGTTACGCTTTCTTCCTAAGTTGAATATGGAAGGCGGTCTGGCGGAAGCTAGACATTTTACTTTATAGCTCGTTAAATATTGATATTTTTCTTACACAAACGCATCGCTTCGCTTCAGAAGGCCTTTATTTACATACTCCGTGTGGAGTATGTTTATGATGGATGGATGCACTTTCTTCAGCTTCATACTCGTTGGTCCCGTTCACTGCCATTATAAAGCTTAGATGTGTCAGGATATTTATTAATATAACTCCAATTGTGTTCATCAGAAAGAAGAAAGTCATATACACCTAGGATGGCTTGAGGGTGAGTAAAGCTTGGGGTAATTTTCATTTTAAAGTGAACTAATACTTTAATGCTATTTGTATTATTCTGATGTCATAATGAAGAAAAATGCTTAATTAAAATAATGAAATTCTTGGTATGAAAGCAATCTTAAGTAGATATATTAAGCCTATTTTTTTTTTTTTTTTTTTTTTAAATATCTAATTCTGTAATGAAACTCTAGATGGTGCAGGATGATAGTTCCATAATGATTCTGCTAGCACATCATTAACTACATGGCACAGGCTGATTGGTTGCATATGCATCCATTGAGCTTGTTAATCTTCATTTAAACATTTGGTTCAGTTTTTGCTGTAAGCAAGTCTTGCAGCATGCTATCAGAGACCCTCCACCTCCCCCAGGTCCACATGTATAGATCTGCTATTGGTAATCTCATGTATGCTATCAGTATGTGTTACATGCTCACAGCAGCTTGTCTGTGTATGTATTGGCAGTAGCAAGTCTCCATATTGCTCTGCAGCAACAGCAGCAGCATACCAGCAGATCTGCCAAGACCATATACATTAATATTGTCATATAGCACAGCATACCATGCTAGAGAGGTGTCATGATAGAAACATATTTAAAAACTGTTTAATAATGACAATAAAATGACATACAGTAAGTTTTTCAAACTCAAAATCCACGTAAGTCAAGTCAGATTTATTTATAGAGCACTTTATACAATACAGATTGTTTCAAAGCAGCTTCACAGTAATAAACAAGAAAATAACAGTATTAATGTTGCAAAGTTCTTTAATTATGAAACAAATACAATTTTATCTGTAAAGCAGCTCTGAAGAGACAATAGTGTCAATATTTATTTATTCAATTTAGTTCAATAACAGTGTCGGTGTTGCAGAGTTCATCAATTATGAAACAAATTTGATTCAGCTATAAAGCGGCTCTACAGAAGACCGTTGTCATTACAAAGAGTATTTTTCTAAGATCTTGGAACATGACAGCCCTCTGGATGTTTTCTGTGAAGGTAATCAGCTCACTAGGTTTTGAGTCAGAGCCACAGTCATTACCATCTTCTAAAATATTACTTCAAGAAACCATTACATCTCCTTCCCACCATTTCATGATGTCTTCTTTATATTCTTGATTTTTTTTTTTTTTTTTATATATATGCCCAAACATATCAGTCAGTGAATTACACACAAGCATGCACACACATTTTTCCTAGGGCTGCTTTACAAATATCGAGCCTGGGTAATGTGGTATGAAGCATGTGTGAGTGATAGGGGAAGCTGACGTCGTCTCTGTGTATGTGTTTCTCCTTTCCCACAGGGCCATTCTGTGTGCGCGCTCGCAGTATTTCCGAGCAATGTTGTGTGGCAGTTGGATGGAGAGTTTGCGTCAGTGTATCACTCTGCAGGGGTAGGTTATGCAGTATAATCATCAAAATGGGACAAATCACTGCAACTCATCATCTAGCCTCTAAAGGTCTTCACACATAGTACAAAGACAAGTATCATATATTCTGTCATGTTTAGTTTTTGTCATTATTCGAAGGTAAAGTATATGTAAAGGGTAATGTACAGCAAGCCAGTCATTATATTAAACTCTTTGTAGCTCTTGCTGTTTCCTCTTTTACCAGTTCCTCTTACTATTCAGATTTATACGTTAGGCAAATTTTACAACATTGCAAAACATTTTATATTCACAATTTAGTTATTCTAAGTTGTGTTGGTATGAAAAGAGATGTGTTACTGTAGAGAGAGCCTGGAACATCCTGCATTTAAGATGACAAAGGGCTTTGGTTTTAGAAGATCTGTAGTTCCTACAGTATATTGTTACTTTTGATAATGTTTTGGATTGGACCTCTGGCCCTTGTGCTTGCAGTCCATGTCCTTTAAAAATCCAGACTTTGTGTGTTAGGTTAATAGGTCATGTATGTGATCTGATATGTCGCAGAGTTCAGCGTGAGTTCTCAGTCAGACCTTCTACCTGAGGAGAATATTCCAGCCTACCAGCAATCAATTATTCATTGCTCAGTCTGTGTCTGGGAAAACCAGGATACTGTGTGTAGTGTTTCATGCCAGGCAGTTCAATCCATAGACTTTTGTGGATTTTAGTCCATGTGTGAAATCAGAGCTGATTTATCCTAAAACCACATTTAGCTTTTACTGTATATGGTCAAAACACAATATTGAGAAGAGTAAAATACTTGATGCTGATTTTTCTGAGCTCTGACACAATTTATGGAAATGTAAGGGCTTTTTTATTTTATTAATTTTGATAATTCACTATTGCCTTCTTCATCAGAAGATCTACATCTTTGGATCTTTTTCTGATAGTTTGAACTCTGATTCTGGATGTTCTACAAGTGTAGGTGAAGATGTAGGTGGTGCCATTGATTGAATCTGAAGTGTCTTGGTTTTGCCAGGCTGTTACATAAACTAAATATGTCCACCCCAACATAGAAATGATGTCAACACAGAACTGAATTGTGTTCTGCAAATAATTTCATGGGTTCTTTAACAGCAAATTTTCAAAAACACATATTGGTAACACTTTATAATAAGGTCTATTTAAAAAAAAAAAAAAAAAAAAACTAAACTATATTAGTTAACATAAGTACTTTTGCAGCATTTATTAATCTTAGATAATGTTAAATTTCACATCACATTTTTTGTTAAACTTTAAGTTAGATAAATACTATAAAAAATGTTAGCATTAAGTAATGTTAACATTATGTAAATGCATTAAAGTGCAGTAAGTGATTTCTTAGAAACACTTTTGATATTTGAAAATCGACACCCAAACAAACACACCCCTACTCAAAAGAAACACACCCCTTCCTTCAGCCGCCACCCAAAAATGAACACGCTATGCAACACAGGCAACGACTAAAGCCCTGTTTACACTAGTGCGTTTTCTTTTTAAAACGCATAACTTTTGCTGCGGTTACGCCTGGTGTCTACACTAATCCGGAGTTTTCGCCCCTTAAAAATGGACACTTTTGGAAACGCTGTAGACCCTGTTATAGTTTGAAAACAGTGTAAAAAGACCAAAATGGAGACTTTTAAAAAAAAACGAAGGCGTGGCTGCCCACATTATGCTACCGGAACACGACATTAACAGACCAGAGCCGTCTATCTCAATGGCTCTGTAACAGACCAGCCTCGACGACCGTGTAAACAATAACATGGAGACGGAACTGCAAGCTTTGCTGACGTTGTTGTCCTGTGTTGTGCAGTTAAACTCTGCATTTTATAATACTGCAGCTGCCTACATGCACAAGAGGCAAGCTATTATAAGAGCAATTGGCAACTGTTTATACTACGCACATACCCAGTGTGCATGAATGGTCATGTGACATGCGTTTTCACTCGTGTAATGTGGACGGAGATCTTTTCTGAAACGCAGTGGAAACGCCAGTATGGACGAGGATTGTTTTCATTTAAAAATGCTGTGTTTAAACGAAAATGCACTAGTGTAAACAGGGCCTAAGAGCTGTCCAGCGAATATAAATGAATCAGCTGTGATTCAACAACAACAGCATATCTTGGTTCTGTGAAATGTAGCAAAATGTAGCAAAACCAATGTTACTCACGTCTCAAGCAGAAACAAAGTTCTCTAACATTTTTCCAGTGCTGGAAAGCTTTTCCAATAATCTATAAAACGATATCCAATATTAATGTGGGTCCTAGCTTTTGCTCTTGCCTGTCTTTCCGCAAATGTCCCACTTGCTCACTCTCTCCTCCCTCGTCATGAGTGTTATGGTGATCGGTGGATCGGTCCCATCCACTTTGTTTTTTGTTTTTTTCTTATTTACACAGACAGGATGATGTGCAAACACAATATATTTTTTTCAGAACAGGCATCTAGCAAATATTCACAAAATTGTTTGGGTGTTGATTTAAATTTTCAACAGCGTTTCACAGAAATCTCTTACTGTACCTTTAAGTAATGTTAACAAATGGGGCCTGTAAAGTGTTAGCCAGATATTTGAATTAAAATGGTCTTGTGGAGCTTGTAAGATGTCAAAATAATCTGAATATAAGTCAGTTTTTTTGTTTGTTTTGTGTATCAATCAGTCTGGGTCCAGATGAGATGGAGATTCTGCTTCATTTCATGTACGGTGCCATCCTAGACTTCCCACCAGGAACAAATGTCAGGTAAATATGCTCTCTAGTGACATTTCTTCTCATCCAATGTGATAAAAATCCAATGGCTTTGGTCAGATTTTGCAGAAATGTCAAGATGTGTGTGTGTTCGTCTCTGATCTTAGTCAGGTTGTGTTAGCAGCAGACATGCTGGGCCTGGAGGGGCTAAAAGATGTGGCCGAGATGGTCCTGACTCGGGACTACTGCCGCTTTTTCCCCAAGGTAAGACCAGAGGGAGGGTTCACGGCTTACACATTCAGTCTATTTGAGGTGAGGAGTGTAAATAGTCCCGTTAAGCAGTGAGTCTGTTGTCAGATAGTGCCAATAGTACTATCATCTTGTCGTTTATTACCCTTTAGAGACACATTATGTGATTTGTATTTGTGAGCGAGTAAAGTCTGGGCATTGGTTCAGCTTTTGTAGAGCATTTAATTTGTCAGCCAAAAGTACATGGCCCTATTCCTCTGGTGTGGCTCCAGAGGACGAATCTTCTCATTTAAGTTCCTCAGATGCGGGTGTAACATCTCTTTTTTTTATTTTTTTTTCAGCTGTAGTTGTGCCATTTTTCTACTTCTCTTAGAGTAGAAGTATTGCAGCAGACTTACCCCATGTTTACACAGCAAGTGCAGATTGTCGTGAACATACGCTGTCTGATTCAAAAGGAGTAGTGGGAGGCAGAGTAAGTCAGGAAGCATTGTGTTTGACAGCCCTCTTGCAGTTTGTGAAGAGCTGTTTTGTTTGTGCTTCGAGTCTTTCATTCTCACTCCCACCTTTCAAGAATGCTTTGAGACCAGTCCAGTTTGTGTCCTTTGAGCCAGTAATTTCACTGTACACAGAGATAAAAGAGGAATGCATTCACTCCCCCACCTCTTTCAAAATAATTAGCCTCTGTTTAAGTGTAGGAAAGATTCAAGGTACGCTGAGAAATTAGTTTTCCCCATAAAGAAAACAATAGTACTTTTGACAGATTTGAACTAGGACTGTCAATCAATTAAAACATTATATTTATACACTAAGGATCAAAAGTTTGGGGTCGCTAAGATTTTTTTGAAAGAAGTCTCTTATGTTCACCAAGTCTGCCTGTATTTGATAAAAAAAATACAGTTTAAAATAACTGTTTTCAATTTCAGTAAAATTTATTTTATTCCTGGGATGATAAAGCTGAATTTTCAGTATCCATTACTCCAGTCTTCAGTGTCACATTTCTGAAATCATTTTAAATGGCTGATTTGGTTCTCAAGAAACAGTTCTTATTATTATCAATGTTGTAAACAGTTTAAACAGTGCTGCTTAATATTTATGTGGAAACTGTGAAACAATTTTGTCAGGATTGATCTGATGAATAGAAATTTCAAAAGAGTAGCGTTTATTTAAAATTACTTACTGCTTTAATTGTCTTTACTACTTTTAAAAGTCTTTGCTGTCACTTTTAAAGTTTGTGCCCTTGCTTAATAAAAGTATTAATTTCTTCAGTTTTATTGCATTTAATGCATTCTTTAAAAAAAAAAATCTAATTATAAAATAAATTAAATAGAATTTTTGCAATTTCTGATTAACATGCATAGCATTAAAGGTGCAATGTGTACATTTTAAGAGGATCTATTGACAGAAATGCAATATACTATACATAACTGTTTTCAGTGGTGTATAAAGACCTTACATAATGAACCGTTATGTTTTTATTACCTTAGAATGAGCCATTTCTATCTACATACACCGTGGGCCCCCTTACGTGTTAAATCGCCATTTTGCGCCGGCATGTTTCTACAGTAGCCTTAAACGGACAAACTGCTCTACAGAGCAAACGCGCTTGACTAGCTACTTTCTGCTGTCTCAGTCGACGACATCTTTGTCCTGTGTTGGCCACCGTAGCTTCTCTATATTGCAATTCGCAACCTCACCACTAGATGCCGCTAAAATTTGCACACTAACCCCTTAATGCATGTAGCAGACTTCTTTTCTCATCTCAAAAAAACAAAAAATATTTTTTTTTGTGTATTTCAGGGATATGCATGCAAATGCAATATATAGTGTAATGAGAATAATTCAATAAAATAACATTGCTCACACTTAAATCTTACGTCCGCAAACAGTTAACGCCTAATTCGATAATTAGGTCCATAATTCAGTGGTCCAGACTTTAATGCATTTGATTCTATTTTACAAATTGTATATTTCTACTTTTTGCTTACTACATGTGTCAAGATACAGTTTTTCTCTGGTTTTCACATTGACATTTTTGTGATTTACAGTGAGTCACTCGTGGGTGATTTTGTTTTTTTTACTTGTTGAGCTTTAATGACCATGCAATTTCATCTTACAAATATTATCAATGGCTTTAATTTCCCTCTTATTATATATGATTTATAAATAACCCATAAAGATGTATTTTTCAATTATTTACTAATAATCAGGTGCTTTGAGTAATTTTTGAACAAATAATCTGTGTTAGCCAAAGTTTGCAAATTGTAGCTTTCAGGTAGTTGTTCAGATTAACACCGTGTCTACACCGGATGCGAGAAAAGACAATGGAACCCATTATAATCAGTGATGTTGTCTACACTGGATGCGGCGCAACACGAGCGACAAATCTCCGACAGTAAACTGATGCCTCGTTCTATTTATGACGTACTGACACAAAGGACAAATGCTTTGCAACGGGCAAAGTAGTAGACAGCTTTTAGCTGTTGCGACGCGAGCGACAATGGCCGCGTCTGGTGTAGACACGGTGTAAGAGTGATTTCAGTTGTATAAAATAGAATTAAACACACAAGTTCAGGCAGCTACACTATATACTGTAAATTAGGGTTCCAGGCTATTGATCCACTAGTGTGAGTGTGTGAGATGAGGTGTGAATATCAGTCAGTCCCTTTTCTCATTTTTTGCAGCATGTTGATGGAGTTCAGAGATCCATACTGGAGTGCCTCGTCATTACCCACTCTATTGGCCTGCACAATCTCTACTGCTCCTGTGTGAGGTGAGGCATTTTCTGCACTTCTATGGATGCTACTGCTTTTAATAATGGTTTTAAAATGACTTTTCTGATTGTACTGCCCCATTAGAGTTCTTTCCTCCATCTACTGCCATATCCGTATACTGTACAGTGCAAATGAATCACTAAATAATAAATGACTAAAAAAAATCAATAAATAATACGTGTTCCAAAATGCTCTCTATTTCTGAGATTATGCCTCTGTCCAAATGTGGATGCAATCAGTTTTGCAGACATTTACTCAACATTTAAAACAAACCAATTTTTTAGGTCTTTTCACATCAAATGTTAATATTTGGCAAAATTGTTCTGCAAAAAAAAAAAATTAAAAAAAATAAATAAATATATATATAGCATTTGCATCAAAAGAGCAAAGTTTTATCTTTGGTGAGTGGGTGGATTTTGTTGTCAAACAATGTACAGAAGGTTATTTTTCCAACTGCCATTAAATACCAAAAGACAAATAATCTTGAATATAGACAGACATAGAGCTACTGTTGTCTTTGAACACCAGACCATTCTGCTAACATTCACACTTTTCTCCTAAGACATATTTTTTATCCCAATCGATGTTCTTTTGTCTCTATTCTTAGACCTGTGCTTCCATGTACAAAAGTTTGCTCCATCCAAAAATGTTCACTACATCTTTAACATTTACACATTTGCCTTTGCATCAAATACCTTTAATAGTTGATAATTAAATAATTAATAATAAACTTTTTATTTATTTATTTATTTTTTTTAAATTAATTTATTTATTTTTTTTGGTCGTTAACACATACACTTAACTTATATGAAAAGAAAAATGTGCTAGACACCAAGCAGATTTATATAGTGCTGTTTACTCACACAGAATCATTTCTGTTTTTCTCAATTTCTCAATACCTCAAAACATACAGTATGTGAAAAAAAAAACTGTGGAAACCAGCAAAAATGTAATTTTACAAAAACTTTTCCCAGCACTTTATGGACATCTTTACCAAGTGTGAATTAAATTAATCACTTTAAAGCATTAAAATTTGAACTTTTTTGTGGGGTTTCTTCACAAAAGTAAATATTATTGCTGTGACTTATATAGCTGACATTAGGCAAGAGTCTTGAGCTCGTTTGCTTGTCTTGCATCCTATATTTCTCTAGCAGAGCTGTTTGTGATAGCCGGATGGCAAACCAACTCACCTTGTTTTGTACCAACAAATATTGGCTTCACTCTTGGTATATTAGACTGTTCATCAACAATTTGTTCGTTTCACATTTGGTGTGAAAGAACCTCTAGGCAGTGCAAAAAGATTGATTTGAAAGAAAAATCTTTCCATCTTTAGATTGTGGTGGCCATGAAAAAAATATCTCCAATAAAATCGTTCCTCTTTGAATTTACTCTAATTTTGTACTGGTAACACAGATAGATGGAAAAATTAATAACTAGATGTCCATAGATTCTTTGATTGACAACATAAATAGCAGAAAAAATTAAATCTTCGACCTTTAATCATTTCGTACCATCACCATTACTTAATTACTCAACTCTGTCATTTAATTCTCTTTGCTTTAAACTCAGTGCACTGCGGTAAACCAGCTCAGAGAGGCGTGTGAATGTAGGTCGGGATTTTTCCAGTGCCTTAGAGATAGAAAGAGAGAGACTGTGTGCGTGTTGTTTCTCTGATGTTTTGCCTCTGCCTCGGCTGCGGGTAGGAGGGTGAAGAGTCACGCATCAGGATGAGAGGCTCTCAGTACAGCATCAGTGATCTGATGGTACAAGACCAGCGCAGCACTGCTGCTTTCAGTTCAGAGCCAGTCCAGCGCCAGCTAAACCTGCTGTCCTTGTTACTAACCTAGATCATTGGGATATTCAATCCAAAAATAAAAATTATTTTGTTGAACAACACGTATGATTGGCATGAATATTTATCAGAATATTCAGGCTGCTCTTTTCTATACTGACAAAATTATGCTGATAAACTCCAAAAAGGAGAAAAAGACAATAAAACTGATATGGAAATAGTACGTATGACTTGTGCACTCTATACCAAGTCTTCTAAAGCTGTACAATAGCTTTGTCAGAGGAACATAATGAAACTGAAGTTGTTTTTTACTGGTAACCTTGGCACTAGTACTAGTATTTTGTCCTTATTGCAGTCTGACAGAATAAATAACTTCTGTACTTTGGTTGTATGGAAAGGAGCAGACTGAACATTCTTCAAAACATTGTTTGTGTTCCACAAAAGAAAAAGGAAAAAGAAAAACTACATGTTTAAAATGACACAAAAGTGGGTAAATTTTTAATTTAGTTACAGAAGTTACAGTGGCCAAAACTGCATGTCAGCAGGAATAGATAGGAAATAATTTTTGAATTTTTGAATTGCTTATTTGTACTTGGATTTAAAAGCAAGAATGAAAACAGCGTATACTCATGGATATGTGTTTCAATCCATAGATGGGTAGCTGAGCATTTCGTGAAGTGCTGGTCAGAAAGGAATTTTGTCCTCCTCCCTCCAGAACTACAGAGAGATTGCCTTAATACTGTCACCAAAAACATGGTGTGTAAAATATGTTTTCTATTTTGGTGGGGATTTAGCTTTGACTTTGTTTTTATATTGAGCTAATAAAATTTTGTATCCCCTAATCCTACTGTAAAACTATTTCTCACAGGCAATTTTTCTTCACTGTCTTTCTTCTTCGGTCTGCAACTTATAGAACAATAAGACATTGATGAGATGAGCTGTGGCCTCTGTTTTGAGGATGGCCATTGACTAAAGAGCAATTATAGGTCTTGATTGAGTGGCTGTGTGTGTGTGTGTGTGTGTGTGTGTGTGTGTGTGTGTGTGTGTGTGTGTGTGTGTGTGTGTTAAAGCCACAAACAGCTCATTAACTTCATCTGGAGTCTGGCAGTCCCCTAAATTTCTCTCACGCACACACACACACACACACACACACACACACACACACACAGACTCAGACCTTCAGCAGCTGCACTCAGCCAAGTGTAGTTGTATAACATTGGGTTTTCCCCCTCCTGACTTCCAGACTTGATGTAAACCACTGCTGAAGCATATTGAATTACACTAGGAAATTTGCAGGCACTAACAGTGCAGCCACTGTGTGTCAGAGGAAGAAGGGAAGATGGATCTATGGATGAGACAATGTGTTTATGATTTTCAGACGGTGCAGAGTGTAGTATCTGTGCTGTGTGGCAGCGAGCAGCTGATCGGCAGCCTGCCGGAGGTGAAATGGGCCAAGCAGGTGCTGAGTCTGGCCAGCGAACTGCAAGAGGAGTGTCTGCAGATGATTGTCACACACCTGCCCCAGGTCACGCACACCGCTGCCTTCCACGATTTCCGAAGGGTACGACCAGTCGATGATATTTAGACATAAGATATAAGATGTCTTGTCAGCTATGACTGTCAGACGTGTACTGTTTCAGAGAGAGGAGTTCACACGTGACCCCACTCTACTGAGGAAGGTGTGCGTAGCTGTGCGGGAGGGTGTTACTGTGGAGAACTGCTGTGACCTCTTTACTGCTGTGAATCGGCTAAGTGGTGACCCGAGTGAGCTAGACATTATCACCGAAGACCAAGTCAGTCAGGAGGAACTAGAGGTAAACAAAACAGGACACTAAAAGCCAGCATTTCATAACAGCTCATTTAGTAAATTAATCATTTATTTAAACTTAAACTCTTAACAGAGCCTTTTGATCAGTCAGTGCAATAATTTTTCAGTCAGTTTATCACATTAATTTAGTGTGATTTATATTTATTTTAATAGTAAAATGTTTATATTATAAAAAGCAATAAATTACACTGAGCCAAAACATTATGACCAGTCACAGGTGAAGTGAATATCATTGATCATTTAACAGGGCCACACAATTAGTTCTCATAATCAATGTGTTGGATGCAGGAGAAATGGGCAGAAATAAAGATCTGAGCGACTTTGACAAGGGCCAGATTATGGTAAGGTGACTGGGTCAGAATATTTCTGAAATGGCAAGGCTTGTGGGTTGTTCCTGGTCAGCAGTGCTTAGAATTTACCAACAGTGGTCCGAGGAGAGACAAACCACAAATCAGTGACAGGGTGTTGGACGCCCAAGGCTCATCGATGCATGAGGGTGACAAAGGCGATTCGGTCTGGTCCAAGCCAGCAGAAGGTCTACTGTGGCACAAGTCATGCAAAATTTTAGTGATGGTTATGGGAAGAATGTGTCACAACACAAAGTGCTTTGCATTCTGCTGCGTATGGGGCTGCATAGCCGCAGACCAATCCGAGTGCCTATGATGAACCCTGTCCACCGTCGAAAGCGCATAAAATGGGCACGCAAGTGTCGGAACTGGACCTTGGAGCAGTGGAAGAAGGTCGCCTAGACTGATGAGTCCCATTTCCTTTTACATCACGTGGACAGCCGTGTACGTGTGCGCCGTTTACATGGGGAAGCGATGCACCTGGATACACTGTGGGACGTCAGTATGACGGTGGAGGGAGTGTGATGCTCTGGGCAATGTTCTGCTGCAAAACCCTGGGTCCGGCCATTCATGTACCTAAACATTGTTGCAGATCAGGTACACCCCTTCATGACAATGGTGTTCTCTGATGGAAGTGACCTCTTTCAGCAAGATAATGCACCCTGCTACACTGCACACATTGTTCAGAAATGGTTTGAGCAACATGATGAAGAGTTAAAGGTGTTGCCCTGGCCTCCAAATTCTGCAGATCTCAATTCAGTTAAGCATCTGTGGAATGTGCTGGACCAACACGTTCCCTCCATGGCGGCTCCACCTCACTACCTACAGGACTTGAAGGATCTTCTGCTAATGTCTTGGTGCCAGATACCACAAGAAACCTTTAGGGGTCTTGTAGAGTCCAATCCTCGGTAGGTCGCCGCTGTTTTGGCTGCATGTGGAGGACCAACAGCATATTAGGCAGGTGGTCATAATTTTTTGGCTCATCAGTGTATATTATAATAATAATAATTATAATATTTCTCCATCGGACTTTAAGCTTGCAGTCAGTACTACTACTTTAGGCATCTCACCTCGGCCAAACACATCCTATGATTATTGTGATTTCTTCTTTTTATTATACATTCTTATTAACAAAATAACTAAATATCACATGGACATCTTGTATGGATTTGTATATACAAAGGTGTTTACTTCTGGATTTACTTCTGGAATTACAGTATGTATGTATGCTTTTACTTCTAGAATCTCTCTTTTAATTGAAACAGGATATTCAAAGTATAGTGGCACTTCTGTCCATTGCATGTTACATACTAGAATTGTGTTTAGATGTGTGGATTAAAGTTGTTGTAAAAGTAAGAGGGATTTGTGACGTTGACTGAAAAGAACAGCCATTTCAGTCATTAAGTGGAATAACGTGCATTAATGATTTCATGTTTATTTTAATGTTTTAACTGAAGCTGTGTTTTAGTTATTAAAATACTTGATGAATAGATTCCCTGTGCTTCATCAAGCATGCCTGCAGCAATGGTCTTCTGAGCACATCTTGTGTGTTTAATGGCACTTGTACGAAGTGCTTCATTTGATCCTGGGATTTAAACTCACTATAATGTACGTGACCAGGCCTGGGCCGGATTACAGTAAAGTGACACTACAAATAGAAAAGGTCATAGTAAACAACCCCATCTCTCATGCTCATGGTCTCTCTCTGTCATTTTATGTTTTTCTTTATTTCTCTCTGCCCATTTCTGTCACTTCCTGTCTCTTTGTGAGTTAATTCACATCCCAGGGGAAATGGCAGAATGGATTAGTCTGAGAAAGACCAAGAGTCATGGGTGTGGCCATGTCTAATCTGGTTCTATGCCCATTATAGAGGAAAGCAGGGAGGAGAAATGAATTGCAGATGGAAAGGCTGAGGCAGGATCTGAAAAATAGAGGTTCTTATTTTTAATGAACATTCGATGCAGAAGGCGTGAACACAAGCCTCTGCTAGTGACATCATCCATTTAGCCGGAGAGGATCCTGTTAACGGTAGAGGGAGGCAACGGCAATCGTTGCCAAGACAACCAGCCTTTGAAGCAGCTGCTGATTCGCTCCTCTTCTCCTGCTGTTGTATGCACCCTCCCTCCTTCTCTCTCTCTCTTTTTCTCTGTCTCGCTCACCCTCTCTCACTCATTCTGTCCCTCTGGTAGCCATTCAGGCGTGAGCTGTGTTTGCTGCGCACGAGGCTCTGGACCTTCCTGTTTCAGTCCTTCTTTGCAGTGCGGCACACACAAGGATGGGACACTCTACAACCCAGATATCGCGAAAAAATACTTGCAGGTAAGGAGAGGAATGAGAAAAGGTAAGAATTTAACAATAGCAAAAGAAAGAGGAATGGAAAGTAAATGTGAATAATGTGGGAAAGAGAGTACAGTATAAATCAGAGGAGAGAGAAAAACATAAGAAATGAACAGCTTTCTGTAGAAGCTCCGTATTCAAAACCAGGCAGCAGTCAGAATGCGCTTGTGTGGAGGAGGAGGAAGGGGGTGTTTTTTTTTTTTTTTTAATGGTCCAGTGCAGTGATGAAGAGCCCTCTTTTGCATGGATAGTAGGAAGCCAGTGCTGATGAGAGGAACCCCGCTGGATATCCTCCAGCTCCTGTCAGTCCATCAACAGCCATCAGAACGAATCTCTTTAATATGCTCCTGTGATGCTTTGACCATCGAGGGCCTGAATACTCCCAAACACATCAAAACATTATTTCCAGAGGGGGCTGGGGAATGGGGTCCATAATTAGATACAATGGGTTTTGTGTTGTTCTATTCTTGAAGTGGAAACATATATGCTTGTGCATAAACTATGCATTGCTTTAGGTGTCAAGATCGTGCTTACATTCTGCTTTCTAAAGATTCCCCTAGATATGCAAATGTGGTGCCTCCTTCGCTGTGCAACAACAAACGCAAACACTCAAGCTGCATTCCTTCACAGGAGATATTTGATCCATGATTTGGATTGTTTTCTGGTGTGACAGCAGTGAAATCAGAGCTCAGTTGTATTGCTGGGAAGAAAGCCTAGATCTTTCATTTTTTTTATCATGATATTAAGGATGCTTTAGATAAGCTGTGAGGTGATCAAAGGCTAGATCTGCGCTGTCTCTATCTGAGATGGAGTAGGTAATCAGTGGCTCTCTGCAGATCTGCACTGCCACTTTACTGATTGGGGTTGTGACTGATTGTAAGTGTGCAAGTATGTGCGTGTCTTATGGAGGAAATGTTTGGCAAATGTTGATTATGCAGGAGTGGATGTTCTAATTAAACTGAAGCTGTCTGTAATCTAAAATTAGTTTTTTATTTTCTTCCTCCCTCCACTCAGCTGCTCTTGATAAAGGAGACTGCAGACAGCTTGGAAAAAAACCTGTGCTCACCAGCTCTCAGGTAATCTTTTATTCTTTTACTTATTTTGGTAAAACTGTGAGAAATGTTTGGCTATAGGGAGATAAATTGGCCCAGGTTGATTAATCAGCCATTATTTGATTATTTACTGTAAATATAACAATCCTATTTGCTTCCTTTAAATTGTATTGTGTAATAATTTGCATTATTTCAGCCAACCTGCTTTCTAGATATAGCAGCATCAGCCATTAAAAAAAACAATATCCACTTTATATTGACCACTTGAAATAATGTGACTTACTGGCATAGGCTCTGCTGTGAGTTCTGATTTTGTAAGGTTTTCTTTTACTGAAAGACAAGCTGACTGAACTGACATTAAATGGGTATTAGATGAGTGCTATTTTGTCACAGCAATCTTAAGGATGATTCAGGGAATGTGTGCTGCAGAATTACTGATCCTGAAAAGTTGGATTACCTGTAAGAATTATTTTCTTAAAGAGGAGGTGAATACCTGTTTAATTTTTTTAGTGTTGTTATTGAGCAATAAAAAAAATAAAAAAATAAAAAAACTATATGTATATATGACCTAAGTGAGATGGATACAAAGACCCTGGGCTAAGGAAACAGCTATCCTTCAGTTACGATTTTCTTTGACTTGCAAGAATATGCTTTTTAGCCTTTAATCCAAAAATCATGGTATAGTGCTTTGTTCTTATATGTCTGAGATTACAGTCAAATGGGTTACTGATCTGATTAATATTGTGCAAAGCCATCATAGTCATTCTCTCTCCATATCTCTCACTGCAACAGAAACCTACAAAATGCCTCTCGGGCACTTCATCTCCATGTGATAGCCCTACTCGTCGTCCCATTAAGGTATCACAGGGTCTACGTGCTTCCCCTGCAAGATCTGTAGCTGCAGCATCAGGCATCATGAAGTCTGATGCTCTAGGGCCAACAGCTCACACGGTTCCTTCTGGGAAAACAAAATCTAGTAACAACACCTCTCTTAGAAGCAAGAATGATAAAGTTAAGCCAACTCACACACCAACTAAAACCAAGACTACATCTACTGTTAAGCCAGTGTTGAATGGCACTGCTGGTGGTGCTCCACGGGAGAATTCCACCACTTCAGGTGCCCATGGTTCACCTACAGGGAAGATGGTGCTGGACAGGAAGCCAAACCCAGGAGCAAGGCCAAAGTCTTCCTCTGCTGGGTCTGATCTCTCAACAGGCCAGGCTAAAGGTGGAAAAGTGCTGAAGAACACAATGTCAGGGAAAGATCTGCCTCAGGAATCAGCCAGCAATGCTCAGAATACTCCATCTAATTCTGGCAGCACCTCACCAGACAACAGCACTGGGAGTCCACGCAACAATGGCCACAGTACACCAACAGGTGAATTTACCTAGATTGATCATTATGTTCACACCACACATATCACTTAATTGTACTCTACTTCTCGAAGCTAGTCCCTTGTTTCACCATGAAGAGTGGAGGCTTCCAGCAAAGCCAGAGCTAGTAAAACTGTCTGAGCAGAAAATCAGACCTGAAAACAACTCTATAATTAGCAAGACAGAGCTTTAGGTCCATGGAAGTCAAGAAGCTATCCTTAGTTCTCAGATTAGCCCCTGATATTGGAGATTACCCCCTATTGTTTACTCTTCTGTCTCCTTAAGTAAAAGCTACAGTATGTATGTGTGCTTCTGAGTTTTAATAAAAGTTCGAAAATTAGAACGGGAAAGGAAGGATAGAGAGAGAAGGAATGTACTAGTGTTCTGAATCTTGAAATCCAGAGGTAAAAATATAGGTATCACTCCACTTTTCCTTGCTCATTAGCTGGTGTTTGCCTGGTACTGACTTCTCTGAGTCAGAGAGTCTGTGCTCAGCAGAGTAGGTTTTAGCGGGGTATGCCAGAGTTAGCTTGTCATTAAGCTGCTTAACACTTCTAAAATTGTACATGCCTGTTACCTTGCTCACAGTTCATAAGGAATGTAGGTTTAGATAGCACAGAGATGCTGCAGGATATACCAGTTTACTACGAGGTACTACAAATATCACAACTTAATACATTTTCTTGAGTAGACCATGTTGAGAACAGGATTGTGATGAATAATGCTCTGTTTAATTAGATTAATAGGCTATACACACAAATGTTTTATATGATTTACTTGGAATTTTTTTTTTTTTTTTTTTTTTTTGTTGTTATAAAGACTGAATAATCCTTTTACATTGTAGGTCTCAGGTCAAAACTTCAAGCCAAGGCAACAACAAAATCTCCTTTGACCAAACCTGCCCAAAAGCCAGACACTGAAAAAACTAGCAGGTGAGTTGTTCTATGAATGCAACCACCCTGTGATCCTCAAACTTTTTTACTATCTCTACTTTCTTCCAGTTGATAGTCAATCTTTGGTCTTTCATTGTGTTGCTACAGCCCCACTAATAAATCAAGCAAGACTAAACCTACCACAACTAGCCGTGCAGTACCTGTAATTTCTGCATCCCGCTCAGATCCAAAGAGCAAGAGCACTGTGTCAGGCCTTTCAGAGAACCATGGTAAGAAACAGTCAGGCTTCAGAATGGATATACTGGTAAACTGTTATTAACAGTAATGAGTTTAAGTCTTTTCTGTTTCCTCTTTTAAACAGCTTCGTCTAGACCTGGCTCAGCCCTTAGCTCTAAAAAGCCTGCCTCCCCTAGAAAAGAGGTAGAGAAAGATATATCCAAACCTTCAACTATTAAGAAGACAACAAAGGCCATCTCTGAGTCAAAGCCGAGCATCAAAGCTTCCACGTCTTCCTCTAAGCAGTCACTTACTACACCAAACAAAACAGGACCTAAACAGAAGGCTCCAGAAACACTTCCAACAAAATCATCTCTAAAATCCTCAGGGGCAGTCAAAAACTCAACTCCTGCTGGCTCTAAAAAGCCAGGCACTGCTGTGAAAGATTCAACATCTAGCCCCAAACACTTAAAAAAGGTCACTCAGCAGAATTCAGCTTCTACCGAAGGTAAGACAAGAAGCAAGGAAGTGGTTGCATCTTGTCTAGAGAGTTCCAAATTTCCTATGTCCCCGGAGCAGCATTCACTAGTCAGCCCGGCTACACTAGACCAGCCAGAAGTGGTTCCCAAGGGTATATCAGCACCTTCCACTAAGGTTCATGATATAGAGAAAAGCAGTGATCCAGTGAATAAATTACATGGCACAGAGGTGAAGACTCAGTCAGTAACTCCGGACATGCATACTTATACTTCCGGACAGAGTGAGATGAGTGGGAGTAAATTGGCCACAGACCATGCCATTCCACCCCATACCACTGGATCAGACCGGGGCCTCAATTCCATGAACTCCTCAAAGGACTCAGATCTCCCTCCTGATACACCTTGCAGTCTAGGGAGCATTGAGACACCCCTAGAGGACTCGTGGAATGGGCTTCATCCCCAAGTTAGCCCAGAGTCAGAGACTGGCAGTGCCACTACTTCTTCTGATGACATAAAGCCACGGTCGGAGGATTATGATGCTGGAGGCTCACAGGATGATGACTGTTGCTCTCATGAGCGTGGCGTTTCAAAGTGTGGGACCATGCGTTGCCCTGACTTTCTAGGCCGCAGCAGCAGTGACACCAGCACACCTGAGGAGCTCAAGATGTACGAGAGTGGGGCTGGACTACGTGTGGAGGTACGGCTCAGAGGACGGGAGGCAGAGACTACAAGTGAAGAAGAGGTAGGGCGTCAAAGACCACGATCGTGGATTAGAAAGGATGAAGTGCCAGTGGAGGAGGAACCTTGTGAAATGGATTCTGCATTAAAAAACTTGAAGAGTGTACAGGACCACCAACTTTTCTCCACTGAGGAAGAAGAGGGGGAGGAGGAAGAAGAGGAAGAGACTGAAGATGAAAGATCAGAAGTCGAGGTGCTACCAAGAGGAATGGCTCCCCCACTTAACGAGCCGCCTCCACAATTCCAAGGTATTGTCAACCTTGCATTTGAAGACCCTGCGGACCAAGATAATGAGCAACCAGAGTACCAGTCAGCTTCTAACTTCCGCCGCTCTGTTTTACTCTCGGTGGATGAGTGTGAGGAGCTTGGATGCGAAGAAGGAAGCGCCCAGACTCCGACACACCAGTCAGGAGATGTCTTCGACAGTGAACCTCAAAATTCTCAGATAGACTGCTGCTCTGAGCAATCCACAAGCACAGTGAGAGGAAACCATATCTCTAACCACCAAGAAAATGAACGGGAGCCCAAACCTGCGGTATTCCTGACAGAGGTCCGGGGATCTCCACAGGAGGATTGTGTATATAATCAATCAGATGCCCCTGTGCAAGACAAAGACACCAGTGACGTTCCTGCTCAGGAGCGCCCTAGTCACCTGGACCTCCGGCTGACAGAACAGTATGGCAATCTCCAGGCAAAACATATAGACAGCAGGAAAGATGACCTGCGGCTAGACTTACCTGAGCCGCAGCTGAATGCGAGCTCACCTGCACACTCTCCAGCAGGTAATGTATAATGCTAGAGCCCATCCCCCCTGACTGCAGTCTCAGAAAAATCCACTCAGTTTCCCATCCTGACACATTCAACTCAAATATCCAGACAATTCTTTTTCAATGGGGTAAATCTTGATTTCATTGATTTAGATAGTAGCACACTACTGCCTCTCTTTTCCCCTTCATTTAATCCTTTTCTTTAAATGTCTATTGTTTGCTAATACTTAAGTAAGCTATATACACAACTAAACTGCCTTCTCTTAGGCGCTATAGTAACTCAACAAACAAGTTTACAAGCTTATTTTTTACAGTAAAATATCTATATGTGTGTGGTGTAGTATGCTGAGTCAGGCCATCTGTTATGTGGTATGGCTGGGCAATCTCAGTTGTACTAGTGCACTTCATATATAGGCTCCCAAGTCCCTAGTAATTTTTGTTTGTTTGTCATTATCCATACTGAACAGTAAGCTTCTTCCTCTCAGGCCAAGTCCTTTATATATTGACTTTTCCATAAGAGATCTTTATGCAAAAGACAAGCACCATGTGACTTGGCCTTCAAATATATACATATATATGCACAAACATACAGTGAGCTAAGCTTCCTTTTAATACTGCACATAAAGGACCACACCTTATACAGAGGCCATGATTCTTTGAATGTGTTAGATCTAGATGTTTTTTTTATACTCAGTATTGATGTTGAGTGTTGTTGTCTTTTCAAGACTCTGTCTGTTTAGTCATCCAAACCAGGGAATCTTGCATGCTAATACTAGGCTTTGTTATTGATTTTATTAATTTATGAAATCCCATCTATGTTTGTATCCATCCTTGCGTGTTTGTTTTTTCTTTTATTTCTCATTCACAATATATCACACCATTTGTAGTTCTGTATAGGTAACCATTTTCTCAACTCTAGATTTTTTACGTTATAGATTTCATTTTTTTTTTCCAATGTATTTCTGTAGAATTAGTAGTTTTTTTCTGTATGTGTTTCTAGAAAAATATCTTCAAGGTCCTCCTTGTGTCTCTCTTTTTTCACACTTGTATCATGATTCCAATCACTGTTAATGGTTTTGCTCGAGTTTTATCTTTACAAGAAGCATATCTTGAGTTTGCCAAGTAAAGCAATAAGCACTCTTTTGCCAGCATGTCCCTCATATTTTCAGTGTAGCTTTAAGTTAAAACTTAAGAAACAAACTGAAAAGCTCTAGTGCTTGCTTACGTTTCAATGTGTATATTTAAGAGAAAAAAAAATGCTCAGTTTGATCAGAACTAGAGAATTCATATCTTTTGTGTGTGAACAAAACATAAGTTATGCTGGAGATACAGCGGCTGGCAAAAACATGCCTTTTACTGTTATAGCACTTGTGAACAAAAGAGACACATTCAGTGTAGATTTTCCTCTGTGCATCACCTTTATGGCAGCTGTCCATCCTTATCCTAAATTCAGAAGTTGTTCCATGGATAACATGGAAACTTCATGGAAAGTCAAGAGTTGCTCCATGGAAAACTTTGGATTTGCACATCTGCTTAATTGTAATGCATGTGTCATTTAATCAAATCTTGATTAATGACAATAAAAAGTGATTACTGCCTAAGACAGAATATATTTTTTCATCTATTTAGTCTTTAAAAGGATTCGTATTTCAAGCTTGTCTTAACTGCATCATGGAGGACACAGTTGCACTAGGGGTGATTCTGTTCATCATGTGGAGCTAGAAACAACGCATGTCTTCAAGAAAATTCCTGCTTTTTTTTTTTTTTAAAGCCCACATACGGATAAAACACTTGGTCATTGTGCAGTATTGTCAATTATTTTTAGGGGACATTGATGGTTGTGACACATTGGATCAAACCTGCACACATGACCGGCGGTCGTCTAAAGCCCTGTCCCCCATTTTCGAGATGGACCTGGGAGAAGCCCTCGAACAAAGCATGGATGCAGACAGGAGCAATGCTCCCCAACAGGAGGAGTCACATTGGGATGGTAAAGCAGTAGAGACAGGGGATGTTAAAGAGGAAGTGGGCAATGAAGACAGTAAGTTTGCAGAGAAGGACTGGAGTCTGCTTCGACAGCTACTGTCTGACCAGGAGTCCAATCTGGGCATCATAAACTCAGTCCCAGAGGATTTAAACCTTGCACAGTACCTTATCAAGCAGACGCTGTCCTTGTCTCGAGACTGCTTGAATGAACAGGACTACTTGTATCATGAAAAGGACACATTTAAGCGCTGGGCTGAGCTTATTTCTCCACTGGAGGACTCTACCACCAGCATCACTGTGACCAGCTTCTCCCCTGAGGATGCTGCCTCTCCACAGGGCGAGTGGACCATCGTGGAGCTGGAAACACATCATTGACGGCATCCTGGACTTGAATACAGCCAATGTTTTGATAGGACTATTTGGATTACTGCATCGTTTCCTCCTTTCCGTGCTTATTTGTTTTGGGGAGAAAGACAGATCAGTTGCAGCTTAAGTGGAGCGAAGTTATATGTCAATTTGTACTCATCGTACAGGTACTATATGAAGGACTGGAATAATGACCTCAGTGCAGTTGTTTTGCATGTGGGCAATTTTCTAAGTTATATTGTTTACCTGATGGGTGTTGCTTGAATCTTTGTAGAATACCAAAAATGCATTTTCTTGTTGCTCTTTTTGTCTCTGAATGACGCTTCTAAAATGTTTTGAACAGAGTGTAGAGAGTATGTAAGTGGTTCTGGTTTACATTTGTTGTATTTAAAACATTAAAAGCCGTGATGTTTGAATTTTGTTGCTTTTTTCTTTTAAAGGTAATAGATTGATGCATTTTTAAAAAATTACTTTCATCTGCCTGTATCTTTTTGAATATAAATCAATAATTTCATCTATTTAAATGGTAAAAAAAAAAAAAAAAAAAAAAATCAAGTAAATTAGACCCATTAAAAGCTGTGATTACACATACATCTTGATTATATCCAATCATTAAAAGAGTATGGCAATGATATTTTGTGTTATGGGTTATATGGTTTAATAAAGCAATAAGCCCCAAGAAGCCATGGTTTACAGTGAATTTATAACAGCTAAGGGGCGTTGTTACCCTAAAACCCCCTTAGCTGTTATAAGTTCACTGTAAACCACAGCTTCACTGGCTTATTGCTTTTATAAAATGGTTACCACACAATACAAATATTAAAGGCAAAAAGTATGTATCAATGCAACTTTCATGAAGTAAAATCATTAAAAGGCTTCCTTCCGCTGGAAAATAATAGTCCGTGAACAGCAACAGAACCCAGGTGGAAAAAAAGTGCAATAAAATACACTTTATTTTAGTACACTTAGTACACTTCCATAATGTACTTAAAGTGCTCTATTTTCGTGCACTTATTTTGTACTTAATATACTAAAAGCTGTACTTTAGTATTTCTTAATATAATCTTAAGAACATCTAAGTGTACTCAACTGTGCTATTTTGAGACACCATGGATTTTAACTAAAATGTGCTTTTAACATACTATCTCTGTATTTAAAAAAATGTATTTAGTTACCACTTGAAGTAGCCTACACTTGAACCCATCTTTCATACACTTTTAAATGTACTCATCAGACATAGGAAATACACTTATGAATTATTTAAAATATAAGAACAATATATGATAAATACAGCCTGGGGCTGTTTCTCAATTCCAAGAACGCAGAGAACGGACTTGCGTTCTCGTGGAGTCCGGTCTTGCCAGGCGACCTTGAAAAAACGAACTCGGAAGGACGCGAGGACAGAACGCATCCTTGTGAGAATTGAGATGTGCTGCGATCTTGTTGCTCAACTGACCGTCCCAGAATATTATAAGTAGCGGCTAATGCACAATAAATGCAATATAACATCACAAACAAATGTAATAACCTATTAAAAGACTTCTATCATAATATTATAGACATTGTTTTCATATAGGCTAATTTTATATCTGTTTATTTTACTGCGTGTATATGAAAATGAGTAGCCTTTGTGTTATATGCTTTATCAATGTTATTATTTTTTATATGCCAATAAAAATACTGCAGGCTTTCTTCAGGTTATCACTTTATTAAAATTAAGCAAAACAAACGGACAAATGTTTACTTTCACGAGCCGTCACGTATTTGCGAGCTTGTAGCGAGTATCTCATAAGTGAGAACGAGAACTTTAAAGCTTGCAAGCTTCCGTACGTCGACCGCCTGGGACTTCTGGGATTTTTAACGGTTCGATTCTCTCAAGTCTGCATTCGATGCATCCTCGATATCAAGAACACATCCGGGTACTTTCATGCGTCCTCTGTTCTTGCATTCTTGAGTATTGGAATTGAACTTCGACGGTTTGATG
Organism: Mylopharyngodon piceus; assembly: GCA_039654765.1. Classification (NCBI taxonomy): domain Eukaryota; kingdom Metazoa; phylum Chordata; class Actinopteri; order Cypriniformes; family Xenocyprididae; genus Mylopharyngodon; species Mylopharyngodon piceus. The sequence continues at coordinate 8,387,788 of CM077460.1, read as the reverse complement.
ACGTAGAGCAAGAACACAAGGACGCAAGATCGCTTAAGAACGCATATTGAGAAACAGCCCCATTAAAGGCTGTGATTACACATACATCTTGATTATATCCAATCATTAAAAGAGTATGGCAATGATATTTTGTGTTATGGGTTATATGGTTTAATAAAGCAAGAAGCCATGGTTTAACAGCTAAGGGGGGTTGTTACCCTAAAAACCCCTTAGCTGTTAAAAAATTCACTGTAAACCACAGCTTCACACACAGGCTTATTACTTTTATAAAATGGTTACCACACAATACAAACATTAAAGCCAAAAAATATGTATCAATGCAACTTTCATGACGTAAAATCATTAAAAGGCTTCCTTCCACTGGAAAAAAATAGTCCCTGACCATGAACAGCAACAGAAGTTACATTTATTACGCAATTAGATGGCGGCATGGAGTCACTCAGTCGTAAAGACTTTTATATTGAAACTTGTTGTGAACACGGAACAAGACGCAAATGACAAATTCTTTGACCAGCGCTGTCAGTGTCAGCAGGGCACGGGAAATCCCATTAAATGTTAAAAGGACAAGATCGCAGCGTACATCAAACGGATTTTTTATTATTAACATAGGATTGACCTGAAGGAAAATGCTAATTCTGAATGCAGGTAATACACTCCGTCACTCGATATCTCTCTCACAATACTCTTGTACATAACGCAGTAAGCTTTAATAAATAAACATATGTTTGCATTGCTAAGAGTGGTTGCTAAGACACTCAGTGGCGCAGCAATACATGTAATCATGTAATGCGGTCAGCCGTATGTTTTCGGGAATTTTACAACGGCTTCGAACGCGGCTCAACCAATCAGAAACAAGGGCCGGAACTATCTGTTTTATAATATATTAACCCATTTTATTATATATATTATTATTATTACCCAATTTATTAAATCAAAAATAAATTGTATCACCTTTATTTGAAATAGTTGGAAATAAACCTGCAGTTTCATTATTCTGTGACATCAAATAAAAGCAGGACTTAAAACAGCCTAGCTAGATGATTTGGATTTGACTAACAAAAGTAACTGACATTTCAGTTGTGCTACACTTACATTACCCTTACTACAGAGACCTTCATCCAACAATGCTTCAAAACCATACCTTATCATGAAAATAGCATTCACGGCCTATGTATTTCTGTATCTCTTGGACAGTTAAATCAGGACACTGTGGACTTGGAGGACAAAAAAGTTACCCATGCTATAAATGTTCTCCACTGCTTAGATTAGCTGAGTGTGATAGATGAAGCGCTGAAGGGAAAATCATTGTGTTCTTGCAGAGGAAAAGTAAAAGTGTCTTTAGAAAAATACAATAAGCAAGCACTTAAGAGCAGAGCTGCTGCTCCAAGAGGTGTACAGTATTATAAGCTTTCCCCCCATATCAACAGCTCCAAAGCTTTTTGAATAGATATAATTTTTTACGTAATCTTTAAGTTCACTGAAATGAGTGTGGGAAAGTGCGCAATTCTTATTCACTTCATTTGTAACAGAAAGGAGGTGCCAGACCACGTCAGCTAAAAATCTGGGCCAGGGTAACAATAAACGAAACATCAAACAGGTTCTGCGACTACACAACTAATTACTCACAACATAATCAGGTCAGCGTGACAAGGAGAGTGAGAGTTTCTGGAATGTCACCTAACGAATTTGTGTTAATGTGCTTTTGTCTGGATGTGCATACATTTGATTCAAAGCCAAACACTGCTTGAGAAACTGGACCAGGTTCAGGCAGATCCTGACTGTGCACCGCAAATAGACACAAACCTACACTAAGAAAGTCTATGCCTGCAGAAAACTATAATGTTAGCATTCATATTTATTTCTTATTCACTGTTTCAACTGGCGGAGGATATTATATTATATTATAGTATAGCATAGTATAGTATAGTATAGTATAATTTCAAACATTTAATGTTTTAAACGGGTTCATTTTATAATTAACATTAAAATTACCGTGTGATATGCTTGTGGTGGTCTCATCTATCTTTGTCTCCACCTAGTGGAGGTATATACTACTGACAGTTCAGGAGGAAGACCACAGGAATGGCAGCCTGTGACAGATAGTTTGAGAAAAATGCTCTGGTAATGGAAAAAAAATCCATGTGCTTAACCAAAATCTGTAATGACTCAAAACAAAGTTATTATGTTAGGAGATCCATGTTGACCTTCCCATGTAATTTTGCAAGGTACTTTTTAGAAGAATATCCAATGTTAAAAATGCTTTTGATGGGAAAAGCAGAGATTATTATCAGTGGATTGAGTGTAAAAACTGGATGTTCATACCACTGATTGTATAACAATAGAATTAGAAGTGTCACTCAAACTTTTTATGTATTATTTTTCCCTGAAAGAACTTACACTTATAATGAATTGTAATGTAATGACACCTCCCTAATATGATAATGAGACACAGCCAATTAGCAACCGCAACCACAAGCAACTTAGGAGGCTGATGGTGCAAGTTACTTAATCTCCATCTCATCCGTTCTCTTATAAAACACAGTAATCCTCTTTAGGACTGTGACACCCGCTGCCGTTCGGCTAAACTCATTTGTCTTTTTAATTACAAGTGAAGTTTCTAAAGTCCGCATTGTTTCGCTGTCAGGAGGAATTTAGTCTGAAGCAGATGGAATGAAGATGTAGTAAAGGTCGGGCCTGCAGCAGCTGCAGTCTAGAGCTGAAGAAGAATAAAGTGGACATCCTTATTTATTCCTCATTTCCTGTGAGAGAAATAGTCACTTTCCTTTAGAAAGTTCAGAAAATGCCATAATAATAAACCAGCCCATAAAGCATTCAAGTTCTTTCAAAGAATCATTTCACTTTTCAGCTGTGATGTTGACAAGAATTACTGTGTTAGGTGCAATGGAGAGACTTTCATATTTCGGACAGTTTAGATTGGTCAGTGTTAATGTAAAACTCCAAGATGATATATTTGCCTTAAACTTTTTTTTTTTTCATCTATTTTTTTTCTATGAGTTTACAACACCTCAAAATGTTTTGCCTTGTATGTCAAGCTACTTTTAACTAGAACTTGATATAACAATATCAAAGTAAATAAAAACAGCTTTTTACATTTAAGCACACGCCTGAGGCCCTGAGTCTAAATTTGCCTATTTTCTTTTAATCAGTAGATCTTATTTGTGATGGCACAATACTCCCAGTGTTCAGATGTAAAGTCAAGTGTGGGTTCAGTGGGTGTGACAAAGCACACATACACACATACACAATTGCAGTTCATAAACAGAAACCCAGAATAACCCACAGTTCTGGCAGGCCTGAAATAATTTGACTATTTTATATGCGCATTTTTTAAACACACACACACACACACACACATATATATATATATACAGTCAAACCAAAATGTATTCAGATACCTTGAACATTTCATTCATTAATACAGTTTATTCACTATAGTTTAAAAAAATGGTAATAAAATATGACAAGATCTCAGAGTTAAACTGTCAGAAAAAAATGAATCTTAATAATGTCAGATAACTCTTAATCAAAACATGGTCAGGTCAAAGTGTCTGAATAATTTTTGGTTCCAAATGTTTATCAATTTTACTGGTAGTCCACTGTATGAAGAATTTTTGGGTATAATATGTCAGTTTAATTTATTTTGCTATCCTCACTTACATAAATGAACTATAGTGTCCTGCACCCACTAGTAAAAATATATCAAAAATATCTGGATAATTTTTGGTTTGACTGTATATACTGTATATTATGTGTGTGTGTGTGTGCGTGTGTGTGTGTGTATGTGTGTTTTAATAAAAGTATTAAATGTCAAATGTTTAATAAAATTACTTTTTAATTTTTTTTTCATTCATTTATTTGTATATAAATAATTTATTTTAACTTATTTTGGATACAAATATAGTTTTTAAAAGAATAAGGTCACAGGTAAAACCCAACATTGTTCACATTTTGTTGGATTATATTTTCAAATTTTATTTTAATTTTAGTGTAAGTTTTAGTAATTTTGAGTTCTGCTTTTTGTCATTTATATTGTTTCTATATAGCTTTAATTCATTTTAGTTTCAGTAATTTTAGTACTTCACCTTATTTATTTCAGTTAGTTGGCAACATGTCTAATTTTCATTCAAGTTTTCAACTAATATTTATATTTTATTTTATTTCAGCTTTATTTCAATTACCGAAAATTGTTTAAGTTTTAGCTAACAATAACAACACTGACTACTTGACACCACAGTAAGTAAACACAACTTTTACATTCACATTACCAAAAGTATGGTAGAACTCCATAATCTAAAGATCCCTGAATCATATACTTATTAAACTGTAATATTCACCAGTTACTTAACATAATTAAGCCTATAAAGTGCTCATGCTGTCCCAGATACTGAAACTCCTGTCCCAGCATGTGAGGAGGACACCCATCCTTTGTCTCCTGCTGACCATACATAGCAACAGTGTTCGTGATTCATCACAAGACTGTTTCATTACTAAGTGACTACACTGTCCTCAATAAGAACTAGAACAGGGAAGGAAGCACTCTTGACAGAGCCAGGGCATCTTTGATAAATAGCCTATGGAAACTTAAGACCATTTATTTTTTGTACTTATTGAAATTAAAAGCTGCTGTGCTCTGTGCTGTGGTGCTGTCGGGTAGAAGAGAGAGTCTTAAAGTCCTTAAGTGTGTTCAGATCTTCATAAATTATGTGAGAGACACACCTGCACTGTAAACATTTTAAAATCCTCATATGATTATCTTTCTTGGGAACCTATATGTGAGAGATTTAAAAACAGACAAAGGGCCTGATTTTGTTGATCCTGGAACAACATTCCTGTCTGAAAATTTATTCCCAACCCTTAAACATATGTAACCCTACCCATAAGTTCTCCCTACAATCAGAAGGAAATGATAGGTGAATAACACTGATGTAGAAGAACCTAACCCTGGTTGTAAGCCTAAACTTGATATAAACTGTAAACTTGTCCCTTAAATCTAATTGGTTGATTGGAATGTTGTTCCAAGATCAACAAAGATGTTGATCCAGGAACATGTTGCACTTGGTGAAATCAGGTTCTGCATCTGACAGTACTTACCTAGAGTTTATGATCAATAAACTGTAGAAGAAGAAATGTGTTCGAAAGTAGATTGAGAAGTGCAGTGCAAGTGAGTCTCTCACATCACATGTCAATCATTGCCTCCTGGTATTGTGTAAAACTGATATTTAACAGGAGCATTTATTGACCAAAAGTGTTTTTAAAGTTGAGTTCCCCAGAATACCTAGTTGTATTGTCCATCAGTGCGTGAAGTGTAAAAGGCCTTGTTGCTGAAGGCTGTGAATCAGGCTGGTCTCATGACTGCCACGACTCTCTATTCACTCTTAGTTTGTTTGCCTGCAGGCTAAATTTGCTCTCGATAACAAGTATAAAAGAACACCATCTTCTCCTTCCTATCAAAGAGAATACTTACAGTTACAGAACTGCTGTGGATGATACAGAAGACTTGGGAAAATAGGCAAGCATTAGAAAAAAATGCGATGGGAAACTATCACAGGAAACAAAATGACAGGGTGTTTGGTTGAACACCATTGTCTTTCTTGAATTTTTTTGTGCAAAGTAGCAGGGAAATCAGGCTTAGTATAGGTAAAAATTTATTCCATTTGGAGTCTTTATACTAGCATTCTAGAGTTTGACTGTGTGCTGCTTTTGTACACTGGCCACTAACAGAGAGGATGAGCAAGTGTAAGAAAGAGCTGAGTGAGAGAGAGAAAGAACGGTTGCTCATCCGCAGGGCCAGCGGAGCCAACGCCTCTCAGCTGGCTCATATGGAGAAGATGCTACAAGAAACCAAAGGCCTGCTGGAGAAGAAGACAGAGACGGATTCAGAAAGCAAAGCCTGTGGTGACACTATGGGTATGTATATTTGAACTATCTGTAACATTTTACAATAAGGTTCATTAGTTAACTACATTAGTTAACATGAACTAATAATGAACTGCACTTCTACAGCATTTATTAATCTTTGTTAAAGGGTTAGTTCACCCAAAAATTAAAATAATGTCATTTATTACTCACCCTAATGCCGTTCCACACCCGTAAGACCTTCGTTCATCTTCGGAACGCAAATTAAGATATCTTTGTTGAAATCCGATGGCTTAGTGAGGCCTGCATAGCCAGCAATGACATTTCCTCTCTCAAGATCCATTAATGTACTAAAAACATATTTAAATCAGTTCATGTGAGTACAGTGGTTCAATATTAATAATATAAAGCGACAAGAATATTTTTGGTGCGCCAAAAAAACCAAAATAACGACTTATATAGTGATGGCCGATTTCAAAACACTGCTTCATGAAGCTTCTGAGTGTTATGAATCAGCGTGTCGAATCAGCGGTTCGGAGTGCCAAAACGTTATAGGAAAATGCTCTCAGAACTCTTATAAAGGCTATATTTCATGATTTTCATTTTGACAACTGAATGTGTATTCAGTCTGACTCTTGTGTTTTTGCTCTGGTCTTAGTGTCTGATCTGGAGCAGAAGGTCCAGCGCAGCAAGCGAGACCGTCGTAACTCCCTCCATCGCACACAGCTGCTGGAGAGTCAGATGAAGACGGTTCGCGGTGAGCTCGTGGGCACGCTGGACCACCTGGAGGAACTGCGCAACATATTGCGCCGCTCACAGCAGAAATCAGAAGAGCGAGAAGCAGCCATGCAAAAACTTGCTGCAGGCCTGAGGTGAGACACCACCTGTCCACCTTCAGTTCATGGGTTACCACACCTCTCATCATGAAGACTTGAGACACCACTGTTCATCTGAAATATTTTTTAGACTGCACATCCAGAATGACATCATTTTTCACATTGGCTCACACATTCCTGTGCAACCAGATGCTGTTGTAATATCTCTGGTAAATAATTAAAGCATGCCACAATTATTTAAAGGGCGTGTGTTTACCCTCCAAAGATAGACAGTTCTCTCATTTTGGTTGCCAAGATCTCTGATGTGTGTATATAGCATCCTGTTTTTATTTCCTGTTTTCACTGAAATGCAGCCTTAAACCACAATTTACAATTTAAGTATATAGACATCCACTTAATGCCCTGTTAACTTGTAAAATAAATTTCACACCCTGTCATATTTGACACGTTATGGTGCCAATTTACCATGTGTGTGATGGCTTCAGGCAAATGTTTTTTTTTTTTTGTTTGTTTGTTTTTGTTTACGTCTTCACAGGATTTGTTTTGTAAAACAAAACAGATTGTGTACAATGTCTTAGCTTTGAGTTGCTTTATATGTGGTATCATTTCTTGATATGGATGCTTTAGTCACCTATATTCATAGCTGCTTTTGCCTTTTTATTTTTTATAAGGTTTATTCCTGTGAACTTTTACATGATCTGCAATATTACAGTAGCCTACATGCTTTTTCAACATTATTTTTAATCACCAATTCAGTAATGTAGGTACACTTTAAAGATTGTGTGTGTTTATGATTTTATTCATTAAAATATTGATATGTCCTCTAGGTTGTACTTTATGAAAAGAAAACAGAAACTTTATATCCATTTCAGTTGTGGATTTCCTCCCCTTATATCCTAAAGATCACTTTTTCATGTTGTTTTGAGGAGGTTTAGTATAAGATTCAATCCTAAATCTACTTTTCAGATCCTCTGCTTTGACTGAAGTTCTCTCATACTTCGTGACCTCATTCCTCTCTTGGTAGCGAGATATAACACCACCGACTGACCTGTCCTCACTTCACCTTGTGTTGAAAGGTTAATGGTACCTTTCCACATAAAGAAATGTACTTTTTGTAAAATATGTTTAAAATCTAGTACACTCACGTGTACACTGCAAAAAATGCTGTTCTTACTTAGAATTTTTGTCTTGTTTCCAGTCCAAATATCTAAAAATTCTTAGATCAAGAAGCATTTTCTAGACAAGTAAAAATTATTTTCTTGTTTTCAGGAAAAATAAGTCAAAATTAAGTGAGTTTTTACTTAAAACAAGCAAAATAATCTGCCAATGGGGTAAGCAAAATAATCTTAATCCAAAGTGAAAACAAGATTATATAGCTTATTTTTGGTTTGAAATAAGATTATTTTTTGCTTACCCCATTGGCAGATTATTTTGCTTGTTTTAAAGAAAAACTCACTTAATTTTTACTTATTTTTCCTGAAAACAAGAAAATAAGTTTTACTTGTTAAGAAAATGCTTCTTGATTTAAGAACTTTAAGATATTTTGACTAGAAACAAGACAAAAACTCTAAGTAAGAACGGCATTTTTTGCAGTGTAATGAAGTTGCCAGTCATTGCTTCAGTCATCAGTGGCTTAATAAATTTTGCATAGAGCAGGCAACCTCATGGGGGTAGACATGTTGAGACCAGCAGAACACCACTGACTTATGCCACGTTCCAGGCAACCTGTAACCCGTGTTTTTCCAACCTTCTACCCGTGAAAGTGCACTGGAACGGCAGTCAAACCCGTGACTTCCCACCCTTGACTCCCAGCTCCATGCTCTGACGTCACATAGCCTGCGAAACAACAATGGCAGCCCCTACGGATGCGGTTTTTATGCAAGTGCATGGTAAAATAACGTAAAATAAAAGGTATAACAGCTTCTCTTGCCTTATGCACCATTTTTCCTCCCTAAAATAAGCAAGGAGTAAGCACCTTTGGCGATAGAAATAATTGTAAATGAGCATAAGCCCCCTACGGTCCGCCATGCTGGTTTGTTTACACTCAGGCAATTTGGCGTGACTTGCCTGGAACGCTACAAAGTTGTGAGTTGTGGTTTGAAGTCGTGACTTACGGGCTCAAAAACCTGCCTGGAACGCAGCAATTAATCTCAGAGGTTTCTTGTGACTAAACACCTTTGCTCGTGGACTGAATTACTCTTGGTTGACTTTGAAAAGAGCATTTCGACAATGGTGTTATTTGAAAACTGCTGCTTTTGCATGATACATCCACACCACTAGGTGTCAGTATATATCCAAGTAGATTGCCATATCTCTCCAGGCAATGTAAACAAAAAAAAAAAAAAATGCTGAGTGTACCATTAAGCCAAGATTACTTTATTACATATGGCCCGGTTTTACAGACAGGGCTTAGCCTAAGCCAGGATTAGGCCTTAGTTCAATTAGGGCATTTAAGTAGCTTTTATAAATGTTTAAAAACATTACTGATGTGCATCTTGAGACAATGGCACTGATATATTTTAACATATGTCAGTGCAAGTTACATTCAGTTAAAACAGCTCAAACATGCATTAAGCCTTGTCTGTGAAATCAGGGGATGGGACTGGATTCACAGACAGGGCTTAGACAAAGACTACAGATATAGAAAGACGGTTTGCTCCTATTAGTTATGAATAGGAGAAACTGCAATGCGCAATATGGGGGAATAAGTCCCGCCTTCTAAGTAAAAGAGCCAATCGCTGATTGATAAATTCGTTGCATCACTGCAGCTGCCGTTTGAAGCTCCGGTTCCCATAGAAACCTGAGACTCGCGATTATGACTGCACGTGAACATTGGCTCGTCTAGCCTGAAAAATAAGCTTTTTTAAAGCTATCTGAGCAAAAGAAAAAAAAAATTATTCGACAGTTTTTTTTTTTTTTGTACCAACAGAAAACATTTTCTTGTAGTGTATTAACAGCATTTTTAAAAAAAAAAAAAAAAAAAAAAAAGTTGTCAGCCACCGCCAACATTTTTATAATTTTCAGAAAAATTTAATGGCCCCCAGAATATTTTGTTGTACGAATATCTTAACATGCAATATATCAAAAGAAAGAACAGAGCTTAAAAAAAAAAAAAAAAAAAAAAAGTCTCATTCTAGCTTCATGAATTCTTTTTTTTTTTTTTTTTTAATTAACACCTGAATGTGATTACATTTCATAAAAAAGCAACATTTTGAACAAAAAGCTGAGAAAATCGTGTTTTCCCAAAGCATAAACAATGCTTTTATCACTTGTTTCTGCTCCTTTTTTGCCTGTTTTGATCAGGAGATTCTTTACTCTTTTAGAAAATGCATAATAGCGCCCCCTACCGTATAACAGTGAAGGAAGCGTTGTCTCATAAATGACGGAAAATTATGTCAAACAGATACCAAACAGATCTCGCCCCCCTTTTACTACCATACTAGGAAAAACAAATACTATGGTAGTCAATGGGGGGTGAGATCTGTTTGATGACATTCTTCCAAATATCTTCTTTTGTGTTCAGCAGAAGAAAGAAATTCATACAGATTTGGAACTACTTGAGGGTGAGTAAATGATGACAGAATTTTCATTTTTGGGTGAACTATCCCTTTAAGTATTGATGTCATTACAAGACATTTTCTTGTAGAGACAATCAATAAAGCCCTATGAAATACTGAACACTCTCTTATGACACGAGAAAGATTAATTAATGGAGTTTTTGAGCTGGAGCTGGCAAAACTGTACCCAGAAAGTGAGCTTTTAAATCAAATAAGAAAAATGGGTACGAAAATAAGAGCAATTCAAGGCATGCTCTCAAGACTCAACAGTTCTAAGTTATGTTTATTTATTTATTTAGTTTTTTAAATTGTTGAAAATTTGCATACAATTAGATAGGGTCTAAGTTGTAAGGTCATGTGCAGGGCAGTGAGAACATAGACTGGTGAATCCAAGCTACTATAATCTTCTGGGCTATATAAATTGAATCTTTAGTATTACATAAATTGCATTATGCCTATTTCAGGTTTCTTCCCTCTCTGGCAGGTCATTATGAATCTCAGAATATCAACTTATCTGTTAGCTGATAAGCATCAGTACAGAACTCCGGATGGCCTGTGAGTGAATATCATCAATAATATTCTTAATATATACTAAAATCTCAGGTGCTTTATCCAAACCAAACTCTCTAATTACATTATAAACCCTCTCAGGTCACTGCTCAGAGAATGGAATATTACAATACTGGAGACTGTAGGGTCATTCTCAGGTAACGTGCCACTTGTGCCCATTTCTTTTATTTTTATTATTTTGTAATTAAAATGGTGATGAAAGCAAATAGTCTGATACTATAAAAGAAAAACAACCATTTTAAAAAATATTTATTAGTGTGTGATCCATTCACACCTTTATTAAATGTGTGAATGGATCCTTACAGAAGAGTCTCAATTGCAAATCTATCTACGGTATATGTTTTTAAACCAACTTCAAAGAAGAAAAACAAATGTATGTAATTTATTTTAATGTGCTACTCATACCATGGTCTCCCTAAAATGTTTTATGGTCATCATTGTCATAATAATGTTATGAGTACTTGGTTTTCATGTGGTATAATGTGTCTTATAGTGTGGATTAAGATCAAGAGTTGGATCTATTGCTAAAAACAGAGGATGAAAAAAATATGTAAATCACCTTGTCTTGTGGATTTAAGAGTGAGATGAAACATTTGGAAGAGACCTGCAAACAATGAATGCAAAAAAAAATGAGAGATTAAAAAAAAAAAAAGACTATTTAGAAACACACTCATCCAAAACCACCACACTACCAGCAGCATCAGACACCACTATTCATGCTGAGACATGTTCAAAACTATGCAGGAAACTTGCAGGAATTTTTCACCTATATTGTAAAAGTTTTCAGTGGAGGTGTACACTAAAATATATCTGATATGCAACACTGCAGTGCACCTATGAGATGTTGTGTGTATTTTTATTTGCTGTATTTAATGTGGATGTGCTGAAGGACTCAGATTGAGTGTATATGGTGTAAGTGTCCATTTTTTATTGTGTTATAAGTTTGTTAAGAAACATAGTCATGAAAGTGTCCTATCTTTAAGCACAATTAAGTAGCATTTTATTTTATTGTTATATTATGTGCAAGTACACTTTTAAGATTTTAAGTACAAGTGTACATTCAAAACATATTTTAGCGCACTTCTTTTTCACAAGGGTGGCCCTAATCCAATCTGCATACATAAAGGGTATCAGACTCATTAAAGGTAGGGTAGGCAATATTTTTTACTTTTTGTTATACTGGTTGAAACTGTCTTAACATCCTGATAGTAATCAATAATAGAAGTGGTCTTAATATAAAAAAAAATGTGCATATATCTTCTGTGGAAGTCTCAGGACCAAAAGATGTTCATCCAATCATTGCATTCAGTCCGAATGCAACGATAGGATGTCCTACCTGCCTGTCAACCTGTATTTGCATACCTCCATGCACCCTGCTTGCACAATCATCAGCGCGTTTCATGAAGCTAAGCAGAGTTGTAGACAGACAGTCACCGAGCGGTGCAAACAAACAGCACCATCTTTTACAGTTCCTCCTGAACCAAAACAACAATCTTATGCTGCGTTCTTTGCGTGTCTTTGGAGAGTGCTCTGAAGGGAGCGGGTGGGATCTTATGCTTTCAAAGCTAGCTTGCTATTGCTAGCCTCTCCAAAGTTGCCTACTCTACCTTTAAAAGGATAGTTCACCCAAAAATAAAAATTATCCCATGATTTACTCACCCTAAAGCCATCCTAGGTGTATATAACTATCTTCTTTCAGACGAACACAATGGAGATATATTTAAAAATATCCTTAGTCTTTCAAGGTTTATAATGGTTGTGAATGGGAACCCAAATTTAGAAAAAAAAAAAAATGCATCCATCCATAAAAAAATTAATCCATATGACTCCAGAGGGTTAATAAAGGCCTTTTGAAGTGAAGGGATGCGTTCTTGTAAGAAAAAAATCCATATTTAAAACTTTATAAATTCAAATAACTAGCTTCCGGTGGAAGACCGTACGCAGAATGCGCAATTTGACTTGCGGCAAATGAGTAATCCTCTGACGCGATGTATGACGCAGGATGTAGGAGTATTGTAAGCTTAGACGCTTCTCGCTGTTCAAACAAATAGGGCTGTGCAACAAACTCAAGCTCCTCTTCTCTTATATCGAAATCCTCCAACATTTCTCTTTAAAATTTCTCATTTTAGACTTCTAATTCGTGACCGGTGTTTTGTTTTGCTCTATCCTCTGCGCCTCCGCGTGCATCATTGTGTCATTGCACGGGGTCATAGGTTGCTCTTGTGCAGTATGCGTACAGTCGTTCGCCAGAAGCTAGTTATTTGAATTTATAAAGTTTTAAATATGGATATTTTTCTTACAAAAGCGCATCCTTTTGCTTCAAAAGGCCTTTATTAACCCTCTGGAGTCATATGGATTCATTTTTTTATGGATGGATGCATTTTTTTTTTTTTTTTTTTTTTTTTTTTTTAAATTTTGGTTCCCATTCACAACCATTATAAACCTTGGAGGACTAAGGATATTTTTAATATATCTCCGATTGTGTTCGTCTGAAAGAAGATAGTCATATACACCTAGGATGGCTTGAGGGTGAGTAAATCATGGCATAATTTTTTATTTTTGTGTGAATTATCCCTTTAACTTCTCTGAAAAAGCAAAAATACACAGATGACCAGAGCTATTTTTTTTTAGACATATGATTCTTTATAAATATAGGCATATAGTATATCCAAAACATATTAAGCCACACTTAAAAATGTATCCCCCAGTTTCACAGACAAGGCTTAAGCCTAGTCCTAGACTAAAATACATGTCTGAGCTGTTTTAACTGAAAGCAACTTGCACTGTCATATCTTAAAATATGTCAATGCCATTGTTTTGTCTCAAGATGCACATCAGTAATGTTTTTTTTTCTAAGGCAGTTTTATAAAAGATACTTAAATGCCCTAATTGAAAAAAGGCCTAATTCTGGCTTAATCTAAGCTCTGTCTGTGAAACCGGGCCTATGAATGCCATGCATTAGATAACAACCTTTCCAAGTATAATATTTAAAAAAAAAGATAGCACAAGCACACATTTCAAGCAAATAAAAATTATAGCTATATTATTCAAACATCTTTTAAGTTAACAACACCTCTGCTATAGGCCACATGTGTCCTACTTCATACATCCACTAAAATGACTTTAGGCCAGTTAGGTAAATGTTGCAAAAAATGGCTAAGAATGGTTAGATCTGATCATATCTTTGCAAATACCACTTGGTTTGATATTTTGCATTCATATACAGTACATAAGTGGGGGCTTAAGTGTCGAAATGTTGTTTGGAGCCAGTGTATGAGCATGTTTATTGTTTGACTTTGTAATTTCTACTTATAGTCAGGACACAGAATGACTGTGACAAGATTCTAAATGACCAAGACAACTTTAAATTTTAGACCTAAGACATTTTGGCTATGTGACTTCATATGATCACAATCAGGCCATTATTTCATGTTTTCTTCAAATTAGACATACAATTGTTTTTTAGCAGTCCAAGAAAAGAGATGTAGTGCTCTCCTAGGAACACAGGACTTGTGTCTTTTAGATTAGCGTCAAAACAAACCACACACTCTGTCATACAGTATAAGCAGCCTTTTGCCAGCCCTTTTGATAACTGTTTACATTAAGTTAGGATGGTTTGCTTTGTCGTAAACAGACTGCAATGCATTATAATAGTTAAATTCTTCACAGATGTTTTATGAAACATCTTGGTCAAAGAGTGAGTACATTCTAGTTTTGTTGACAGAAAACCTGATAAATAACCAATTAGGCTCCCTGTACTAGTGAACTCAATAAAAATATAATTTTACTGTCACAGAAGTTTTCCTTTTCTAGTCAGAGCTGATTGAAGCGTATTATATGTTCACACATGTTCAAATGGTGGTCATGTGGGTAAGATGTGGCATAGCGCTACCCTCCTGCCGTGAAGTCTGGTGGAATTAGTATGGCTGTTCCATAAGATCCGAGAAGTCAGCAACAGGAAATGAAAGTGCTGGAGCATCTGTTGGCCATTCCGCACACGTGTTGCTCCCAAATCTCTTTGATATCCACATTCACAAGGGCACAGAGCACTTGAATACTGTACAGGTTAACCGTTATTTATTTGGGCCGATATAGTGAGGGTCATTGCTGTCTCGTATTTGAGCTAAACTTTTCTTTTACATGAGATGGACAATATAACTATCAAATCCCACAGCAGCAGTTTGAAATATTTGTAAGTTTTTTTGGTTTTTTTTTTTTGGAACAAGGTTTGGGAAAGGGAGCCAGGGTAAATTTCCATTGGCCCAGGAACAAATCTAGAGCTGCAGAGAGAATAAACGTTCTCTTCGGGGATTCACATCCAATCCTTCAATGAAATTGGACATTTAGTCACTTCACAGGCCAGTTTGTGAAATAATGATCTGAAACTGGTACACCTACCAAGATTTTAGATTATTTTGAAATAGCATCCATTAGACTTTGTTTGGAATTGTTGGATAATCGTATAAAGTCTGATTCATCCACATTCCTGATGGCACACTCTGCTCACACTCCTCTGGTCTGAAGACAATAGCATTATATCCCTGTCTTTTGTTGCTTGTGGGCACTGGAGCACAGTTTTGTATTTGTGAATATGTGCGTGAAAGCGGTTTGTGTATGTTTCGATAACTGGAGTGTGTTACTGATCACTTCAGGAGGTGTGTGTGTGTCATTGTGTATACATACACATATGTGCAAGCATGTGTACAGGTATGTATTTCTGTGTGTGCGAGATGTAAGGGCGTGTGTGTTTAAAGGGCAGACAATAGCAGAAAATGCTGAGGTTGCGGTGAGGGGCTTAGGGATTCTGCAGCCCTCCCGCCAGTGGTCCATGCAGGTGCACTTATTCCTCTGCCAAACAGCCATGTGAAAAGTGCCGGAAAAAAAAGGGCGGATTCAGATATACCAAATCAGTTATTGCCATAGAGTGGGATCCACAAGTTCAAAAGTCTGAAGCCACTTTAAAAATCTGGGATTCAAAATCGAATTTAAATCTGGAAATAAAAAGAATGGGTTTGATTCACTAATAACTGTGTAGATAATTAATATTTACTGTATACGAAAAGGAGAGCTTCTCATGAAAAATGCCTAATACATGACACGTTTACACCATTAGTGTTGTCACTATACTGGAATTTCTATCTTTGACACAATACCTTGAAAAACATATTTTTCAGTACCACAGGGGAAAAGTACAGCAACATTAAGGATAATCGTGAAAATGTTCATACACAGATTTCACACACAAATTTGTTTGTATGCATGGTTAGTGAATGTTTCTACTGTACAATTATTATTAAGAAATAGTTCATATCCTGCATGATTTCTATATCATAGCATTTGAAATAAAAAACTATATATATATATATATATAATTAAAATATAAGGTAACACTTTACAACAGGGTTCCTCAAATCCAGCCCTGGAGGGCCACTTTCCTGCAGAGTTTAGTTCAAACCATGATCAAACTCACTTACCTGCAATTTTTTTCGTAACTCTGAAAACCTTGACTTGCTTGTTCATGTGTGTTTGATTAGGGTTGGAACTAAAATCTGCAGGGCATGCCCTCCAGGACCGGATTTCAGGAACCCTGCTTTACTGTGTCCTTATGTTACATGTACAGTACAACTGTAGTAATGACAGTAAATTATGTATAATTTGCAACTAACCTTAAATCAAACCCTAACCCTAGTTATATAATAAGTATATACTGTTAAAGTTAAAGAGTTAGTTCACCCAAAAATGAAAATTCTGTCATTAATTACTCACCCTTATGTCGTTCCACACCCGTAAGACCGTCGTTCATCTTCGGAACACAAATTAATATATTTTTGATGAAATCCGAGAGGTATATGACTCGTCCATAGACAGCAATATAATCAACACTTTCAAGGTCCAGAAAGGTACTAAAGACATCGTTAAAACAGTCGACGTGACTGCAGTGGTTCAACCTTAAAGGGTTAGTTCACCTAAAAATGAAAATTATGTCATTAATTACTCACCCTCATGTCTTTCCAAACCTGTAAGACCTTCGTTCATCTTCAGAACACAAATTAAGATATTTTTGATAAAATCCGATGGCTCAGTATGGCCTGCATCGCCAGCAATAACACTCCCTTTTTCAATGCCCAGAAAGCTATTAAAAACATACTTGAAACAGTTCGTGTGACTACAGTGGTTCAACCTTAATATTATAAAGCGACTACAATACTTTTTGTGCTCCAAAAATAACAAAATAGCCTTTTTTTTCAACAATATCTAGTGATGGTCAATTTCAAAACACTGCTTCATGAAGCTTTGAAGCTTTACAAATCATTTGTTTCGAATCAGTGGTTCAGAGAGCTAAAATTCCATGATTTCAGTAAATGAGGCTTCGTTACGTCATAAATGTTTTGAAACTTCAATAGTTCACGTGACTGTAGCCGTTTGATACGCGCTCCGAACCACTGATTCAAAACAAATGATTCGAAACAAGTGATTCAAAACAAAAGGTATTCTCGTCACTTTATAATATTAAAGTTGAACCACTGTAGTCACATGAACTGTTTTAAATATGTTTTTAGTAGCTTTATGGGCATTGAAAAAGAGAGTGTTATTGCTAGCGATACAGGCCTCACTGAGCCATCGGATTTTATCAAAAATATCTTAATTTGTGTTCTGAAGATGAACGAAGGTCTTACGGGTGTGGAACGACATGAGGGTGAGTAATTAATGACAGAATTTTCATTTTTGGATGAACTAACCCTTTAATTTTATGAAGCGACGAGAATACTTTATGCGCGCAAAAACAAAACAAAAATAACGACTTTATTCAACAATCTCTTCTGTTCCCTGTCATTATCCTTACACAGGTGACGCAGTGAAGGCTTCTGTGTTGACATCCGAATGCTGGCTCCGTATTGTCCAAAGCTGATCATGTGAGCAGCACGACGCATGTGTGTGATGCTGACGCAGAAGCCGGCCAATAATGAGTCGGCGTTCTGACGTAGAACCTGGAAGCGCTGGACGTAAACAGTGTATGAGAATGACACAGAAGAGAAGAGATTGTTGAATTAAGTCGTTATTTTTTTGTTTTTGCGCACAAAAAGTATTCTCGTTGCTTCATAAAATTAAGGTTGAACCACTGCAGTCACGTCAATTGTTTTAAAGATGTCTTTAGTACCTTTCTGGACCTTGAAAGTGGTGATTATATTGCTGTCTATGGACGAGTCATATACCTCTTGGATTTCATCAAAAATACCTTAATTTGTGTTCCGAAGATGAATGAAGGACTTATGGGTGTGGAACGACATGAGGGTGAGTAATTAATGACAGAATTTTCATTTTTGGGTGAACTAACCCTTTAAGTAAGTATATGTAAGTAAAATTCTCAGTACTCAGTACTTAAATGTATAGGTACACTGTAACTGTAACATGTATGTTCTGTTCTTTTTAGTTTCATTGTGTTTTGGTTCTGATTTCCCTGTTCCTGTTTCCTAGTGTGTGCTAGTTTGTTCCCTTAGTTACTGATTACATTCACCTATTGTTCATTTACTTTCCTCATTACCTCTCCTTGTATATTTAAGCCCTTAGTTTTTCTCAGTGTTTTGTATTGTGTTAACGTTGCATGTTAAGTTAGTGTCTATCATTCCTGTTCCTGTATTCTGCTGAGTGTCAGTTAATTAATGTCTACATACTGAAATTTCTATCATCGTGTTTACTGTTTACTGACCAGCAAAATGTAACAGTAATAACGACATCCTGAATTAAAGTCTAACCAAATATAATTACAAAACACAAAAGTCTGCTATTCATTGATATACAATGTGCTAAAAAGTGTACTAAACAATGTACTATAAAGTGCAGTTATACCTGTAGGTTTACTTTTATTTATGCAGCAACAGCTCTGTTGACACCCACTATTGTAGTCATTGGAAACATTTGTTTGTGCCTGTGGTTAGAGGAAAGAGTTTGTATCATTGCAGTACCAGCTTTAAGAGACACTTGTTACAGCTTCCTTAAACAGGAAGTTATAACGATAAGTTATAAAAACTGGTTTTGATACACATTCATCACGTCAGAGTTGTGGTTTTGTTTCGTAGTTCTGCATACTCTAGCTGTATTTCAACATTTAAATATTAAGAAATAAGGGATACAAAGTGCAAAGTACAAAATTTCTGTAAAGTTGGCTGCACTTTATTTTTAAGGTGATGTTGTTACAGTGTAATTACACAAATAGGTACTGAGTAATTTTAATTAACTACATGTTCTTACTATAGGGCTAAGTTTATGGTCTGGTTGAGGGTTAGTTACTTGTGATTATGCAAAATTTACTGTTATTACTACAGTAAAACATGTAACTAGCTCAACTTACCTCTGTATTTAATAGTACTATTTTAAAACTTTGATAATCTTAACAAAGACAAAGTATAAAGTAAATAGAAAACCATTTTAATATTAATTGTGTGAAAAAAAACATTCCATACATTTTTAGCCTACATAAATAATGACTCAGTTGTCACAGTCTCACTTGGTTTGGACCTTGTTTCAGTTTGCACTGTTCCCCTGTTGAGTTTGTTGTCATGGTTGTTAATATGATTCATCAGTCAGTTCAGATGTGTGTCATTAATTATCCTTGTTTGCCTGTGTACTTAAGTTCCTCTGTTTCTGTTCATTGCTGCTCGGTGTCGTCTATGGTTAAGTTGTGTTGGATTGCAGTTCTCTGTTTGTGGATATACCTGTGGATTTATTAAAGACTGCCTGTTTATCTTCATCTTCGTGTTCATAATGCATTCACACAATGCCTTTTTTTAAAGTTAGTGTACAAGGCTGTTTCAAGAGCATTCTTGATTAAATATTATATGATTAAATATTATATGTGTGAGGAAAATATGCAAAACTTGCAAAAAGAGTGAAAATATAATTTACTTGTATATTTAGGACACTAGCTAGCTAGCTAATGCTAGCTAATAAGTTAGCAGTTTTAATCAAATATATTTAAAATGCGCATGTTTAAAGTAATTTCCTCCACCATCATTTCCACCACAGTATATGATCAAACCAAAAACATAGTGGAAATGTTATTTTGTTTGTTCAGAATGACAACAATAGCAAAATGTCTGTGATACATGTAATGTTAGATGTTGTTAGTGGACAAATTGCGTGAGTATGAAAAGGTTACGGTAACACTTTATTTCAAAAGTCCACTTTAGATGTTCTGCTAACTAACTAACTACTATGTCAACTAACTCTCATTAGAAACAGTAGTAGACTGTTAGTAGGGTTAGGTGTTAGGGTTAGCGTTAGTTGCAAAGTTACTTATAGTCAGCAGAATGTCTGTTGGGGGACCATCAAAATGAAGTGTTAGCAGATATTAAGCAGATAGTCTACTATAGCCTACTCTAAACTGTTAGTTGACATGTAGTTGCAAAGTTATAATGTCTATGTGCTACATTACTATATTTAGTAATGTCTATGTCTAACTATGTGCCCATAATTTTGGCCCTGTGGACAAAAATCTGTTTTATGCATAATTGTGAGCACTGTGTTTCTGCAATGGAAAACAGCCATAGACAGTTGAGGAAACACCACTACAAGACTAACTTTAGCACGGAGAGCCTGTGACTCTGACTCACTCTGACTCACTCACTCCACTCCAGGTCATGCCACTCCTCCTGTTATTCTCTCATTTTACAGTCCTCATGTCAGACTTTAATGTTTTAAATCCACAGGCCTAGTTTTGAGCAAATCTTTAGGCAGATTTCACCTTGAGCTTTCCGAACCTCAAGAGATGCACCTATGATTTCTTTACCCTTCACTTTATGGAATGCCTGAGAAATCCTACTTGGTAGCTTCATAACCCAAAAGCATATTCAGACAAAGCACAGGGCATTACATGGTGGATCTGATGAGAATATTAAATAGAAAGCTTGGCCGCTCAATGGTGTCTTGATGGAATATTTCAGATTCTCTAGTATATTACATTAAATCTTACATGCTTTTTGTTGCCAAAGGTTTCTGCCAGCTGCTATGAGGTAGATTCACAGGTCTGCAGGTGTAGCAGAGCTCAGAGAAAGCCTTAAGATTGTAATGACATTGGAGAGCCATGAGGGTTGGGTGGAGAAGTGTAGAAAAATACAAGAGCAGGGTAGGGCGTCAGAGAGCGTTATGGAGGGAATGACTGACATGGGGAAGAGTGAATTGTTAGCTGTACTGTGAATTTAATGTGCATGAAGCACAAACAAATAGACCTGACTGGGGCTATAATTACATAAAAGGTGTGGTCTTACTTTCACTGAGGACAGAATGCCACCTCACTGGAAATATGTGTTGTGAGCTTAACTTTAAATGTGAGAACAATTCAACTACCAACTGCAAAAATAATGTTGAATGATTACTGTACATTGAACGCATAATGCATATTATGTCAATAAATCAAGGGAAAATAGAAGAGGTGAACACCTTTGTCCTTTGCATGCATTAAAATGCGTTTATAATATGTTTTTACACAGTCTTTGAGATATTTGCAATTCTGTTCCTCAAAATGGATGACATGAATCACACATTTAAATTACATTATTACATACTTTTGTATTGTGCATTATGAATAATGTATTTGACATTGACATGGAATGCACAAGAAAATAAACATTGAACTTTATCTATGCTTATATGTGATGAACCTTTTAAAGTGTGCAACACCACATTTGAGCATTGTGTGCCTACATATACAAACCTAAATTTGTAAATAGGCTATTGTGTAGCTGTGCATCATGCAAATGGGAATGATGAAATACACTGAATACGAAATCATTTTTGGGAAGCTGACATATCCTGCAGTGTGACAGTTTTTCAAACCGCATTTTGCAATTTTTTTAATAGGCTATTTACTAATATTATAAATAAAAAAAATCAATCATAGTACCTAAAAAATGCACAATATACAAATATATATTCCCTTTCACATTGACATCAGTTTTAACCTAAAATCTAAAATAAAAAAAGCTATGCATCAAGTGCGTATATTGTCGTTTTTAATTGCCTGCTGCACCCACCATATAGTTTTATAATGTATTTAATTGTATCATGTATGTAATGTATGTTCCACTGTTCTGTGTCTATGTAAGAAAAAAGAATAAGGCGTAATGCTGCTTTATGGTGTGATTTGGTTTGGGGGAGTGAGATGACTTCGTGCCATAAAGTTGCATAATGTGGATTTTAGAGATCAGCCTCAGGGGGAAGAGAAACAGAGAGTGTTATTGGCTGAGGACTCGCATCTGCCTCTCCCTTGAAAATACGGCAGATTATTTAAAGTCGGCTTGCATCCATTGAAACTTGTGAAACTGAATCTGGACTAAACCAGGAGCAGCTTCTCAAACCAGACCTGTCTTCATCGCCTTCTGTGCATTTCTTTGACCAGTAAGGTAAGGAAACTAAACAACCATCACTTTTAGTTTCGTGGGCTACTTCATTGAGTCTCCGAAAGACAGCTGAGTTCAGAATAAACTATGTTAGGATTTCTCTGGGTCATCACTTTATATATATGTAACTTTCTGGAGTCTTTATGGGGTCTTTCACGGTAGCGAGTTTTATTTCTTTGTTTGCATTTTATAGGCTACGCAGATCCCCGCTTAATGACGTAAAGTGGAGCACAGGAAATAACAGTTTCATTATAAATGTAGACGTGGAGTCCTGCAGACCATTTTCATATGCTGGCACCTCTTTGTCTATATTTAGCCTACAACAAATTTATAGTTGCCATTATTCTTTTGTACTTTGCAGACATCTGTATCATGCGCGGCACTTTTACAAACTTCAAGCTAATAAATAACAAATAAAAAATACATTTTATTTGCTAAATGTGCATGTAGACTTTTATTAGTTCTTTTTTAATAATAAAAAAACCCTAATAGTTCTTATTTAATTGATTTTTTTAATTCAAAATCCCGGCTAGAACTTTAATATGTGGGCGTGTCCATTCAAACACGGACATAAAGCCATTACAATAATAGGTAACAGTACTTTCCATTAAAAAGTTAGGCATGCAACTCTTGTAAACAAAATTATTTAAATAAACGAATAAACGTCACTAATAAGTCAAATGATGTAATTAATTTAGTCTACTTTTTATGAGTTTTAAGGGTTTATCTAACTAAATTTAAAGTGGTTGAAAAAGTACAATGAACTTATGACTGCAGGGTTTACATTTGCACTATGTGGCTTTGTTCATGTCACCTCTTATAGTTAATCATACAGTCAGATATCTCTTTTGATACCATGAATCTGTAGCTGGCAGATCTCATGCAAAATGTATGCTTTGCATAAAACTTTTCCCTGGTAAACTCAAAGGAACGGGCATGCATGTCTGCCCACGGCTGTAATCATGCAGCATGACTCATTTGTTGACATGCCTCACCCTGCACACAACTTCAACTGAGTACATCCAGCCTACAGCTGATCAAATCCTCATGATTTTTTCCATGTAATTGTAAATATAAGCACATTCTCATGTAGTCCTCTGAGAATAAATGCGCCCGATGCTCCATGTGATGTTTTACCATGTGCATGCACACATTTGCCTTATATTTAAATAAAAAAGGTCTTTTGAATGAAATGGATGTTTACAGTCACTTTCTTATAGATTATGTTTTGTTATAGAGTAGTAGTAGATGAAGAAACCTTAGAGCTTGGCCTGTCATTTTTAATATGAGTAGTAAATAATAAGGACACTTGGTATTCCAGTTTTTTTGTTTTTTTTTTTAATCACCCTATATGAATGAGATCTGACCGCACAGTCACTTGCAAATACTTTATTATCCAACATCCATAACATTGGATAATAAAGTATTTGCAAGTGAGTGTGCGGTCAGATCTCATTCATACAGATTTATTCTCTGACCTGCACCTCTGACGGTGTGCGTTTGTCTACGTTTATTTATTTATTTATTTATTTTTTGTTTTATCACCCTCCCAGTAGTTACCAACTTCAGACCATTAGGTCTTAGAATTGTTTGTATTTTCCAAAAAAAGTTTCATAGTGCAGCCCCAGCATTCTTGTATGTTCCAGGAATCATGGTTTTCCACAAGGAGTTCCAGAATGCAGGTAAAGAGCCTGGTCTGCAGATTTGGAGAATAGAGAAGATGGACCTGAAACCAGTCCCCAAACAGCTCCAAGGAAACTTCTTCACTGGAGATGCCTATGTTGTCCTTTATACCACTTCTGCTCCATCCTACAATGTCCACATGTGGTTGGGTGAGTAGAAGTAACTACATTTAATAATTTAAACCGTTGCTAAATTTCTATTATGCCAAAAAAAAAACAAAAAAAAAAAAACTGTGCCCTTTCAAGGACATGGCACATGTCTTTTCTTTCTTGTCAGGTAGGTAAGCAGATACAGAAACACACCTTGACGCTGTTTTTATTTAGGATATTTGTCTGTGTCTGTTTAAACGGCAGGTAATGAGTGCTCTCAGGATGAGGGTGGAGCTGCTGCCATCTTTGCTATGCAGCTGGACGATCATCTGGGTGGAGCACCAGTCCAGTACCGTGAGGTTCAAAACAATGAGTCTGTCACCTTCCTTGGCTACTTTAAAACTGGAATTAAGTACAAGGTAATAATAACCCTTACAGATAGCTGATTGAGAAAATAAACCCAGATCTGTCATATTTGTTGCTAAACCTGACAAATGGGTCATTTTAGTAACATGCTTAATTTTACATTAAGTGCTCCATTATAACCCAAACTTTTTCTCATTGGAGATGTCTTATTGTGTTTTAGTCAAAAATATGCTGTCAGAAGAATATAATTTAATCTCTGCTGGCATCACTATACTGTATGTTACATTTCAGTCATTTCTATAAAATAAAGCCTCTTTGACTGAAAGTTAATTAAGGTCAATGGGTAACAGCAAGGACCAAAAATTTAAGAATTTGTCATTGAAATCATATATTGATGGACCACTATTGCAAAAAAATAATGTGGATGCATCAACACCAATGTCTATGGTTGTTATAGTAGTTTATGAGAGTTATTATTACTGTCCAGGATTATTATTATTTTTTTCTACAGATAACAAATTTGTTTATGTAAGAGGATCTCACAAACCACATTCAAATCAGTAGTGAAATCTGAAGTTTTTCCCTTGCAAATATCTGCCATATTGTGGCAGGTTTGATGTACATTTTCTCTGAGATGGTTTTAATAATTTAGAAATAAGAATGGATCCAGCAGAAAATTTCATAGCGTATTGCTTTGATAAATATTCCTTTGCTCCCTTTCACAAATGTGAAATTTTCCCTTTCAGATTAAGTGCATTTTACTTTTTGCTATAATGCCATCTCCAATTAATTTTCTGTGTATCAGGAGAATTTTTTTTAATTGTAATGTGAGAGCCTTAAGACATTTCTTTTTCCACAGCAAGGTGGTGTGGCCTCTGGGTTCCAGCATGTGGTGACCAATGACATGAACGTGAAGCGTCTGCTTCACATTAAAGGACGACGTGCCATTCGCGCCACCGAGGTCAATATGTCTTGGGCCAGCTTCAATCATGGAGACTGCTTCATCATTGATCTTGGCAAGGTTAGAAATACATGGGGTGAAGTGATTAATCAATCTCTTTAGTGCTGTCCTTTTGAGAAATCCAAAATTCCCAACCTCACAACTCATATTATGATTTTCCTAGGACATCTACCAATGGTGTGGGAGTGAATGCAACCGTTTTGAGCGGTTGAAAGCCTCCGAGGTGGCAATCGGCATTCGTGATAATGAGAGAAATGGGCGTGCCAGTCTGCAAATGGTTGAGGATGGTTCTGAGCCAGAGGCTGTCCTTAGTGTAAGTCTTATCTTCTTCTACAAAAAAAAAAAAAAAAAACCTGTGCCACTGTTGCAAGTTTAAACATGCAGTGAAGAATAAGCATGTCTTTGGATCTGCTGTGGCAGGAAGTGAAAACATAATTACTTGGGTCAGTAGTGGCATGTTTCAGAGTCTTTATTTGATGGAACACAAATAAAACATGGTTTAGAGTGAGATCAGTAACAGCACTGACTTTCTTGATCAGTTTGTTATGGCTTTTTGAATTGTAAACTAAGGATACTGGTGACCATGAACTGTTCTACTGCACACCTTGAAAGAGTTTATAATCTGTTTTCTAAATGCATAACAATTCACCCATGCATACACTATATCTCATTTTTAAAACAATTGTGGATTGAACCCTCCTACATTTTTTGATAATTCATTTTACTTGGAGGTATGTCAC
The DNA here is from genome assembly GCA_039654765.1 of Mylopharyngodon piceus. NCBI lineage: Eukaryota > Metazoa > Chordata > Actinopteri > Cypriniformes > Xenocyprididae > Mylopharyngodon > Mylopharyngodon piceus. Next base: position 8,361,713 of record CM077460.1, on the reverse strand, counting down.
AATATGGAAGAATAGATCTGCCGCTGCTTGTGTTACATTGCAACTTTAAACTGAATTTATGTCCAAACATTTGCCTCATTTGCCTTTACATCATCTGTAGCTTTCAAGGGACAAGTTTTGTCTGATTAAGCATGATTCAATTACAGCATATACCAGCCTCAACTAACATCTTGTTCCAAAAAACAGAGGAGTTCTGAGCAACTGTTGTTGAAATGAATGGGACTGCTAACAGATAGTTTTCTCCAATTATCATAGACCATCTTTGTAGCTACAGAAACAGGTTTCAGTAATACAAAAAAAGAGATCGACACAACAAAGAAACAGAGACACTAGATAAATTACAACAGAAAGAATCTGTAAACATTCACAGGCACATTTATCCAAGGGAATTTACAGTGTATTCAAGTTCATGCATTCTCTGGGAATTGAACTCATGGCCTTAGCATTGTTAGCACCATGCTCTAGTGTTTAAGGTACAGAAACACTAAAAGAAAGCTGGAATAAGTTTGTCACGGTAAATATTAGTAAACGGTAAATATTTAAGGGAACTAATGTTGCAGTCAGCATAGAATGCCAGTTCATCTGGTTTTGATTTTGACTTTTTGCTTGAGGTTCTGCATAATAGTCTTTTTTTTGTATCCTGAGTTGACCGCTGCCATGGAGAAAACTGGTGGAAACTCTTATTGTGTTTGTTTATTTTTAGGCTCTTGGGCCCAAGCCCAACATCCCAGCAGGAAGTCCTGATGATGAGACGACCGACAGAAGCAATCAGAAAAAGGGCTCACTCTACATGGTACATTTATGTATTATGCACATATCATAGTTACCACGAGCACTGTATTATGCAAACTGTGTAGTATTCATGGCATTTTATAAATGTATGCATTTGTGTGTTTTGAATGGGTTAGGTATCAGATGCTGCAGGCTCTATGAAGACATCTCTGGTGGCCCAGAGCAGCCCTTTCAAACAGGAGATGCTCGCTCCCACCGATTGCTACATCCTGGACAATGGAGTGGACAGCAAGATCTTTCTTTGGAAAGGTATGGTCAAATTTTATTTTGAAGTCCTTATATTACATATATATTAATTAAAGCTGCAAAGTGAAATATATACCTTAAATGGCTGCTTATTGACAATTTCATTACCATTTTAACATCTCAGGACCGAGTGCAAACACTGAAGAACGTAAGACAGCCATGAAGGTCGCAGAGCAGTTTATCAAAGACAAGAACTACCCCAAAAACACACAGGTATCAGACTCTAGCCTGATCATGGAAGTAGATTAAATAGAAGACAAATTCTAACCAGTCTATCTAACTTTTTGTGATCAGATCCAGGTTATGCCAGCTGGAGGTGAGACCACACTGTTCAAACAGTTCTTCAGTAACTGGAAGGATAAGGATCAAACCACAGGTCCAGGCCAGGCCTACAGCATTGGCCGCATTGCCCGTGTTTCGCAGGTTCCCTTTGACGCCTCCAGTCTGCACTCCAACAAAACAATGGCTGCTCAGCACGGTATGGTGGATGACGGCTCTGGCAAGGTTCAGGTAAAAATACTGACGCTCATCACCCCAAGATGATCATCATAAACCCAGAGAAGAATTAAGGCCTGTTCACACCAAGAACGCTAACTATAATGATAACGCTAACTATATTAGCGTCTACACCAATGCACGATAATATTGTTTATTATAAGTATGCGCTGCAGTTATGTCATCTGCCGCTTTTAAAGGTTTAAGCTCTTCAAAGTCAGGTGGATTCTGATTGGCTGTTTTTATTGTTTATCAGCTGGAAAAAATCATTACGAAAGTGATTCCAACAATAATATTTCTTTGTGACATTATCGTTATAATTGTGATCTGGATTCTGCTATTCTTTTATATTTAGTACAATTTTTTGGTGTGAATGGGCCTTTAGTGTTTTTGAACCAGGAATTGTCTCAGGAATTGCTAATGGGTTTTTAGAATTACATTTTCAATTTAAAGGTGCAGTCACATTACAGAAATTTTGTTGAAATTTTGTGGGCAAAAAGGTTTATTGTTCATTGTCAATAGTGTAGCAATGTATGAAGCACAGTTCACACAGAAGTCACTTTCAAACCAAGCAGCTTTCTGTTGGTGAACGCAGCAAATTCGCGTGGGGAAATCACAGATTTCTATTGAAATGACTCGATTTCCATCATGAAAATCTTTGGTTAACATTGCTTGAAGAGACTTTAAAGTAACTTGTTCTACAACATGTCAAACCTGATTTTTGTGTAACTAACAAGTTGCTAAATAAATATTAAAGAAATAAGACAGGTTCTAAAACATATGTATCAAGCTGTTAGCATAAATTGCTAATGCTACTATAACATTTATTTAAAGTTAACTACAAACTCATAAATGAAGCACTATTCTAAAGACCCATTCGAAATGGCTGAACTATAGTTGCTTAAAATTCAAGATTACTGTTGATTTTATTGTTAACTACAACACTGCACATGTATGAAGTCCATTGCTCTGGACCTCGGCAGGTATGGCGCGTCGAAGGTGGGGATAAAGTTCCTGTGGACCCTTCTAGCTATGGGCAGTTTTATGGTGGAGACTGTTATCTGATTCTCTACACCTATCGCCAAGGAAGCAGAGAGCAACACATTATCTACACCTGGTAAGTCAAGACAGTCACAGGATGACATGCCGGTAACCACCTGATTAGCCAATATTTACACAATCAAGTCAATGTTTAATATTCTAATTAGATTTATTGATTTTCTTATCAGGCAAGGACTGAAGTGTACACAAGATGAGCTGGCTGCCTCAGCTTTCCTAACTGTCAAGCTGGATGATTCCATGGGTGGTTCCCCTGTCCAGGTACTACCAAACACAGGCCTAATTTCTTGAGTCTGGTCATTATTCCATGCTTAAATGTAGGGCTGCTCAAATATTATAAAAATCAAAATTGTCCATTATTATATTAATATAGATGTCAAGTAATTGTCATTTTTTTATTTACCTTATTGATTATAATGGGAGTTTTCTAGTTTGGTCATACTGCTCATTTGTAGTATATATTGGGTATTATACCATCTACTTTTCAATTGACCAGAGCAAAATAGTCTGATGCTTTTCACTTTGATTCTAAAATGTCTTTGTTTCTAGGCATACACTATATATCTGTACCGTGCTGCTATCATTTGATTTTTGATTCACTTCCCTTCAAAAGTTTAGGGTTGTTAAGATTTTTTTATTTTTTTGAAATAAGTCTCTTATGCTGAACAATGCTATTTGATCTAACAGTAAAACAGTAATATTTAAAATATTAAATTTACATCAATTGTAATTACATAAGTGTTTTCTATTTTAATATATTTTAAAATGTAATTTGTTCCTGTGATGGCAAAAAGGAATTTTTAGCATCATTACTCCGGTCTTCAGTGTCACATGATCCTTCAGTAATCATTTTAATGTGGTGATTTGATGCTCAAGAAACATTTCTTATTATCACTGCTGAAAACATTTATGCTGCTTAATATTTTTGAGAAAACCGTGATACATTTCAACTCATTCAGCTATGATAAGTTAAAAGTTCAAAATAACAGCATTTATTTGAAATATAAATATTTTGTATTATGAAAGTCTTTACCATCACTTTTGCTCAATTTAATATGTCCTTGCTGAATAAAAGTATTAATTTTCTTAAAACAACAACAACAAAAAACAAAAACAAAACAAACCTTTAAACAGCAGTGCATATTGGTTGAAATTAAATATTTAATTTTTTAATAATAATTCATTTTTAGATTAATTTGCCATCATCTAATGCTCACTTAAAGGTAATCTTTAAAAAGAATTAACTAATAATATAAAAGGATTACTTACATTGGTCAAACTAAAAAAAACAATGTAAATGAAATGCTGCAATCTTAAATATTTGTAAATAATTTTACAATCTTAAATATTTTTCAGAGAAATGATGCATCTCTAGTTTCCATTTTTATAAAGGATTTCTTGTTTTTTATAAAATTAAATAACAAGGTCTACTTGATTTAGAATTCACTGTTATGTCGCCCTGCAGGTACGTGTCACTCAGGGCCAGGAACCGGCCCATTTGATGAGTCTGTTCAAGGGGAAACCCATGGTCATCCACATGGGTGGGACTTCACGTAAAGGTGGTCAGAGTCGGGCTGGCAGCACACGCCTCTTCCACATCCGCCAGAGCTCCACCCGTGCATCACGCGCTGTGGAGGTCGGTGATGGCGAAAAACACATATGTGGACACAGTCAGGAATGACCATCAGGCAATAATCTTCCTCTCTGACACTTTCTGTCTCTCTTCTCACCCAGGTGGAACCTTCTGCATCTAAACTGAACACTAATGATGTGTTTGTGCTGAAGTTTCCTGACGGCCTGTTTCTGTGGAAAGGAGTGGCCGCTTCAGAGGAAGAAATGGCTGCTGCAAAATACGTCTGCAGCTTCCTTGGAGGCAGTGTTACGGAAATTTCAGAGGGCAAAGAGCCGGGTGGGTGTCTACCTTTTATAAATGTTCAGACACTGTAATTTATACAGTTAAAAGGCATTCCTAACCTAATCACGTTTCCTGTTACTTTGAACTGATTGGTCAGTTTTATCTGTCTCTTTGCTCCTTTCAGCTGCATTTTGGTCTGCTTTGGGTGGAAAGAAGGACTATCAGACCTCCAAAAGTCTGCAGAAGAGTGTTAAACCTCCTCGTCTGTTTGGCTGCTCCAACAAGACTGGACGACTAATTGTGAGTTAACAGATGGAATTTGCAACTAGTTCAATTTTCTTTGTTAAATGGCTGCATTCATTTTACTATACCTCTCCTTTTCCATTTCAGGCTGAGGAAGTTCCTGGAGAGTTCACCCAGTCTGATTTGGCCACTGATGATGTCATGCTTCTGGATACCTGGGATCAGGTTAGCATTTGAAGTACTGATGACTTAAGTACTGATGACTTCATGTTGACTTAAGTCAACATGAAATTACAGTATGTTTAGAACACACATTAATTCTGTAATCTGATAAACTTCTGAGTGAAACAGGATATCCAATCAGAAAAAAGCAGGATGAGATGTTATCCATAATCATATGATTGGTTCTTGAAAAGTGGGTGTTACAAACCAGAATGGAGCACAGAATAAAGTTCAGTTATAGACTTTAATCAGGGTAGTGCCATATTTTAAAAACAGGAATGAAAACAAGGCTGTGAGGGATAAAAGTACAGTGCTTTCAGTGACTTGTACTGTTGTATACTAACATACATACATAGATTGTTAAAAAAAAAAAAAAAAAAAAACTGTCAATAGACAAAAACTCCATAAAGCAGCTTTGAAAGTTGAGTTGTGAAAATTACGTATACAGTGGAAAATTATTATACAGTGGGTGCCATTGTAAAGACTGTAAGTCTGTCTCTCACAGCCCTGTTTTTATCTGTGTTAAATTTAATATGGTGTCTAATGTGACTAAGGTCTATTGCTGAACTATAAATGTAAGCTTCAATTTTTGAATCTTCTTCCCTTAGATCTTTCTTTGGATTGGTAATGATGCCAACGAGGTGGAGAAGTCTGGATCAGCTAACATAGGTAAGTTAAGATGCTGAAGCATAAACAACATAATATTCCCTCATACCTATAAAAATTACAATTATATTTTTAGGAAAACTCAGTTAAGGCACCAAAAACCAAAATCTCAACTGGAACCGTACATATGTACCAATAATGGAGGATTAAGTTTGATTTAGCATTGGCACTGAATGTAATTCCTGATTGTTAAATGTCATTAAATGTTTCTTTGCCATCAGCTAAAGAATATGTGGACTCTGACCCCTCTGGTCGCCGTGGCACCCCAGTCATCACTATAAAGCAAGGCTTTGAGCCCCCAACCTTCACTGGCTGGTTCCAGGCTTGGGACTCAAAGATGTGGGACACAGACCCAATGGATCGCATCCGTGCTCGTTTCTAAAACACACAAACTACTATATACTTTTGCATAGCTTCCAGAATACTCACCTTGTGTGTTTCATGCATTGGTTGTCTGAAAGGAATGCAGAAGGAACACAGCATGCAAAAATACTGCATGATAAGCCACTATGTACCGTAATTTGCTACTATTAACGACTTTTTGCCTTGTTGTTTCTGTGCCTTGACTTTGCCTTGTTATACCTTTAAACTCTTTTATATATCTTTTTTTGTATAATTCTGTATTCCGGTGATGTTTTCAACCACATGGTCATTATGATTTTTTAAAATGGCTATTAAAAGGAACGGAAAAGGAAAATGTAGATTTTTATATGCAAGACAACTTTTATTTGCAATTGACAATTCAACAGACATAGTGCATTTGGATTATTAAAAACTGTACAAGTGAAACTGTACAAACTGTACAAAAAAACTGTACAAAAAAACTGTACAAGTGTATGGATAATGCATAAACATCACAAATATGCAAAATGAAATGTTATCTGAGAATATATTGTAGTTGCTAAAAGATTTTAATGTACCTCTACAATTATTCTGATTCACAGTATATAATAAAAAAAAACTTCAAAAAACTATTGAGTTATGTGTTTGTTGATGTTGGCATTGTTTGAAGGGTCAATTATACACTACCGTTTAAAAGTTTGGGGTTAGTAAGATTGTTGGTTGCAGCAAGGAAAAGTAGTTGATGTAGGATCTATACGCAGCACTCACTTTTTTTTAACAATTTACATTTTTAAAATTTTAACAAACTAAAACAATAAACATGCAAAGAGAAAAACGAACGCAGGAGAATAACAACCAACTAAAAATAAATGAGAATGGACAAAGAATGACTCAAACTAAAGGCTATAAATACACAGAAGCTAAAGGGTTCAAAGGAACAGGTGAATGAAATGAAACAATGAGTCACTATGGCAACAAATGAGAACATTCTAGAAACTATTATAAAAAAATGTTACAAACTAAAAGTTCATGAAAATAAAACACAAACCAAACCGAACGTTACATAAATCCCCCTCCCAAAAGGCACATACTCGCAGCATAAATATCCAAAACAGAGGAGGGAGGGGGTTTTGGAGGAGGATGAGGAACCAGAGACAGACTAGACCCTGGAGGAGCCGGAAGAGGAAGACACCAAGGTGGAACTGATGGAGGAAGGAGCTAGGGAATAGATGATGGGAGGAGCCAGGGAGGAGATGATGGAGGGAGAACATGACTGAGGGAGGAGCCAGGGAACAACCTACAGCAGAGCCATCATGACGAAGGTCCAGGTCAGAACAAGTTGCCAGGGTGGAGTCATGAGCCCAACCAAGTGAGGTGAAGCCGAGAGAGATGAGACCCAGGCGAAGTCCGATGGATGGAGGGACCAGGCGACACCGCAGGAATAGGAGGCTGTGGTGAAGTCAGTCAACGACTTACCAAGGCAGAGCCGGAGGGACAAGGGAGGCCAGAGTTGGAAAGACGATGGTCCCAGGTGGAGCCAAGGTGGAGCAGACTGGTCGACGGGCTGAGGTGGAGTTATGAGCTTGGAGGCCCGAGGCAGAGCCAGAGGATCAACACTCCAAGGTGTAGCTAGGGATCTGGAAGCCCAAGGTGGATCCGAGCAGCTGGGCGGAGCCACTGGAGGAAGAGCCGAGTGGCTGAAGGGAGCCAGTGGAGACAGGCCAAGGAACTGGAAGGTGTTGATAGAATAGGAAGGAGTAGGAGGCTGGGCAGAACCGTTGGTGACAAAGGAGACTTGGAGATGGGCAGAACCATCAGCAATGGGCTTGTTTGAATTAGTGCAGCGCTGCCCAGACCGATCGGCGGCTTACTTGAAGCAGTGCTTGCTGGTTAGAAATTTTCTCTAACCTGAGACTGCGCCTACGGCACATCACTGTGAGTAGTACCGCGAGAGTACCGCGAGAGTACCGCGAGAGCGCTTTGAGAGCAGTCTGCGGACTCAGCCGTCGCAGCTTCTCCAGAGCGGCTGCATGAGAACTGATGACGACACAGCTGTTTCACGATTGGCCAGATTCACCGATGACAACACTCACATGTGTGTTTTGTATGCATTCTGACAGCTTCAGTTCCACTAATACTCACAAATCTGCATTTTTTTTAACAGTTTTCATGTAGTCGCAATGTTATATTGTGTCATATGTTTATCAAAATAACAGATAAAAAACATAGACCTCACTTTATTGGTGTTTAAATAGTATAGGCTAATGTTAAACTTTATTCTTGTACAAACAGATGCTGTATTAAGCAGTACATTAAGTATTGAATGAAAACTGTCCAGCAGCCATATCACCCTGTAGCCCAAGACTGGTTGCCCACTGAAGCTAAGCAGGGTTGAGCCTGGTTAGTACCTGGATGGGAGACCTCCTGGGAAAACTAGGTTGCTGCTAGAAGAGGTGTTAGTGAGGCCAGCAGGGGGTGCTCACCCTGTGGTCTGTGTGGGTCTTAACACCCCAATATAGTGACGGGGACACTGTACTGTAACAAGCACTGTCCTTCGGATGAGACATTAAACCAAGGTCCTGACTCTCTGTGGTCATTAAAAATCCCTTGGCACTTCTCGTAAAGAGAAGGGGTGTAACCCTGGGGTCCTGGACAAATTTCCTCCTTTGGACCTTACCAATCATGGCCTCCTAATAATCCCCATCCATTGAATTGGCTCTATCACTCTCTCTCCTCTCCACATATAGCTGGTGTGTGGTGAGCGCTCTGGCGCCGTTGTACTGTGGCTGCCGTCGCATCATCCAAGTGGATGCTGCACACTGGTGGTGGTTGAGGAGAGACCCCTGATACGATTGTAAAGCGCTTTGGGTGTACAGTAGTATATATATATATATATATATATATATATATATAAAAAAAGCGCTATATAAATGCCTCATTCATTCATTCATTCAAACTCTAAAACTCCTGTGTATTTGACAAATGTTGCATTTTAATTCACTTCATCTGTGATAAAGTTTGCAAACACAGTGGCAGCGTAACAACGGGAAGCAGAAAGTCTCCGTTTTCAGCTCCTCAATGACTGCAAGCGGCAACTCTCACTGACTGGTTACATCCAGCCACAGCCGAAGTCGAACAAGCCTTACAAAGAAGATTTGGAAATGGGTGGAACCATCGGCGATGAAGGAGACTTGGATTTGGACGGAGCCATCAGCGACAAAGGAGACTTGGAGATGGGCGGAACCATCAGCAATGAAGAAGACTTGGAAATGGGCGGAACCAGCGGCAACGAAGGAGACTTGGATTTGGACGGAGCCATCAGCGACGAAGGAGACATGGAGATGGGCGGAACCCGTGGCGACGAAGGAGACTTGGGGCTTGGCAAAGCCAGCAGCAACTGGAGACTTTTAGAATATGCCATAGTCCAGATCATCACACCAGCTAGTGTAGACTGGGCTCAGCTCACCCTCAGTTGTAAGAGTATGGGCTGGACTGCACTCCATGCCCTAAAAGTTCACTAACACGCCCTCTGGGATGGACATTGGTGCCAGCTCTCACACCTGGTCAGACTCTGCAATCGTTTTGGGCTTAGGATCTGGGTCTGCGGTAGGCTCAGGCTCATAGTCCATGACAGGCTTGGTAAGTGGCTGCATGGGCTTTGGGGCTTATTTTCCCTCCTCAACTACTGTCCAGGAGGAACCACAATGAAACACCCCCCATTTGACGTATTCACAAAAATTCCCCAGAGGACCATGACAGTGCAGGCGTGCTTTGGTTTGAGCATTTAGTTCAGCTCTAAAAAATACACAGAGGGAGGAATCAGGATAATATACCAAGGGGACCAGTTTTAAAAAGTCTCTTATGTGGTCCTCAAAGTTGTGGTCCTTTTGGCTGAGGAGGAGGAGAATCTGAACTGCTGGTAGATCCATCTTTGTTGGTTTAGGTCCGTTCTTCTGTCACAGTTGGTTGCAGCAAGGAAGATGAGGCAGGATCTATACGCAGCAATCACTTTATTTAACAATAAACCGAATAAATAAAAACAAGAGCACAGGAGAAAAACTGGAATGCAAGAGAATAACAACCAACTAAAAATAAATGAGATCGGACAAAGAATGACTCAAACTAAGGGCTGTAAATACACAGACAGTGTGTCTCATTTCCATTGTTTGATTGATTTGATTCACCTGTCCCTTGTTTAGCCCTTTATTTTCTCTGACTGTCTTATTTCGAAGGCTGCATCCTCCAGAGATCGCATTTGTCGGCCACATACGTCATTAAGGCTGCTTCATTTTAATAAACTGACCACTACATTCCAAAGTCATAAAGAAATTACAACAATGTACACTTCACTAGGAATAACGGTCAATTTTATAATGGTTACTTTTCTGAAATATGACATCTTTTATGATGTATGCAGCTGACAAATGCGACCTTCGAAGGGAGCCTTTGAAACGAGACACAGTCAGAGAAACTAAAGGGCTAAACAAGGAACAGGTAAATCAAATCAATCAAGCAATGAGTCGCTATGACAACAAATGAGAACATTATAGAAACCATGGAAACAAAAAAGAAGCCCAGAAAAAAAATAGTTACAAACTAAAAGTTCATGAAAATGAAACTGAACCAAACTGAACGTAATAGAATGAAAGAAAAAATAAATTAATACTTTTATTTAGCAAGGATGCGTCAAATTGACCAAAAGTGACAGTAAAAACTTTTACATTGTTACATAAAGTTTATATTTCAAATAAATGCTATTTTATTTTAACTTTCTATTCATTAAAGAATCCTGGAAAAATAATGTAGCACGGTTTCCACAAAAATATTAAGCAGCACAACCATTATGTGATAATAATAATAAATGTTACTTGAGAATCACAGGAATAAATTACATTTAAAAATATATTAAAATAGAAAACAGTTACTTTAAATTGTAACAATATTTTACAATATTAGTTTTTACTGTATTTTCGATCAAATTAATACAGCCTCGGTAAGCATAAAGAATTCTTTCAAAAACGTTAAAAAAATCTTATAGCGCCCCCAAACATTTGAACAGTAGTGTATGCATATGTGATTTTATGTTTTACAAAATCACAGTGATATTATGTTTTATCAGATATTTCTTTTAGACCACAGTGGTGCATAGAACTTTTGTCCCATGCAGCAGTCGTATTGTATATTGTCCACCACATGTCTAGGCTGGAGTTACACGTGGGTCATTCTGCTGAGTCTTTATGCACTGGATTAGCAAGAGTAAGTTTTAGCTCATCTCTCAAGCTCCCACTCATTCTGTCTCTTTATCTCATTTCCAGTTCTTCTTAGCCGTCTTTTACTTTCTAGTCTCTGTCTCTCTGTATAGTCAGAGAAAGCAAGATTTTTGTTGCAGCCATGAATCAAAAGGTTGTACTGATCACTGGTTGTTCTTCTGGCATTGGATTGGCACTTGCTGTTCGTATTGCCAGAGATGAAAAGAAGAGGTTTATGGGTAAGACCAGTAAATAAAATACATACAAATATTGTGAATATAGTTATAGTAGTATAATAGTGGTGTAGACCAATTACAGTTGTAAAATTTTGCTTTTGTATTGCACAAATACTGTTCAGAGTAAACAGAAATCTCATGGAAAAAAAAATGTGTAAAAAATTTATACTTAGTATAAGATGTGTAAAATGTTTAAATCAGTGTAATGTGTGCATATGTATCAGTATGTTCAGTATTTTTGTGAATTTTATGCTCTTAATAATTTTCAGTGTTAAAACAACAGTTACAACTTTTCTCACTGATCACCTTGGAAGTTTGCCTGATTTTCAAAGCAACTTTGCACGCTAGCATGTACCAAAAATGCTACCCTGTTACAACTGTAGTCGGTCTACCCAATATTCTGAATAATTGCAGTAAAAAAAGAAAAAAAAAGAAAAAAAAAGATTCTCATAATGTTTCTTTATGTGTAACTTTTTAAAATTTCTTCTAAATAAATTGACTTTGCGTGTTGAATTCTTCCAAGTAAGCAGCTGAGTAGCATTAATTAATTAGTCATTAAATTATGACTGTTCACCATGTTACATGCAAATGTTAACATTTTAGTTCAAATGAACATTAGACTATATGTTTTAGCCTTGGAAGTGTATGCCACCATGAGGAAACTTTTTAAAGGAGAAGCTTTGGAGGAGTCATTATATCATTCTAATGTGAAAGTGCACATGGATTATGTCAGTTTGAAGAAGGGAAATATTCACATAGTTACAACAACTGTGCTCTGTTTGCTTGATATGCTGAGAAACTTTCTCATAATATTTCTTAATGTGTAACATGTGGATTGTTCTCAATAAATTGACTTGGCTTGAAGATTTTCTCAACGTAAGTAGCTGAGAAGCTTTAATCTATTAGTCATTAAACGATGACTGTGTTCCCCATCTGTTACCTGAATCACTGCAAATGTCAGCAGACTTTAGTTTAAATGGAATTTAAGCTAAATATTTTGACCTTGGCAGTGTATGCCACCATGAGGAACCTGGCTAAAAAAGATGCTTTGGAGGAGGCAGCAGGTTGTACTTTGGGACGCACACTGGAGATCAAGCAGCTCGACGTGTGTGATGAGAACTCTATCAAAGCCTGTGTGAAGAGCCTGCCCAGAGTCGACATTCTCAGTAAGATTATTAGTTGTACTTCTTACAAACGCAAAAGCTTCATTGCCATTTTCCACTGTCAAACAATATTATCTCAATAAATAAAATGCTACAGTATGTTTATAGTATATTAATATAAACACTATACACTTAGTGGCCATTGCATTTGGTAGCTCTATTACTACTACTGATATTAATAGTAGTAAATAGTAACAATACTAATATTTATAATACTAGGTAGGATCAGAGATATAATATGGAGCCCTGCAAATGACATTTAGTTGAAAAAACATTGTGGCCACGAATTAAGAATTAGTTCCCACAAATTATTAATTTGTTCCCTCGTTTTACGGTCTGTTTACACGACACTGTTATCAACTAAAAACTGAAAACTTTTCATGCATTTTGGCCATTCATTTACAAGGCAATGGCGTTTTGGGGGCCTGAAAATGCAAGCTTTTGAAAATGGGTTTCAAAGTGCACGTTTTTAGAATAATTTTTTGATAACGTTATCGTCTCTGTGTAAACTACAAAAACGTGAATTTGTGAAAACCGTGATGTCATGCATATGTGTATTAAGTGTTCAGTCTATAGACATGCAGTGTTTTTTTACAAAGTGACATCACCAACTACTGGCCTGGCATGCATAACACAGCGTTCTTAGTCATTTTTGCGGATCCGTGTGAACAGGTTTTGACAATATTTTCATCTGTACACAAAAAACACTTTCGTTTTTAGTACATCGTTGTCATGTAAACATACCCTTAGATAAATTGTGGCTATGTTGTACTAATTTGTTCCTACATTTTAATTAAATCATGGTCACAATTTAACTAGATTAAAATGAGTGAACATATTAGTTCAACATGGGCATGAAAAAAAGGAACAAATTAAACAACCGTGACCATGATTTAACTAAACTGAGGGAATTAATTAATAAAACATGGCCACTAATTAATAAGTTGTGGGAATGAATTCCTAATTTGTGGCCATGATAAAAAATTTTTCCCCCACATGTCATGTGTGGGGGCTAGTATAAGGAGGAGATGGACATAATCGTAATGCTTAATATGGTCACTGCAGGAAAGAAAGTCCTGCCTTTCAGTTAAAAGAGCCAATCTGGAACCAGCATATAGCGTAAAACAGCTTGGATTCTTTGTGGCATGGATATAAGAATCTGAGGACATTCCTTAGAGATTCTGGTTCAGGTTGACTTTATAACACCATACATTTGCTGTAAATTTGGCCATTAGAGTACATTGAATTTAGTGTCATGTTTGTTCCAGCAAGAGTAGAAGACAATTTGGGCTTCACCCAGTTTAAGGTTCAACAATTTGCATTCAACATTGCTCTTCTACATTGCACTGTTGTAACACTCAATTACTGTAACCTTCCTGTCACCTTTAATCTTTCCTGCCATTCAGCTCTGACATTTCTCACGAGGTATTTTCACTTACTCAATTGCTGCTTAGGATTACTTTTGAACTGTGCATGAAAATCCCAGCAGTTTACGAGATTAGATTTACATCACTTAGATCAGATTTCTTTGCCATTCTGATGTTTGAACAACAAAGAAACCACTTAACCATATTGGCATGCCTTTATGCATTGAGTTGCTGCCACATGATTAGCTGATTACACATTTGCATCCGGGGTTAGTGATTTACCAAATAAAGTATGTTTTAAGAGCACTGATCATACAGTAATGAACATGCACAATCAGGTTATTTACAAATTGCTTTTGAAATTGTAGATATTTGTAAAAAAACAAAAGGAAAAAAAAAAGAAAAAAAAAAGAAGCCAATATGAATACTTAATTGATTTGTTTAATTGATCCTGAATCAGTATCGTTGTTCCTACCCTTCTGTTCTCTGTGTTTCAGTTAGTAATGCTGGAATGGGAATGGTTGGCCCCATTGAGTGTCGGACCATTGATGAGATGAAAACTGTCATGGACACCAACTTCTTTGGGCTTGTGCGACTCATGAAGGAGGTTTTGCCTGATATGAAGAAGAGAAAAAGTGGCCACATAGTGGTCATTAGCAGTGTCATGGGGATTCAGGGTGAGCCATACACAAAAAAAGTTAAAAAAGTTGAAAAAAAAAGAAAAAAAAAGAACAGAAAGAAACCATTTGATATTTGCGTTTGAGCTCTTTACCCCAGTATGTGCGAGATCAAACTCTGGATACTTAAAGGATTAACAACAATGATTTAAAGAAGATCTGAGAGGATTCAACAGGATATTACCATCTCTAATCACTGTCGTGTTCATGTACACAGGTATTTTGTTTAATGATGTTTACGCTGCTTCCAAGTTTGCTGTTGAAGGGTTCTGTGAGAGTCTGGCAGTTCAAGCTCTGAGATTCAATCTAAAGTAAGTGATCTGAAGCCCTGGGTATACTTCAGCACAGTCGAACGCACAGCCTTGCAAAGTATACTTCACTTGATTCGTACGCTTTCGACACGTGCAGTTTTGAGCAATCTCTTGCCATGAGTTACAACCAATGTAAATATATTTGTATTCTTTCATGCTAGAGTTGTACAAATTAGGGTTACTTTCTAACCTCTTCGCTCAATCTGTCATCTATATAGCCCTCCATTGTCGCTGTAGCTTGCACGTGTTCCGTTCTGTTCTGTTTATGCAGGTTTTCTTCGACTGCGCACTGTACGCTGACCCTCGTGTAGGCATAAAAAGTGAAGTATACTTTTGGCTATAGTCATATGTAGAGAAGATGCTTTTATCCAAAACAAGCAATATTCATAGTATACAATACCAGGTTTAGTATAAGACTAGTAAACATGCTAAAACAGAGGTGCAGTGAGTAGCCTACATTTACACATCCATCCAAAACTATGTAATGAATTTACATTTATAGTAATAACTCTGAAACGTGTGAGCTAGAATCAACTTACTGTTCCCCTAATTCATTCAGATCTCCAAAATCTCATCAAAATTGGAACTGGCATATATACAAAGGGCGTCTACTGTAATTTTGTGAAAACTGGCCTGTATTACAAATTTGGGCTGTAATAAAATAATTGATATATAATTGTCATATGAGCATCAGGGAACAGTGTACCTGTAGGGCACCTGGACTGAATGGAACTCTCACTGTTGGCGTTCTGCATGTTTGTGTGAATAAACATGGTAAAAACTCGGACACTTCTGTTCTACAAATGCTCAATAGCTAAAAGTGAAACCCTGAAAACACAAGCTGCCTGATGGTGAAAACTAAAACACTTTGAGCACAAATCTAGACAGATCGGCCATGAAACATATTACCTCAGTTTTTTATGCCAGTATTGTGTGACAGGAACTACTCAACATTTCTAAATTTAAAAGAGCTCAGTTCTAGTGCATGATAATATATTGATGCAGTAATTTAGAAACTTCTGTTCTGATGTGTTTTGAAAGCATTGAATGCCTTGGCCCTCACATTTAAGATGTCATTTTAGGTCTATTTTATTTGCATCTGTGCAGTATCAGCCTCATTGAACCAGGACCTGTCATCACAGAGTTTGAGCATAAGGCATATGAAGAAAGCTTGAAGATAGACCTCTCCAAAGCTGATAAAGTGACTGCAGATATGTTCCACAACATCTACTTGAAGAATTACAAGCAGATATTTGAGAGTCTTGGACAAACACCAGAAGAAGTTGCAGAGGTACTTGCACAGCCCATTAAAACACTTCCAAAATGTTTCATGCAGCAATCTACCATTCCAATGGTTGTTTTGTTTAGTCTCTGAATTACTAATAGTATGTCATATGTCATTTTTTCTCTAATCAGCACACATTCGAAATGATTACCATGAAGAACCCACCATTTCGCCATCAGACTAACACTCTGTACACACCCATGACCACCCTGAAATATGCAGATCCAAATGGTGACCTTCCCATTGGAACCTTCTACAAGATGATGTTTGAACATGACAAGGTGTTCACTGCAAGTCTCAATTTCCTCAAGCTCTTGCGCTGGAGAAGCCGTAAGAGTGTCACTTTGGGAAAGTAAAGACTACCTCTTAAAGAATATTCAGCTGGAGAGGGGGGTGGAGGCAGGTTAAGCTATTTACCTGGGTATGTTTACTTAGAGTAAATGGATAACTTTCAGTTCCAAAAGCTAAGGTAACTTGCAGGGTATGTAGCCACATAGAAACTTACTGTCTGAACATAACTTTCTCCAGAGCAGTTTAGGTTCCAGGCAATATCACCAAAGTGTAAGTAAAAGGGCTAAATCAAAAGGATCTATACATATACAGCAGGGTTGTCTAATCTTGCTCCTGGAGGGCCACTTTCCTGTAGAGCAGAGGTCTTCAGCCCTGCTCCTGGGGACCCTGTACTGTAGAGTTTATATTCAACCCTAATCAAGCACACCTGAACCAGCTAATTAAGCTCTTCATGATTGCTTGAAAATCACAGGCAGGTGTGCTGAAGCAGTTTGGAAATAAACTTTGCCAGACAGTTGGTCACTTGGAGCAGGTTTGAAGACCTCTGCTGTAGAGTTTAGCTTCAACACACCTGCCAAGAAGTTTCCAGTGATCCTAATGACTTTGATTAGCTGGTTCAGGTGTGTTTAATTGGAGCTGGAGATAAACCAGAGCCGCTTTAAGATGAGCCTCTAAGGTTCAGAGTTCAAGGCTATAATAGGATTGTAATTGCCAATAGTAGAGCAGCGTTGGTATTTCCCCATAATGAGAATATCTCTGGATAAACCCTGCTGGATGGTGTCCTTCCAGGAACTGGATGGGACACCCCTGTTATACAACCATATTATCTTTGCAAGCAAAGACTGTTTTCATACTGTCATTATACACTTATCAACCTCATAAATGGTTACAGAGATAAACTGGGCATCATACACTAGACAAGAGTATATCACACACTACCAGACTTTCAAGTAGTTTTGAACACAATAAACTCTCACAGAAATTTGTGCCTCGTTACTATAGGAAACAAACGACAAAATAATATGTGTTGTACAATGTAATATATGAAACATGTTTGATATCCTCCAACTAGATGGAATCGAAATCTGAAGCTAAAAAAACTGTGCCCATCATACACTATGTGATTTTCTGGAAAATCTGTCAACTCTGACTGCTGAAAATCTGGATTGCACTTCATTTTAAGGTGTCTTTGTTACATTTAAATACTGAGTAATATTAGGGTTTGGTTTAGGGTTAGTTGTATGTAATTACGCATAATTTAGAGTTATTACTATAGTAACTACATGTACTGTACAATGACAATGACACTGTAAAATAAAGTGTTACCAAAATCTGCTTAGCCTACTAGCTCTGACTTTCAGCATCTAGCATCCATCCTAGTCAACAATTTGATCTCACAGTGATCTCACCATGAGCTCCCAGGATACTCATGATGTGGTCACAATGTGAGGTCACAGCGAGCTAAAAGCATAACCTCACAGTGCACTCACTGTGCGCTCATACTATGGTCAATGTGAGGTCACAACGCACTCGCTGTGCGCTCATACTGTGAGCTCACTATGTGAGACCACTGTGATATCACTGTGTTAAACTCTCATTCTGTTAGTTTATTATTGATAAATTATTGATTTTTACAACCGAATGAATCAATACTGAATTTACTTAAGCTGGACAAAATTATTCACCTGTTATCACTGTAAAGCTGCTTTGACACAATCTGCATTGTAAAAAGCGCTATATAAATAATACTTGACTTGACTTGACTTAGTTTAGTGTGAGTTCACTGATCTAAAATGTCTCTAATATTGGTCAGTTATATCACAAACATCATGTAGAAGTTCATATTTTATTTCCATAATGTATTTCAAAAATTCAGTTTCCTTGTTTATTTTGTATTCTTTTCAGCCTGGTGTTGGCATTTGACACAAATATTTCTATTTGACAGATGCATTCAGATTCTGGTGTTGTTTTGGTGACTCCTTTTTACTTCTTAACCTCTATTTCTTTTTCCCCTTGAGAAGACTTGACACATCCTGAAACACAGAGAGCAATATGTTAATAGAATCAGTTTGATAACCGGTGTGATTACTGAAGCCAGGTGATTCTACACCTGAGCTACCAAGATGGCTGGTTCACATGTACCTGGCCATGTGCCAGTACTCTGCTAGCCAAGGCAAGTTTATTTATTTAGCACATTTCATACACAATGGTAATTCAAAGTGCTTTACATGAAAAAGAAACAAATACATAAGAATAAAAATTGAATGCATAAGAAATAAAAATAACAATAAAAGCAGAGAATACCCCTATCTGGATGGAAGAGTCATAGAGTTTCAGTCAGAATATTTGTCAGGTAGCTGTGCATTTAAACAGTACCCTTGCAGACTCGAACCACCAGGGCTAACTCAACTTTGTTGTCCGTCAGAGCAGATCTAAATGGATCTATCCATCAGAGCGGATCTAAACAGATCTTCCTCAAGCCGGAGGGATAACTGTAAAAATATTTATATTTGTCAGGTAGCTGTGCATTTAAACAGTACCCTTACAGACAAATCTTCCTGGACTAACTCCGTCAGAGCTCCATCCAGGGATAACTATACCTATTATGAGCTAACTCAACTTTGTTGTCCATCAGAGCGGACCTAAACAGATCTTCCTGGAACACCAGGGCTAGCAGCACAAAGGCTTACTTCTTAATTCTCCCAGCTCTTCCAAACAGACAGCAAGATTTAAAATGCATTAAAACAGTCAGAAATAAAAAGAGGATGCATAAGAAATTGATTTAAAATGCATTAAAACAAAATAAAAACAAGAAAAAGAATTAAAAGAATAAAAAGATGATACATATAAAATAAAGTGCAATCAGTTCGGACGTAGCACAGTGCTCAATCAGTAAATGCACAGCTAAACAGATATGTTTTGAGTCTGGATTTGAATTGTGACTACTGTTGGAACACATCTGGGGCCGTATGTATAAAGCCACTCAGAGTAATATTTTAGTCTTAAGTGTGTCAAAATTCTAAGAATTATGTAATTTTACTCTTATTCCTAGACTTAAGAATAAGTATGATTCATAAAGGTTCCTAAGTGTCAAGACTAGGTCCTAGCTCCTAAATTATTTAGGAGAGCTGGAGTAGTCTCCTAACCTAGTTGGCAGCAAAGAAGAGGAGATACACGCTCTCCAATGAAGATATGATGTATTGGAGTTAAATGATAACATGGAGTTGATAAAATGATATAAACTTGATTGACAATTCTTTTTGTAACTGACCTAATAAGAAATGTAATAACTTTAAATAAATGTCATAAATTTAATATATATTACTTAAACAATATTTTAATATGTTTAATGCATTTTAATACATTTAATGACTTTGAATAAACTTTTATATAACTTTAAATGTAACAACTTCTCCCACTCTACAAATCAATGCTCTGACTGTAGAAATGAAATAGTAATCATCTTTTTTGGTAACTGTAAAAATGCAGCAGTGCACCGGTGATGACTTGAGCCCATCAGTCCACAGTAAGCAGGCTCTTAAATAGTACTATTGCTAAACTTACCACACCAAACATAGAGGCCAAAATTGATGTGCAAAGGTTTTTTTTTTTTTTTGTTTTTTTTTAATGACCCTACAATTTTGCTTAAACCATCAGAATATATTTAAATGTTTTAAAATATGAGAGAAGAATAAAACACTAAACTAAGCAAAGGTATTTATCTGACAAAATTTTTGG